>JAABKJ010007545.1:131797662-132304847 GCA_011634705.1 Andricus grossulariae | reverse complement strand
TAAGTGAGGGGAAGTAAGTAATCGGGGAAATAAGGAAAGTAGGAGTAGCGAAAATAGGAGTGGGGAAGTATGGATACTAGGGGAAATGAGGGAAGAGAACGTGGGGAAAGTGAGGGGAAAGCGTAGTGGGGGATGCGAATATAAGTAAGAGGAAGTAAGTAATCCGGGAAATGAGGGAAGTAGGTGTAAGGAAAATGGGGAGTGGGGAAGTACCGATACGAAGGGAAATGAGGGAAGAGAAAGTGGGGAAAGTTAGGGGAAGGGAAGTAGGGGATTTGAGTGCAAGTGAGGGGAAGTAAGTAATCGGGGAAATGAGGGAAGTAGGTGTAAGGAAAATGGGGAGTGGGGAAGTACTGATACTAGGGGAAATGAGGGGAAGAGAAAGTGGGGAAGATGAGGATAAGGGTAGTAGGGGATGTTAGTGTAAGTGAGGGGAAGTAAGTATTCGGGGAAATGAGGGAAGTAGGAGTAGCGAAAATGGAGAGTGGGGAAGTACCGATACTAGGGGAAATGATGGAAGAGAAAGTGGGAGGATGAGGGGAAGGGAAGTAGGGGATCTGAGTGCAAGTGAGGGGAAATAAGGGAAATGATTAGAATTAAGGGTGTTTAAGGGAGGGGAAGTGATGGCTGGGTACGATAAGTAGGGGAAGGGGAATATTATCGGCTTCTTCCGTCTCGACATCGATCGCGCGGAGCGATCGAGCGTCATTCGATTTCCGATCTCCTATATGTTGACACCGATCATGGAAAACCGCTTTCTGTGACACAGCTTGTATTGCCGCTATTATTATTATCGTAGTTTCTTGGCATTTTGTGTCTCAGTTTAAGAAACTCATTAAACTCAAATTGAATCTCCCTTTTTTTCGACATCCATTGCTCCCGAAACGAACAGTTTATATATTATACTGAAGTATTATTATTAGTATTAATTCAAGAAAAAATAATCGCGCGCGAAGCTCGAGTTCTAATTTAAACAAATTTGTCGTTTTTAATAAAAATGTTGCATTTATTATTTTTTGTTGATTACGCTGGTATTTTAAAAAAGGAAAAAAAATCTTCTTTTTCCCTGCAATTGAACTGCTGAACCGGTATTATCCCTGAATTAAGTGAAATTGTTATAAATACAGGTTTATGAAAATAATAACAATGTTGAGGAGTGAAGAGGAACATGCAGAGAGACCATAGAGTTAATTTACTTTCTCCGTTCAGCTTTCTATTGCGACATTTTAACAATTAACGCGAAAAGTGAAATTCATTCTTTCTAGCGAAAGTGACAGTTGTAATAGAAATATATAATTATAGATCTTAGTGCATTCAAATAATTAAAATTAGGTCTAATTATTATCAAAATATTTATTAACTATTATTAAATCAATATTATAATATGATGTGAAACTCATTATGGCCCATAATGATTTTCCTCTCATTTTTTCGCCATTATAGAAAATTATTTATAATAATAATGAAATTATAGAAAGTGAAGCCGGAAATGTACGCGCGTCGAGCGCGCGTTCACGTCTCTGAATTTTTATTTTCTAACATGAAAAATTTTAACAATTTATAAATCCATTTTTAAGACAACATTTTTAAATATAAAGTTTAAAAACTGGTTGAACAATAAATAATTATTATTAACTTCAAATTAAAACCGTTAGATAAAAATAACAATTTTGAATTGTAGAGGTTTCAAATCAGACGATTTTAGATTAGGTAAAATTTTGAAAAAAAATGACAATATTTTGAATGGACTAAAAAGGAATTAAATTTGTATCATTTTTAATTCAAATAGTTTGAAATTTAGCAATTCAATTTTGGATTGAAGAATCTAGAAATCGAATGATTTCAGATTCAAATTTCGAAAATTGGACAATTTCAAAACAATAAGAATTGTATAAATTATAATTCAAAGCGTTCAAAATTGAAATGTATTTTTTTAATAAATAATATCGAAACTATATGATTTTAGATTAAAATTTTGAAAATAGCACAATTGCAAAACGCTCAAATTAAATATTTTCAGATAAGAATTTTGAAAATTGGATCATTTAAAAGTAAAAGTATTTGGAATTGTATTATTTCGAACTAAATGTATTTCAAATTAAATAATGTACAATTAAAAACTTATGAATTTGATTATTTTCCTTGTCTGATATCTTTGTGAAATCTTTGCGAAATTAGTGAAATCTTTGGAAAATCTTTGTGAAATCGTTGAAATCCTTGCGAAATATTTTTAAGTTTTTTGAAAGTTTTTGAAATTTTTCGGAATCTTTTAAATCTTTCTGAAATATTAGAAATTTTTCGAAATCTTTTGAAATTTTTTGAATTCTTTGAAAGTTTTTGATATCTTTAAAATCTTGGAGAAATCATTGTGAAATCTTTTGAAATATTTGAAACCTTTTGGAATCTTTGTGAAATATTCGAAATCTTTGCGAAAACTTCTGAAATATTTTAAACTTTTTTTAATCTTTGAAAGTTTTTGAAATGTTTGACATCTTTACGAAATCATTGAATCTTTGAAATGTTAGTGAAATCGTTGACATTTTTTGAAATCTTTAAAATCTTTCTGAAATTCTTGAAATCTTTAAAATCTTTCGGAAATTTTTTAAATCTTTGCGAAATCTTCTGAAATATTTTGAACTTTTTTGAAATCTTTGAAAGTTTTAAAAATCTTTTGGAATCTTTGAAACCTTAGTGAAATCTTTGTAAAATCTTTGTGAGATCTTTGAAATCTTTGTGAATTCATTGAAATATTTGAAATATTTGTGAAACCTTCGAGAAATCTTCTCAAAAAATTTCAACTTTTTTTAAATCTCTGATTTTTTTAAAAATCTTTGTAAAATCTGTGATATCTTTGTGAAATCTTTGATATCTCTGTGAAATCTTTGAAAAATCTTCCAAATCTTTGTGAAGTCATTGAGAAATCTTCTTAAATATTTTCAACTTTTTTTAAATCTCTGAAATTATTTGAAATCTTTTTAAATTTTTGTAAAATCTTTGATATTTTTGTGGAAAAATTAAAATGTTTAGAAATCATTTCAGTTTTTTGGCATTTTGAAATCTTTGTGAATTCATTGTAATATTTTTAATATTTTTGAAACCTTTGACAAATCTTCTGAAATATGATCAACTTTTTTGAAATCTCTGAATTTTTAAAAAATCTTTGTGAAATCTTTGTAAAATCTTTGAAATCTTTGTTAAATCATTTTGGATTTTTACGAAATCATTGAAATTTTTGTGGGATCTTTGAAATTTTTGCGAAATTTTCCAAAATATTATCTAATAATCTTTAAATATTTTTGAAATATTTGTGAAATCTTTTGTAATCTTTGATGTCTTTGTGAAATCTTTGCGAAATCATTTAAATTTTTGTGAAATCATTTAAATCTTTGTGAACTGATTGAAATTTTTTGAAATCTTTAGGAATTTTTGAAGCTTTAGTTAATGAATATTTTTGAGTTCTTTGCGAAATATTCTGAATTTAAAAAAATTCTTTGATATCTTTGTTAAATTATTAAAAAATCTTGAAATCTGTAGAATCTTTTGGAATATTTGTCAATTCTTCTGAAATATTTTATATCGTTGCGAAATCTTCTGAAATATTTTCAACTTTTTTCAAATCTGAATTTTTTTTAAATCTTTGTAAGATCTTTTATATCTTTGTGAAACCTTTGTGAAATCTTTGTAAAATCATTGAAATCTTTGCAAAATCTTTCAAATCTTTGTGAAATCTTTGAGAAATCTTCTTAAATATTTTCAACTTTTTTGAAATCTCTGAAATTATTTGAAATCTTGGAAATCTTTTAAAATCTTTGATATTTTTGTGGAAAAATTCAAATTTTTAGAAATCTTTTCAATTTTTTGGCATCTTTGAAATCTTTATGAATGCATTGTAATATTCGAAATATTTGTGAAACCTTGGAGAAATCTTCTGAAATATTTTGAACTTTTTTGAAATCTCTAAATTTGTTAAAAATCTTTGTAAAATCTTTGATATCTTTGTGAAATCATTTAAATCTTTGCAAAATCTTTCAAATCTTTGTGAAATCTTTGAGAAATCTTCTTAAATATTTTCAGCTTTTTTGAAATCTCTGAAATTATTTCAAATCTAGGAAATCTTTTAAAATCTTTGATATTTTTGCGGAAAAATTTAAATTTTCAGAAATATTTTAATTTTTTGGCTTCTTTGAAACCTTTGCGACATCATTGAAATCTTTGCGAAATCATTTAAATTTGTGTAAAATCTTTAAAATATTTTCGAAATTTTCCGCAATATTTTGTAATCATCTTTGAACATTAAAATTCTTTGAAATCTTTTCGAATCTGTAAAACCTTTGTGAAATCTTGAAAAAATCTTTGAAATCTTTGTTAAATCATTTGAATTTTTACGAAATCATTTAAATTTTTGTGAGATCTTTGAAGTTTTTACGAAATTTTCTGAAATATTTTCTAATCATCTTTTAATATTTTTGAAATATTTGTGAAATCTTTTGTAATCTGTCATGTCTCCGTGAAATTTCTGCGAAATCATTTAAATTTTTGTGAAATCATTTAAATTTTTGTGAAATTATTGAAATCATTGTGAACTAATTGAAATTTGTTGAAATCTTTTGGAATTTTTGAAGCCTTAGTTAATAAATATTTCTGAGATCTTTTCGAAATCTCCTGATTTTTAAAAAATTCTTTGATATCTTTGTGAAATTATTGGAAATTTTTTGAAATCTTTAGAATTTTTTCGAATATTTGTGAATTTTTCTGAAATATTTGATATTTTTGCGAAATATTCTGAAATATTTGGAACTTTTTCGAAATCTTTGAAATTTTTGGAAATATTTGAAATCTTTTAAAATATTAGTAAAATTTTTTATGTCTTTCTGAAAAAATTGAAATTTTTAAAAATATTTTAAATCTTTTGGAATCTTTGAAACCTTTGTGAAATCATGGAAAAATCTTTAAAATCTTTGCGAAATCATTAAAATTTTTGTGAAATATTTGAAATTTTCATGAAATCTTCTGAAATATTTTGCAATTATCTTTGAATATTTTTAAAATCTTTGTAAAAAATATTTTGAAATATTTGATATTTTTGTGAAATCTTTGCGAAATCATTAATTTTTTTGTAATAACTTTAAATTTTTGTGAACTCACTGAAATTTTTTGAAGTCTGTGAAATATTTCTAAGATTTTTCCAAAATCTTCTGAATTTTTTAAAAATCTTTAATATTTTTGAGAAATCATTGAAATCTTTGAAATATTTCTGAAGTAATTGAACTTTTTTTTTTAATCTTTGAGTGATTTTGAACTCTGTTTTGAAATCTTTGAAATTTGTTGAAATCTTGGAAAACTTTGAGAAATCGTTAAAATCTTTATGCAATCTTTGTGAAATCTTTTGAAATCATTTAAAATCTTTGAAATCTTTGAATCCGGTATACTGAACTTAATAGGAACTTAATAGGAAATTGTTTATAATAATAATATTATAATTTTATTTCCTCGCATTAAAAATAATAAATTTTGTTAAATACGTTATTAACCAAATTTTTAAATATTAAATTAAAAAAATAGCTGAAACAATAAATAATTATGTAAAATAATTATTCGAAAAAGGACAATATTCTCAACTGCACGAAAAGTAATTAAATTTGTATCATTTCTAAATAAAAGCGTTCAAATTGAATAATTTGAAAATTAAAATTTTTAAATCATTAGCTCACAAAATTGACAAATTTCAGACAAAATTTAAAAAATTTGACAATTTCATTAAAGTAGTTAAAATTGTATCATTTCTAATTTGAATTGTTCGAAACAGAAATATTTGTTTTTATATTAAAAAATATCGAAATTGAATGATTTCCAATTAGAATTTTGAAAATATTAAAATTAAATATTTTCAGATAATAAATATGAATGCGAATTTTGAAAACTGGATCATTCAAAATTAAAAGGAATTGAAATTGTATTATATCGAACTAAAAACGTTCATATCATTCAAACATATTCAGATCAGAATGTTGAAAATTGGATCATTTAAAATTCGAAAATATTGAAATTTTATAATTATTTCTAATTTAAAGCGTGCAAAATTGAAATATTTTTGTTTAATTGAAGAAAATTGAAATTGAATGATTTAACATTAAAATTTTGAAAATAGGACATTTTTAGAACACTTCAAATTAAATATTTTCAGATAATAAATATGAATGTGAATATAAATAAGAATTTTGCAAATTGGATCATTTAAAATTAAAAGGAATTGAAATTGTATTATTTCGAACTAAGAACATTTAAAATTGAATAATTTCAGATAAGAATTTTGAAAATTGGATTGTATTTAATATTCAAAGAAATTGAAATTTTATAATTTCTAATTTTAAGAATCATTTTAAGAGTGATCCAAATTAAACAATTGATAGTTTCTCTACATTGTTCGATAATTTTTGCAATATTGTAACATTATTTATTCCTTTACTGATTTTTATCCAATAGTTTCCCATAATCGTGAAAAAATTATATAAAATCTACATACTGAGGTTTTTTTAATCGCAGAATACGAATCTTCACTTAAAATTCTGAAATCAAAAATGGCTGGTCCAATATGGCGACTCAAAATTTAAAAAACCTAAAACTCGATAGATTTTTACGGATGTTCGAATCTTGAAATTCTCTGACTATAAAGTACGAATCCTATTTCCAAATTTTTTTATTGTTTTTATTAAATCAGTTTATATGCATTCCTAAATTTTTTTCGGATTTTATGTCATTTTCAAACTGGCATATTGGATCATCCATTTCAAATTTTGAAATTTTGACCACGGATTCGTATTCTACGACCCCAAAAACCCCTAAACACAAAGTTTTGTGAAAATTGAAATAACGACCTATAAGATACATTTGACGCCGCACGGCGTCAATGTCCTCCGGGACACGATTAAAATTGACGCCACATGGCGTCAATGTCGCTCAAGGGGTTAATATTTAATTTTTTTTTTCTTTACAAGGGGAATGAAATGGAGATTATTTAAAAAAATAATTAATAAAAATTCACCTTCTATATTCACTCTAACAGCAAGAGGAACATTTTGTTCTCCAACAGCACTCAGAAGTGCACTGAAGTGGATGAGCCAATCGATTCTATAATTTACGACGATTTTCTGAAGTCCTTTAAAATCCAAAATATCCGCAAAAATAAAAGGTCCATTTGCAAGACCCTCGTCTGTCGGTTTTATGATGTCCGATAAAATGACATTCTCGTTGCCATAATTTTTTCGCAAGAGCTTCGCACATTCTGTACCCAATTGCCCGAGTCCACCTGAAAAATAATTTAGTAATAAGAAAATATTTTTAATTTTATCAATTTTTTTAATTTTATCAAATATTTTCAAATGGAACCTCTAAAATTGCAATATTTGAAAAACTAAAATTCTTTCTCCGAAGTACAGTGAAACCTGGATTTAGCTCCCCTGGATTTTGCCCTTCCGAAAATTGACGCCGCGCGGTGGGGATACGTGGAGGCGTTTGTGGGGGGATGCGGTGCGCACTCAGGCGTGACAAAACAGAGAGATATACGGGAGAGAGATAAAACAGGAGAGAGACGAAATAGTTCCGAGTCTCTGGATTTAACGTCAAGGTCAGTCCCAAAACCGGCGCTAAATCCAGGTTCGACTGTACTTAATTTTCCACAGACTTCACACTAGAGTGGTCCAAAAATGCATTGGAATTTTTTTTCATTTTAATGTACATGCTTTGAAAAAAATTATATTTAGAGGTTCCGCAAGCCCGATGAAGTTTAACACGTATTTCCCATAAAAAAATACGTTTTAGTAAATTTTTTTCAGAATCGTCAATATTAGGCGAGTCGAGTTGAAACTCAACATTTATTTTCACAATTAGCCATATAATATGATATGGAAACTCATTTTTTAAATATCACCCCCATATGTTTATGTTATGGGGTTCCAAAAACCCCATGAATGAAAAATTGGGTTTTGCGAGTTTTTGGCTCTAATTATGATTTTTTTGCAGTTTTTCAAGTACAAATGGTTTCTGATACATAAAATACAACTTTTTACTGATAATCAGATATTTATATAAATTATTTAAACAAATTTATTATTGTTTATAGCCATTTCCTTTTAGAATAGAGATGGAAAGTCGCGTTTTTTCGGAATTTTTCAATTTATTTTCAACGTCTCAGATAGAGTGAAGCAATAATCAATTAAATTGAAAATAAATAATTGTTTAAACAAACTATTATTATTTTAAATAATATTATCTTTGAATAATGATAGAAAATTGCAGCTTTTTTTGCAATTTTCAATTTTTTGTCCCCTTTTTACTCAGAGCGAGGTAAAAATTAAAAAAATTGAATAAGCATGATTTTTTAAACAAATTATTGTTGTTTATAACTGTTTTATCTTACAGTAATAGGATAGTTATCCCATATAGTTGCGGTTTTATTCTAAAATTTTCCACTTTTTGTCTACTTTTCACTTAAAATGAGACAATAATTAATTTGAGTTGATAAGCATAATTGTTAAAAAAAATATTATTATTTTTAATAATATTATCTTTAACTAATGCTAGAAAGTTGCGGTTTTTTTTCAAATATTCAAATTTTTGTCTACTTTTCACGTGGAGCGGTGTAAAAATTAATAAAATTTCACAAACATAATTGTTTAAACAAATTATTATTGTATATAAGTGTCTCCTACAGTATTGATAGATATTTGCGTTTTTTCTTAAAATTTTCACTATTTGTCTGCTTTTCACTTCGTGAGGTGATAATTAATTCACGTTAAGGTCATGTGACGAGTGGGTCACGTGACCGGCTTCCTACCTTACCAACACTTTTTTTATTTGTAAATTTATTTTCACACGAATAGCCACATCGAGTTGAAACTTTGGGATAATAAATAAGAAGCACTAAGAAACGCGGCTCTGTTCCTAAATTTTTATAATTATGAAAAAAGTTTTTTTTGTAAATATTTTTTTTTTTTGCTTTTTTCATAATTATACAAATTTAGGACCAGAGCTGCGTTTCTTAGTGCTTCTTATTTATAATCTTAAATTTTACACTCGATGTGGCTATTCGTGTGAAAATAAGTTTACAAATAAAAAAAAGTTTCGGTTAGGTAGGAAGCCGGTTACGTGACCCACTCGTCATACGGCCTTAAAGATATGGCATCAATTCCAAAATTTAGAAAAATGGTAATTCTTTTAACACTTTTAGTCGGGCTTCTATTAAGTTTTTGTGCCCAAGAATATTATGTCCGATTATATATTAGTAACTGTGGAACAAACTTGAAGGTTTCCTGCAATTTTTGTGTATCTTTTGGGTGCAAGTCGTCGTACTGGAACCACAGGTTTTGTCGCGGACACACTGCCACATAATGACCTGGAAGTCCACTGGTACCAATGAAACGGACGATCCCAATAAGTTTATATATAAGTGGATCAGGAATACTTTTCTGTATGTCTGCTATTGTGCCTTCAGTCATAATAGTATTATGAGCTACTTCAATGAAGAGAAAAGAAGCTGAAAATACGAAAGTATGTTATTTATAATAAAATATTGTCTAATTTGCTCTAATTTTTTTTATTTAAAGAAAAAATAATTAAAGGCTGCTCGAGGTTATTTTCTGCAAAAAATTTGTCGCCTAAGTATATAATCCTTATAGTGTATTATCAGTAAACCCGGTCGGGTTAAAATGCCAAATAGGAAGACGAATAATAAAAAAAAAGGTAAAATAAAATTTGCCTAAAGACAATGATCGTAGCCTAAATGTGAATATTTGATTAATTTCTAAAAAAAAAAACAAGGATTATTTTGTATTCATAAAAAGATTTACATACTGCTTCCCGTGTAGGCACTTTTAACGATTCCCGGACATCCAGGAGAATTACACTTCTTCTCTTTTACTTCAAACAGACTTTTGAAGAGCTCTTTACTGCAGACTACGTCAACGGTAAAAATAAAGACATTTTTTCTACTTCTTGATTCAGAGTTTCTGCAATTTTCGGAGCATATTGTGGTTTTCGTAAATGCTGGTAGTCCTGCATACAGATTTTCAGCTAAGGTGCTTACGCTTATTTCGCAATTGATCTCAAAACTGTTGCCTGGAATGATTTCTTTTATACTTTGGATGTCAATGCTGGAGACAGCATCCTTCAATATCTTAGCCCGCTTTCGATGTGCACCGTTTGATTATGAAGCATTTTATGGAATTTTGAGGAATTTTAATAGCTTTTAAAAGATTTGATTGGATTTTAAAAAATGTTGAAGATTTGAAGAAATTTAAAAAGATTTCGTGTGATTTCAAAAGATTTGCAAAGATTTCAAAGGATTTCAAGAAATTCAAACAATTTTTCCAACATTTAACGAAACTTCAAAGGATTTCTGAATATTATCAAGGATTTTATGGGATTTTCAGGAATTTTAATAGCTTTTAAAAGATTTAATTGGATTTCAAAAATTGTTGAAGATTTGATGAAATTTAAAGAGATTTTATCAGATTTCAAAGGAATTCAAGGGATTCTAATGGATTTGAACAGATTTAAAAGAACTTCAAAGGATCTCTGAATATTATAAAGGATTTTATGGAATTTCCAGAAATTTTAATTGATTTAAAAAGATTACGAAGAATTAATTGAATTTAAAGACGTTTCATATGATTTCGAAGGATTTTAAAGGGTTTTAAGGGTTTCTAAATGATTTCAACAGATTTAACGTAACTCCAAAGCATCTCTGAATATTATGAAGGATTTTATGAGATTCCGAGGAATTCTAATGGATTTAAAAATATTTCGAAGATTTGATGAAATTTAAAGAGATTACATGTGATTTTAAAATATTTGCAAAGATTTCAATGTATTTAAAGGGATTTGAACAATTTTTCAAAGATTTAACGAAACTTCAAAGGATTTCCGAATATTATGAAGCATTTTATGGAATTTTGAGGAATTTTAATAGCTTTTAAAAGATTTGATTGGATTTTAAAAAATGTTGAGGATTTGAAGAAATTCAAAGATATTTCATTATGATTTTTGAAGATTCGCAAAGATTTCATAGGATTTCAAGGGATTCTAACGGATTTCAAAAGATTCAACGAAACCTCAAAGGATCTCTGAATACTATAAAGGATTTTATATTATTTCCAGGAATTGTAATGGATTTAAAAAGGGTTTGAAGATTTGGTAAAATTTAAAGAGATTTCATAAGGTTTTGAAAGATTTCATAGGATTTTAAGGCATTTTAACGGATTTCAAAAGATTTAACGGAACTTCAAAGCATCTCCGAATATTATAAAGGATTTTATGGGATTTCCAGTAATTTTATTGATTTAAAAAGACTTAGCAGATTTGATGGAATTTAAAGAGATTTCATATGATTTCAAAAGATTTGCACAAAATTCAAAGGATTTCAAGGGATTTAATTTTTTTTAAGATTTAACAAAACACCAGAGGATTTTCGAATACCATGAAGGATTTGATGGGATTTTAAAGAATTTTAATGGTTTTTAACAGATTTAAATGGATTTTAAAATATTTAGATGATTTTAAGAAATTTACAGAGATTTAATAAAATTTCAAAAGATTTGCATAGATTTCAAAGAATTTTAACGGATTTTAACAGATTTCATGAAACTTCAAAGGTGTTTCGAATATTATCTAAGATTTTGTTGGATTTCGAGGAATTTTAATTTCTCTTAATATAATCTGATGGATTTCAAAAGATTTCGAAGACTTTATGAAATTTAAAGATACTTAATAAGATTTCAAAAATTTTAAAGATTTTCAATGGCTTTTAAAAAATTTCAATGGGTTTTCAAACATATCAAATATTTAAAGAAATTTACAGAGATTTCATGAAATTTCAAAAGATTTGCAAAGATTTCAAAAGATTTTAACTGATTTCCAAAAATTTAATGGAACTTCAAAAAAATTCCGAATATTATGAAGGATTTTATGGGATTTTGAGTAATTTTAATAGCTTTTAAAAGATTTAATTATATTTCAAAAGATCAAAAAGTGTTTGAGGGATTCTAACGGATTACAAAAGATTTAACGAATATCCAAAGGATTTCCGAAAATTATACAGGATTTTATGGGATTTTCAGAAATTGTAATGGATTCTAATATACATCTATTTTAAAGGATTACAAGAGTTTCTGAAAGATTACCATCTATATGAAAGATTTTAATGGATTTTAAAGGGATTTCAAAAATTTTAAGATATTTAGATTTACAGGATTATAAGTATAAATGATTTTACACATACCGATAAAATTGAAGAAAATTACAAAGGTGATGAGAAGAAAGAAAAAAAATCTCATTTTTGCTATAAAGAGATAAGCTGATTCGTTAAAAATTTTTGTATAGTGGTCCTATGACGTCAGTGAATTGGTACACGAGTCTGAAACTTATTGCTCACTGTTGTCTCACATAGCTATCTAAAGGTCGTAAATTTTAATTAAAATTGGTTTTTAATTCCAAATTTAATTCCACTCGACGAGAGATACGAGAAGATTTATAGATCATCATTTATTCAAACAATTATCAGTTAAGTTTAGAGCCCTGAATTGATAAGAAATTGACAAAGGTTCCAAAATAAATTTCCTGAGTTATCAAACCTTGTGGATTGTATTGTCAAGAGTAAAATCATTTTTAGATAAAGTAAATTTAAATTAATGATTTATTAAAAATACTTTTGCATTTAGCAATCAAGCATTAATATCAGAAAATAGTTAAAATGAATTCATAGATGTATATATTAGTGCAGAATTTGTAATAACTTGTTTTTTGATGAAAATTTTCTTTTTTACAAGTTCTGTTATTTTTAACTTTTAAAATAATTTCTTTTGTGGATTTTCAATTATTGTCTACTTCTTTGTTTAATTCTTATGCTCTAAGGACCTATCTCATAACGTTGCTACTGAAATTTTATTAATAAACTAATAAATTAAATAAATTTTATGTACAAGATACATTTTTAAATTGCTTTTAAGATAAAATTTTTTTGAAATATGATAAAAATTATTTTGTAATATTGTTAACTTTATTTGACCGATAATAAGGTAATATTGTGAATGTAAATATGCTGAGCCACATATAATCTATTTTACCTCACTTTAAACACATACATTTTCAACCAAATAATTGAGTTTTTAACTCAAAAATATAACTTTGGAACCAAAAATGGAAGATTTACAATTTCAGTTGAAATAATTATTTTTCAAACAAGAAAAAGGAAATTTTTAATTAATTATAGTTAAATTTTCTATCAAAGTGATGAATCTTCGAAAAATAATTAATTTTAAATAACAAGTGTGACAGTTTATTTTACAACCAAAAGATATTTGGATTTTGAATGAAAATCAGTTAAATTAACCCAAATAAGTGAATTTCTGAAATACAAAAAATAAATTTTCTAGAAAAAATTGAATTGCTTTATTTTCAGTCTAAACAAGAAAAATTTTCAACAAAATATTTACATTTTTTACCAAACAGTTGAATTTTCAACCCAAAAAAAATAATTTTCTACCAGAAAAAGACAAATTTTTTAATAAAAAAAAAAAAACAATTTTCTACCAAAAATAGAATAGTTTAATTTTCAGTTAAAGAAATAAGTTTTGAAACAAATTTTCAACGAAACAGTTGAATTTTCAACCAAACAGATGAATTTCAACCAAAAGGATTAAACGCCTTTATAAAAAAAATTTCGACAAAAAATGGAATAGTTAAATTTTCAATTAAATAAAATTAATTTTCAATAAACAAACTAATTTTCTACCAAGGAAATTAATTTTCAGCCAAAAATATTCATTTTCTACAAAAAAAAATTATTTTTTAACGAAATACAGGAACTTTTAACCAAATTTGAAAATGGACGCGCATATTCATCTAGTTACTTAAAATTCAAATTAAGGAATTTCAACAAGAATTTTTTTCCAATTTTCAACGCATCAATTTGAAATTATTCGATGTAAAATTATCAAAAGTTTCAAATTCTTCTATTTTGAATGCGTTTGATTTCTATTTGGTATAAAATTAATTTTACAAGTCTTACATTTAATTTTTTAGAGTAATTAAATGATTTTGAATTTTGTGATTTGAAAATTAACTTTAAAAAGTTAAAATTTAATAATTAGATTCAAAAGGATTTGAGGAATTTGATTAATTTTGAATAGTTAAAATTTCAAATAGCTTTGTTTCACTTCAGTTTCGAATTATTCAATTTCGAATTATGTAATTTCGAAATATTCAATTTCGAATTATTCAATTTCAGATGGTTTATATTGAGAATTGTTCTCTTTCAACAGTTTTTAATTTTAATTTTCCGAATTTTAAAGCATCAAATTTTATATTATTTAGTTTATAATATTTCTATTTATTTACTTTTTTTTGCACGTTTGACACACAATTCAAATTTTTTAAGAAATCAATTATGAAAGAGTGAACAGTTAAAAATTCTTCTTATTTAAACGCTTCAAATTTTAGATTATTTACTTATAAATCTTTTAAAATAAATTTATTAAATTCTCATCGTTTTTATTTCAAAAAGTTGTGATTTCAAATCATCTAATTTAATGAAATTCCCGATAATGTAAAATTCCCAAAAAAGAACTATTCCAAATATGAAATTTTTGAAATTATAAAATATTTGCGACACTGAAATTTTCGTCACTATAGAATTCCCGAATTTATTCAATTGAAGGAATTGTGTTTTAATAAATAAATAATACTCGATGAAAAATAATCTTTTCAATTGTTTAAATTCGAGAATTTTCTAATTCTGCAATTTTCTGTCAGGAATTTTCGAATTCGGTAATATTATAAGCTGTTCGGTAAACTTATTATTCGGGAATTTTTCAATTCGGGATTTCTATATTTCGGGAATTTTTTTTTTTCGAATATTATATTTTTCGGGAATTTTACAGTGTCGGGAATTTTATTTTTCGAGATTTTTCAGTCGTCACAAATTCTTGAATTTGAACAACTGGAAAATTTCTTTAATAATCAATATTATTTATTTATTAAAAATACAATAATGAAATATTCTGATAAAAGGATTTTTTTTATGTTCAACACATTTTTTCAAATTATTTTTTTAATTTGAAATAACAATAAATGAAAAAAATTCTTGATGCAAGTTTTTTTTAATGTGCATGCTCTTGTTATAAATATCTTCTTCTTGTATTGTTCTTTGCACTGAGATTTCTTCTCAATTATTGCTGCTTCAAATCCAAAAAACAAAAAAAATACATTGAACATCCAATAAAAATTTTTGATCAAAATATTTCAGTATTATATTTTTAATGATCGAATGTGATTTATTAAAAAAACATTTTTTTTATAGTTTAAATTAGACAATTTTCTAGTGTCGAAAACTTTGCAAATATTCGAAGTATAAAATTCGCGAAATTTTAAAATTTCCATAATATATAAATCCCGAATTGGAAAATTCTTAATTAATTTAAATTTTCGAACAGTTAAAAATATCACCCAATTTGAAAAT
Source organism: Andricus grossulariae (assembly GCA_011634705.1). Taxonomy (NCBI): domain Eukaryota; kingdom Metazoa; phylum Arthropoda; class Insecta; order Hymenoptera; family Cynipidae; genus Andricus; species Andricus grossulariae. Next base: position 132,289,336 of record JAABKJ010007545.1, on the reverse strand, counting down.
TCCCAAAAAATAAAATTACCGAAGAAAAATGTACCGAATTAGAAAATCCGACATTGTAAAATTCCCGACACTAGAAAATTCTCGAATTTCAACAATTGCAGAAATTTTATTTTCATCAATATTATTTAGTAATTAAAAATACAATAATTGAATATTTTTTTCGAAAAAATAAAAAAAAAATTTTATAATTTGAAAATTTTGTTTTGGGAATTTTATAATTTGGCACTTTTTGGCAGACATTTTCTTATTAGGAAATTTTCAAACTCGATAATATTTTTAACTGTCGGGCATCTTATTACTCAACAATTTTCATATTTCGGCAACTTTAATTGTAAACTGTCGGGAATTTTCATATTTGGGCTATTTTATCATTTCGAGAATTTTCTATTTCGAATATTTTCTTTTTCGGGAATTTTACAGTGTCGGGATATTTATTTTTTTAGGCATTTTTAGACAACCCTTTTAATTTATTAAATTCGGAAATTTTATAATTCAGAAATATTCTGTCGGGAATTTCATTATTCGGAAACTTTTGAATTCAGTAATATTATAAACTATCAGGAATTTTTTTTCATGGGAATTTTCAAATTTAGTAATATTTTAAGCTATCGGGAATTTTACTATACAGGATTTATAATTCAGGAATATTCTGTCGGGAATTTCATTATTCGGGAATGTTCAAATTCGATAATATTATAAACAGTTCTGAAATTTCCCAATTCGGGATTTTAATATTTCAGCAATTTTATAATTTCTGAAACTTTCTATTTCGAATATTTTCTTTTTCATGAATTTTCTTCTTCGGGATTTTTCAGTCGTAACTCGAGAATTTAATTTCCCGTGATTTTCCAGACCTCCCTTAGGGAGAGCGTATTTTGCATGAATACAATGATTATAAAATTTGATAAAAAATCATAGGTATATTTGACACATGTGCGCCTCTGTAAAATGACATTAGTACCTTGTACCTACACATGTGTATGAAACCGGTGTGGCACAAGGTAGGGTATGGGGAGTACCCCATGAAGCCGAATAGACAGGATATGGTCGGCGCGTGAGGATGTGATTTATACGATATACCGGAACCCCATGAAAAAAAAAAAATTAAAATAAAAAGGGAGAGATGTCAGTGTTTAATGTCCATAAGGAACATACGGAAGGCCTTATGTTATAGTTATGCCTACCTACCTAAGTCTCCTAAGTCAACCACCACCCTTCTAATATTATTTATAGTTCGACGACCTTCTCCTTTTTCCTCCTATACACAATTTAATCTAATTCTAAAATTTATTATTGATATAAATCTATCAGAATTCCCGGAATCTCTATATTTTTTCATTTAGGCACATTTTTCATTTGGGCGCATTTTGCATATGGGCACATTTTTCATTTGTGCGCATTTTTAATTTGGGCACATTTTCAATTTGTGATATTCTCCCTTCTTCTTTTACCTACATAATTGGTTGTACTTTAAGAATTTAGATAATTAACAATATAAGACTATCGAAATTCCTGAAATGTCTGAACTTTTTTAATGTAGGCACATTTTTCATTTTTGACCTTTTTCTTTATTCCTGTACCAACTGCCAACAGTGCTCCCAATAATTTAAGAATTAACATTTACATTTTTCATTTGTACAAATTCTTCAATTGTACGCATTTTTCAGTCGTACGCATTTTTAATTCGTGCGCATTCTTAATTTGGGCACATTTTTAATTTGTGATCTTTTTCTTCCTTCTTGTACCTACATAATTGATTATAATTCAAGAATTTAGATAATTAACAATATAAGTCTATCGAAATTCCCGAAATGTCTGCACTTTTTTCATTTGGGCACAGTTTTCATTTGTGACCTTTTTCTTTATTCCTGTGCCAACTACCAACAGTGCTCTCAATAATTTGAGAATCAACATTTGCATTTTTCATTTGTGCGAATTTTTCATTTGTGCGCATTTCTTATTTGTGCGCATTTTTTATCCATGCGCATTTTTAATTTGTGCGTATTTTTAATTTAGGCAAATTTCCAATTTTTGATCTTTTTCTTTCCTCTTGTACCTACATAATTGGTTGTAATTTAGGAATTTAGATAATTAACAATATAGGTCCATCGAAATTCCCGAAATGTCTGTACTTTTTTGACTTAGGCACATTTTCATTTGTGACCTTCTCCTTTATTCCTGTGCCAACTGCGAACAGTGCTCCTAATAATTTATGAATTAACATTTGCATTTTTCAATTGTGCAAATTTTTCATTTGTGCGCATTTTTTATTCGTGCGCATTTTTAATTTGTGGGCATTTATAATTTTGGCACATTTTTAATTTGTGATCTTTTTCTTTCTTTTTGTGCCTGCATAATTTGTTGTAATTTAAGAATTTAGATAATTAACAATATAAGTCTATTGAAATTCCCGAAATGTCTGTACTTTTTTCATTCGGGCACATTTTTTATTTGTGACCTTTTTCTTTATTCCTGTGCCAACTGCGAACAGTGCTCCTAATAATTCATGAATTAACATTTGCATTTTTCATTTGTGCAAATTTTTCATTTGTGCGCATTTTTTATTTGGGCACATTTTCAACTTTTTTTATCTTTTCCTTTCTTCCTGTACCTACAGGTTTTCCAAAAATGATGTTGGTACTCTTTTGAAATCTTTTTAAATATTCTCCTAAAATTAATTTTTCAAAAAGAAAGATCGATTTAGAAATTTTCAAAAATCTACATTTTATTTTAAATTTTATAAAATGTTTTCAAATTTTCAATTGTTTCCGAATCTCTTTGAAATTTCAAAACCTTCTAAATATTTTATAAAAAGATTCAAATTTTCCCTAAATTTTTTTTTAAATTCTGCATAGGTAAACAAAATGGCTTAAAATCTTCCGGATTATTTTTTGAAAATTTTAGAAATTTTCTGAAATGTTTTTCAATACTTGCTTAAAATTAATTTTTGAAAATAAAAAATTATCAAAAATTTCCCCAATAATTTTAAGAACATTTTTTTATTCTTTTGAAAACATTCAAAATTCTTAAAAAGCTTTAAACTTTTCGTTTGAAATATTTAAAAATCTTTATTTTGTTTAAAAAAATGTTTAATCTTTTCTAAAAGTTCATGAATTATTAAGAAAATGCTCTGAAATTGATATTTTTAATTATTTTATGACCAAAACATAACATTATTTTACAGAAAAAGGAAAATTTTTCATATTAGTACAGCGTTTTTTGATTTTGACAATAATATCTTCAATTTTCAAATATTTGTCAAAATCCCATAAAGAACGTTGAATTGTTAAAAAATTGAATGTAAAATGGAATAATTCTTTGAAATTTTAGAATAAATTTTAGGGGGAACAATTTCAAAACCTTAACTTTTCAGTAAAATAGGTGTCAAAAAGCGAAAAAGTATGATTTTTTGAGATAACTAAAAAAAATTTATCATTTTCTTGAAACCTTTCAAAATTCTTTAAAAACTTCCAAACTTTCTTTCGAACTCTAAAAATTTATTTTTATTTTCAATTTTTTGAAATCTTTTCAAGATTTAAATTCTTTTTGAATCTTTTTAAAACTTTTGAAACAAGAATATTAATTTTTTACCAAAAACACAACTTTTCAACAAAATACGTTAATTTTTAACCAAATTATTGAATTTTAAAGCCAAAAGGACGAATTATCTACAAAACGATTGAATTTTCGTAAAAATAGTTCAATTTTTTACAAAAGAGTTAATTCTTTACAAAATGATTTAATTTTTTACCGAATCGCTGAATCCTCAACCAGATCAGATTAATGTTGACCCAAAAAGTTGAATTTTTTTTAAAGGATGATTTTTCAACCAAGAAAACTCATTTTCGACCGAAAAAGACGAATTTTCAACAAAATACATGAATTTTTAACTCCTTGAAATTGAAAAATCAATACAAATTCTTTAATTCTTGGAAATTCTATTAAAATTCCCTCAGTCTTATGAAATTCCTTTTTACGCCCCTTGAAATATTATAAAATTACTTTAAATCTTTAAAATCCGTTGAAATCCAATAAAATCCCTTGAAAAGTCCGTGAAATACTTTGAGATCATAGGATATTTTCTGAAATCATGGAAAATGTATTGAAACACCTTAAGAGCTTTCAAAATCCCTTAAAATTACAGAAATCTTTGGGAATCCGATTAAATCCGATAAAAATCTTTAAAATATCCAGGAATCTTTTTCAATATCCTAATACCTTATAGTTCCTATAAAATCCATCTAAATCTTCTGAATTTTTCTAAAACCGCATACAATTTTTTAGAATTATCAAAAATTATTAGATTCCATAGAAATTTCTTCAAATTGTTTAAATCTCTCGAAAGTTTCTTGGCAAAACACTGATGGACAAAGTGAGTGGATCTCGGGACAGTGAAGGTACGTGGGTTAGCGTTCGCAGATCATAAGCTTATGAACGTGTTATTTAAATAAATAGCACGTAAATTCTGGATCAATCTAAAAATCTATACCCTAGAATGTTTCAAATCCTTTAAAATTTTTTAGACGTTCGGAAATTCTTGGAAATCTCTTAAAATACCCTTAAAATCTCTTGAAACCCCTTTAATGTTCTTAAAATATATTCAAAATATAAAACCCGTTGAAATTCCGTGAAAAATTCCTCTAAATATCTTAAAATATTGAAAAATATATGAAATCCTTCGAGATCCAGGAAATTTTATTAAAATATCTTATTGAAAGTCTTTAAAGTCTTTAAAGTTCTACGAAATCCCCTCATTTTTATTAAATTCTTCGCAGTTTATAGAAATATTATGAAATGTTTCGAATTTTTTTATATCTATTGAAATCCATCAAAAATCACTTAAAATCTTTGAAATAATATTTCACGCAAGGAAAAAGAACCTGAATTTTGAAAAAGTCTGATACAATTGTTTGATAGAATAATTTATTAAAGAGGATTTAATTTTAATTTCAAATACTTTAAATTTAGAAGTTACAATGTTTTAAATGCTTTTATTCTGTAGTTGAGTATTCAATTTTTAAATTAAACATTGTTTCATGTATAAAAGTTTCAAATTCTAAATTTTTATGTCTTGAAAATATGTTTGGTAACCAGGAAATGACCAGAAATTTTGTTTTGTTCTTAGAGGCCACACTGAAATATTTATATTTGAGTGCATACGAATGCTTGAAAAATTTCGTTCATGTTTTCTATCATTAAGGGCATTTTTAAAAAGTTAAGAATAAAATTACGACCATTAAGATGAAATTCCTTCGCATGATATGCGGCAAAACACCGATGGACAAAGTCCACGAAAACCTCGGGACAGTGAGGGTACGTGGGTTAGCGTTCGCAGCTCATAAGCTTGTGAACGTGTTATTTAAATAACACATAAATCATTATTATGATTTAACCTCCCAAAAATGTGTTTAATATTCACATTCAAACTCATTTGTGCAAATATTTTATTTGCAAACAGATTTCCTTCTTGTTTAAAAACATATGTATTATTATGTCAATATGATCATTATTTCTTGACATATATCTTTTGTGATAAGATCCTATCTGAAGAAGGAATTAACGTCTCAATCGAATAACACGTGCAAAACATAATAATAGTTTTGTAGAATCTTAGGGTCTTTTGTGTGCCACCTTACTTCCCTCTTGGCATTATCCCTCGACCGGTTCTTGCATCAGAATTCAAAACGCCCCCCTGTGTCAAGTTGAAAATCTTTCTTCTATTCAACAACTCGCTAAGTGGTAAGATCCCATAAAGGTCAAAGACATTTCGAATCTTTTGAAAATTTAAAGGGACATCTTCAGTGCTTGTGAATGGAATATATAACTCAATTACTATTATTATTATTACAAATAAAAAACACGAATTTTTAACGAAGTAGTTGAATCCTCAGAAAAAATGATGATTTTTTAAAAGAGAAAGATTAATTTTCTTCTGGAAAAGAATAGGTTTTAACAAAAAATATGTATTTTGAATAATATAGTGGAATATACAGTCAGTAAGACGAATTTTCAAAAAAGAAGATTAATTTTCTACACAAAAAGACGAATTTTCAACAAAATACATGAATCTTACACACACAGAAAAAAGTTGAGTTTTGCACCCGACACTATGGATTTTTAACAAAAAAGTTCATGTTTTCAACCAAAACGGGAATAGTTACATTTTCAGATTAACAAATGAATTTTCAACAAAAAATGAATTTTCAAACAATGAATGAATTTAAAAAAAAAAACATTTTCTTCAGGTTGAATTGAACTAAAATAGACGAATTTTTAACATAATACTTGAATCCAAAGCCAAAAGATGAATTTCAAAAAACAAAATTAATTTTTTACCAAAAAAAAAAACGAATTTTCAACAAAATAGATCAATTTTCCACAAAACAGTTGAATTTTCAAACCAACGCTATCAATTTTTAACGACAACGTTCATTTTCAAACAATTAGTTATTTGTTTCAATATATAATTAAACTTTTAATCATATTGTTGAATTTTCAGCAAAAAGATGAATTTTCAACAAAAAAGATGTTATATACGAAGACATGAATTAAAAAAAAACTTATTTTCTACAAAGAAATTGAATTTTTAAATCGAAAATAAGAAGCTTCAACAAAAAGGTTAACTTTCAATTATAAACTTTAATTTTCTACCAAATTGTTGAATTTTCAAGCCAAAAAGACGAATTTTCAACAAAATACATGAATCTGACACACACAAAAAAAAGTTGAGTTTTGCCCCCGACACTATGGATTTTCAAAAAAAAAGTTAATGATTTCAACCAAAACGGGAATAGTTACATTTTCAGTTTAGAAAATGAATTTTCAACAAAAAATGAATTTTCACAAAAAAAAATGAATTTTCGAAAAAAAAAAAAATTTAACAAAAAAATTAATTTTCTTCTAGTTGAATTGAACTGAAAAAGACGGATTTTTAACAAAATGATTGAATCCACAGCTGAAAGATGAATTTCAAAAAAGAAGATTAATTTTCTACCAAAAAAAAAACGAATTTTCAACAAAGTAGATCAATTTTACACAAAACAGTTGAATTTTTAAACCAACGCTATCAATTTTTAACAACAACGTTCATTTTCTAACAATTAGTTATTTTTTCAAATAAATAATTTAACTGTTAACCATATAGTTGAATTTTCAGCAAAAAGATGAATTTTAAACAAAATAGTTGCATTTTTTACCAAAAAAGATGTTATATACAAAGATATGGATTTAAAAAAAATGTATTTTCTACAAAACAATTGAATTTTTAACTCGAAAATAAAAATGTTTAACAATGAGGGTAATTCTCAATTATAAACTTTAATTTCCTACCAAATTATTGAATTTTTAAGCCAAAAAGTCGAATTTTCTACAAAGCAGTACAATATTCAAACCGAAAAGATGAATTCTCAACAAAACCTGTTATACTTGATATTTTAACAAAAAACTATTTTAAATTTAAATAAAAAACAGTTCAAGACGAAATTTTAACAAAATAGTTGAATCCACAACACAACAAAATAAAATATAAATTTTCAACCAATAATGGAAAATTTATATTTTCAGTTAACTGTAAAGACGAATTTTCAACCAGGTTTTTCAAAACAAAAAAGATGAATTCAATAAAAAAATTAATATTCAATAAAATAGTTAAAGTTTGAACCAAAGAGATAAATTGCCAACGAAAAATATGAATTTTTAACTGAGAATATTAATTTTAAACTAAAAAATATGACTTTTTAACGAAATACATGAATTTTTAGCTTAAAAATCAATTTTAACCAAATAGTTGAATTTTTAACTGAAAAATTAATAAATTCACAACTAAAAATGTCAAAATTAAATTTTGTATAGAAAAAAGGTTAATTTTCAACCAAAAAAGGAACGCATTTTCAACGAAATAATCCAATTTTCCCCCAGAGATGAATCTTCATCCAAAAATATAAATTTTTATCAAATTAGTAAAACTTTCAACTAAGTTGTTAAAATTTTTGACAAAAAAATTAGTTGTTAACAAAATAGTCGCATTTTCAACAAAATAATAAAAATTTTAATCAAATAATAGAATTTTAAACCAAAACAAATATTTAAACGAAAAATGGAGAAAAAGTGGAAATTTCTTGAAAACAGGAGAAAACAGATATTCTTTAAAAAGGGGAATTTTCTAGTCATTCATTTTTTATAAATAAATAATATTTATAAGAAAAATTATTTAATTGTTTAAAATCGGGAATTTTGTAATTCGAATATTTTATAATTAGGCCATTTTTCAGGATATTTATTTTTCGTGAATTTTCAAATGCGGTAATATTATAAACTGTTCGAGAATTTTATTATTCTGGAATTTTTTTCCGGGAATTCTATTTTTCGGGACTGAAAAATCCCGAAAAAAATATGATTTATTCATAAAAATAAAAAAATAAAATATTTTTGTCAATCAAAAATTGTTGTTAATGTTTAAAGTTTTTTAAAATTATTGTTAGAATTTAAAATAACAATAGTTGAACCAAATATATTTCGGAATGAAAAATGTTGTCTGAAAATACTGTATTTTTTTAAATTACAAAATATGTTCTCAAAATTCAAATTTAGGGAAAAATTTATTCTTTTGTTCGAGGCGCACGTGTTTTTAAATTTATTTTTTTACACAATTCTTATACAATTATTGTTATTTTAAATTCAAACAATAACTTTAAAAAGTTTTAAATCTAAAAAAAATTCGTTGATAAAAATATTTGTTTATTTCATTGTTAATAAATAATCGACATTTTTGTTATTGTTTCAATTCGGGAATTTCCTCGATCGGTAATTTTCTGTCGGAATTTTTCAATTCGGAAATTTTATTTTTCAAAACATCATTTTTCGGATTCAAGTTTCTTGAATTCAAAATAAAATTGTTTAATTTTGAACGCTTCGAATTAAAAATTATACAATTTACCTAATCTAAAATTATTTTATTTCGAACATTTTCAATTGAAAATATTCAACATTTTTTTTCAAATTTCAACCACCTTCAATTCGAAATTATTAATTATTTGTTAAAAAAATTGAAAAATTCTTAATATTGAAAAATTTGGTTAATAATATTTTTTTAAATTGTTTATATTTTTAATCTGAGGAAATAAAAACCAAGGGACCCTAGTAAAATGACAACTGCTATGCATAATGCACATTCCTAACTCCCCATAATGAAATGGATATTAATTCTATGGGTTTGGGTAATTTTTGTCGAATTACTTAAGATTACAATTTACATATGGGCCCAGTGGGTTTAGTTGTATTAGTCATTATTTGGCCACTGTAAGGCAAGGATTTTATCTATGATAATTTATGGAAACAAGAACTTGTTCAGGGATACACGACCCATACTCACATTATAAGGTCCCTTCGGTATTTAGTTATACCGAAAGGATCTTTTCCTGACCTGCCGGTTGCTGTCTCGTGTGCCAGACACGTGTCCCGTTAAGCATAAGCGCATATATTACTTTTCAGGGCTATTATTATTTCAAATTTAAATTTAAAAAAACCCGAAAAATATAATAAAATTCTTCACAAATTAAAAAAATACCAATAGGGGAGGTTGGTACACAGTGGATAACAGTAGGGAAAATACGGTACGTTTGGGAAAAAGTTAATTCAAACATATTAAATCAAGTACTAACATATTTCAAATTTAAATTTGAAGACCTGAAAATATACTAAAATTCTTTTAAAAATTTAAGAACTACCAATAGGGGATATTGGTACACAGTGGATAACATTAGGGGGAAAATGGTACGTTTAGAAAAGAGTTAATTTAAACATAATTAATCAAGTATAAACTTTGGTTTACTAGTGAAACATATTTCTATTGAGTCTAATGAAATATGTTTAACCAATAAACAAAACTTCATACTTGATTTAATATATTTAAATTTACCTTGTTCAAAACGTACTGCTGTCCCAATAGTAGATAAAATCAAAATATTTCAAATTGAAATTAAAATTCCTGAAAAATTTAATACGATTCTTCACAAATGAAAAAAATATCAATAGGGGAGATTGGTACACAGTGGATAACAGAAGGGGAAATACGGTACGTTTGGACAAAAGTTAATTTGAACATATTAAATCAAGTTTAAACTTTTGTTTATTAGTTAAACATATTTCTATTGAGTCTAATGAAATATGTTTAACCAATAAATGAAACTTCATACTTGATTTAATATATTTAAATTTACTTTGTTCAAAACGTACTGATGTCCTAATACTAGATGAAGCTAACATATTTCAAATTTTAATTTGAGAACCTAAAAATATGCTGAAATTCTTACCAAATTGAAAAAAAAAACATTGGGGGGATTAGTACACAATGGATAACAGTAGGGGAAAGATTGTACGTTTAGGAAAAAATTCATTTAAACATATTAAATCAAGTATGAACTTTTGTTTACTAGTTCAACATATTTCTATATAGATTCTAAAGAAACATTTTAAATTAATAAACAAAACTACATGCTTGATTTAATATATTTAAATTTACCTTGTTCAAAACGTACTGCTGTCCCAATAGTACATAAAATCAAAATATTTCAAATTGAAATTAAAATACCTGAAAAATTTAATACGATTCTTCACAAATGAAAAAAATATCAATAGGGGAGATTGGTACACAGTGGATAATAGAAGGGGAAATACGGTATGTTTTGGGAAAAAGTTAATTTAAACATATTAAATCAAGTTTAAACTTTTGTTTATTAGTTAAACATATTTCTATTGAGTCTAATGAAATATGTTTAACCGGCACTTGCGCTCCTCGAAATAGCTATACGATACAGCTCTGTCGCACTTACACACGTCACGTTACGTGAATGAGCACCACTATTGGTTGTTCCCTTTCTACATGCCTCATTTGACGATTTTCGACGATAACGGTCGAATGACCAGGCAGAGGGTTAATTTTAATATGTATCACCTGTTTCTTATATGGCTATTTGCCCTAGGAACTTTTCATAAATACAAATACATATGATTCATTTCAAAAAGCAGATACTAGGATAAATTTAAAAACCTTCTTTTGTGAAGGATTTTCAGGTACTCACGAACAAAGAGCATTAAATGAAATGAATGAAGTTTTACAATTAGAAAATGTGACATGTTCCAATTTTGGCTTTCCTAATCCTGAAAATATTAAATTTAAAACCACAATACAGGATCAAAAATTATTCATGAATGAAAATAAAGAAAAAGTGGTAAACTAAGAAAACTTTTGAACGATGATCGAAGTTTCATTTGTAATAATATTATCAAAAATAATAATCAAATGATTTTTATTGATGGTCCTAGTGGTACTGGGAAAAGTTTTTTGTATAAAACTTCAATTTACCATTTTTTGGGAAACGGTAAAAAAGTAGTATCAATGGCGTGGACGGCTTCCTGGAAGTATGACAAGACATCAAACATCTAGATTACCATTAGAATGACCATCTTTCGATACAATATTTTTAAAATTACTATCTGATAAACGTAAATTACGCGAATGTGACATTATAATTTGGGATGAAGCTTCCATGATACCAAAAAAAGTAATTAGAAGTAGTTGACAGAACGTTAAAAGAGTGTTCTGTCATGAGTGAAAATGATGATTTATCAAATTGTGCAATACTCCCATCTCATAATGACGATATTTATAAATTGAATACGAAAATCTGAAATAAAATTGCAGCAAAAGAAATAATTTATTTCAGTGTAGATTACGCAAAAAATGAATTAATGGATCAGACCGATGAAGATGTACAATTAAATTATCCTATTAAATAATTAAATTCTTTTAAATTCCCGGGTTTGCAGTTCATAAATTAATTTTGAAACTTGGTGCCATTGTTTTGCTTATACGAAATTAAATTCTAGCGACAGACTTTGTAATGGGACAATTTAAAAAATTTTAAAATTACATAAGTTTAACGTAAAAGTCTTAATTATTACTGGGACAAAACAAGGAACTACTGCTTTTATTCCACGAATTACTTTACACTCTGATGAATTTTTAACATTACTATTTCTATTATACAGAAGTCAATTTTCTATCGTTCTGGCTTTCGCGATTACTATAAGTAAATCGCACGGGCAAAGTTTTGAGAATGTAGGAATACAATTTAATAGACCTTTATTTTCTCATGGTCAATTGTATGTTGTTTTATCTCGATGTAGAAATCCCGATAAATTATTTATTGAAAATACTTCAAATGATTCGGAAAATGTAATAAATATTGTATGGAAAGAAATTTTTAATTAAGAATATTATAATAAACATAAAGGAGATATTAATATTATTAATATTATTTATGTAATAATTTAATATAATACCCTAATATTTAAGTATATGTATGAACCAATTAATACAATTTGTTTACAGTTTGAGATGTTACATTATTGTCTTGCACGTAGTTCATCTTGGAAACAATTGCATTGACATTTTTTTTAAAGAGGTATTGAACTATTATTTTGAAATGAAGTAAAATATTAGAATTGTTTTCATCAATTTATATATATATATATATATATAATGAATGATCTAAATGGTAGTACAATTGGCTAAAGGCCAATAAACAGAAACACACACCTCCATATAGACCTCCTTTATATCGGGGAAAGATGGCCTATATAGAGGTCTTCGATCTTAATTTAAAAATTATTGTTGGTAAATTTAAAATAAAAAGAAAACCGCGTTTTGAGAAAAACTCATATAAAGTGGGCGACTTTCTTTCTAACATGAAAATTACTAACTTCCCGTTGCCTTCGGGACATGAGCTTTTTTTTTAGAGGAGGTGAGAATGCATTTGAGCACTGAGTGTGGCACTCGCCGAAGTACTACCTACTAAACTCAACTCTTCTCTTCAGCCAGACAATGACCACTGAATCGCTTTCGCATTACTTTAGGGCCTGTGCCTATAAGCTCACTGCGCTGTGCCTCGATGTCCTGCTGGTAGACCAGCTGGGTTCATCTTGCGGCTGCGCTTGGCTTCCTTTTCGGGGCTGCCTCCCTGAAGACCACACCCTGTGTCTGTCTCATTGGCAGTGCTAGCACCTGATGGTCTGCACCTTCTTCTTCACTCTACAGGTTACCCACCCAATCTTGAGATGTCCTTTGTGGTTCAGCGTCGCAGCCAGCTCTTTACTCAACTCCACGTAGTCCTTGAGGCTACCCATGCCCTGGTATCCCCGATATGTGCGGGGAGCCAGCTCACTCTCGTCCTCAACGGTCTCCTCGAAAGCAGAGGTTACTATTGTTCTGCTCTTTGCTTCATTTCTCACTTTAATTAGGACATCCGCATTTCTTGTTCGCCTTGCACCCTTGATTTTAGTACGCTTCACCTTGCTTTTGAGGTTTTTTAGGACCTCGGCCTAGTTTAATCCGTCGGGCGGCTTTATAAGAACTGCTTCCGGACGCGCTCGCCTCTGGTACTTATTCTTCTTCTTCAGTTTAGTTTCATGTATCTCCTGTTTTTTGTCGCTCCTCTTGGCTGATGACCATGGTGAATCGAACCGAGTCTTCTTTAACGTCCGTTTTGACGCGTTGGCATCCGTGGGACTCATGGCCCTCTCTCACGTTCACTTCCTGATGACCAGTGCGTCACCTTTGGTTCCATAGACCGCTAGATATCCCTCATATTTCGTGTCAGTATATCGAATACGAAGTGCTCGTAGGATAGCTCCAACGTCATCCTGCTCTTACTTTCAATGTTCTATTGTTCTAGCACTCCCAGCTCATCCTTGAATCTGTCTTTAATTGGCATGAAAATGTTCCGCTTAGCTCCGCAGACTTTCAACATTTTGTTCAGCACAGTCTCCATTTGGCCGAGCAATCTGGCCTCCTCCCTCCTTCCGATCAAACCAAACTTGTATGTCTTTGATTCATACTTTGCTGATATTCTCGGGTTTTCCTCCTATTTTGTCTCCGAGTCAGGTAACTCCTATTCAAACACCACCTCACAAAGCATCGATTTAATTGTTAATTCTCCATATTCGATCCCACGAGTAGCTAGGGAAATTTACGGTCCGCTCCCGCAGAGCCCCGCATAGAACACCACTCTCTGGTGCTATGCAGCCTTCAGAACTGTTATTCACGCCTTGGCTTGGGGGTTCCTCCTTCAGTACCATTCCTGGACCATTGTCCGCGACTGCCGATTTAGTTGTCTAACCGATTTCAGTAGAAACCATCGGTACAGGGCCCCACTATCCGCAATCCCATGCACGTGTCCGGTAGCCTGGTTAAAGGACCTAGGTGGGACATGAGTATAGTACCAAAAGATTCATTATTTGTCTGTCTAGCTTTTTTATTATCGAGTTATCGTAGTTAAAAATCAGCAGTGACCTTCAGTACCTCTTACGCTATCCGTTCTTATCACTTCCGAAGGAAGTATATTTAAAATGAATTCAATGTTTTTTATGTACATCAGCAATAAATATTTATACTTTATAGGTTGTGTGCGCAGTTTGCAATCACGTTTCCGTAACGTATGAGCCCTTCATGTATTTATCTGTGCCATTGCCTCATGCTATGGAGAGGCAACTAAGCATTACTTATATTCCTGCCAACAATGAATCTCCTATGAGGTGTGTCGTTTCTCTAAATAAGCAAGCTAAAGTTGGCAAACTAAAAGAGGAACTACTCAAAAGTCTCGGCAAAGAATACGTAGCAATGTGTAACATTGCTCTAGCTGAGGTTTTGGAGAATCACATTGCCAGGATTTTGGTAAGTTCTTTTTTGAAACTAATAAATACGTCAATCTTATAATAACAGATAATAGGTCCAAAATTCAATGACACTTGACCGATTTCAAATGAAATCAGGCAGTCTGACTGGCGATGTCATGGAATTGTTTAGAATTATTTGGTATGTATAGCTAATTAGAACGCGTGAAGATTTCTGTGAAAAAATGTTGACTGGACACACCTCCACGACTCAGATGGTCAATTGTCAATTGAGTTGGTGTGATAGATTTCTGCATTTTGGATGCTAAAACAAAATCTTCTGTTAGAATTGATCAGAATGAAACAAATTAGAATCTTAGATAAAACTTGTGAAGTATATTGTTTGCAAAGTAAAATATGAGACACCTATTTTCTGTTTTCTACCAACCACGCTGGTGACAAAACTACACAGCAAAGTAGTTAGTGAGGCTGGCCGAGGGACGCGTTTCGCGCGCCCTTCCCTCCGCCGGACGCCAAAAGCGATGACTCGACGCGCGGCTCCAAAATTTCAGTTTCGTTCCAGTCGTGAAAAAGCGAAGAAGTCGCTCCTGTTCAAAACGTGAATTCCGGAAGTTATGTTGAAGAAGTCAAACACCGCCTTCCGACCGTCACATGGTAACGGCACACACCTAGAACTAGAAGAACTAAAAGCAATATTTCCGTAAAAGTGTTTTTCTGATATTATACTTGACGTATAAGTGAAAAGAAATTGAATAAGCATTGGCGTAATAAACTAGCTGTGAATTCGATCACGGGTGTTACCGTTTGATTGTATTTCTAAACTTATGGTGCTCATTTTGAACACTTTGCTTCCTTATTACGATTATATAGCAAAAGCATTTGCTTCCTCATAAAGGAATCATTACTGATTTTTTATTTTAAAACTTTCATGAATACCAGAGATTAATTAATTTCTCTCATATCAAGGTATGTTTTCTATCTATGCATAAACTTTGAATTATGTTAATAAAAAAATGTTTACTATGAAAAACAATTTTATAAATCCCATAGATGACTATAACTTCCTTAATTTTCAATCAAATGTATTAATATTATAAGTAAATCGATTTACCTCGAGCCAAGGAATCTTTTATAATCTTACATCAACGTTGAATTATGCTTTAAAAAACGGTGACATCCACACCTCACATCCACCCATCCACACACACATCCGGACAATTGCTTAGAACGTGGTATTAGACATTTATCAACTGACATTTGTGACATTAGTGATATATTCGCTGACCCAGAAAAGGAGACAACAGAATCTCTTTCCACTTCAGACTTGGACTGTGTTCCTACTGTTTACACTTCTCTGGTCTTTTTGCGAACCGAGATCCCTTTTGTAAGTGTGTGTGTGTGTGTGTGTGTGTGTGTGTGTGTGTGTGTGTGTGTGTGTGTGTGTGTGTGGGTGTGTGGTAGGGTGACCAGAAATTTTTTTTTGGTTTTCTTAGGAGCAAAAGGCAAATAACAGTAGTTTATGGGATTGTAGAAGGTAGATGTTTGTAAACAAAATTTTTAACAATATTTAGATGTGACCCTACGTCTTTAAAGTTCTTATGCAATTAACATGGGAACTTTTAATATGTTGTTTTTGAGGTCCTTAAAATCCATATAAAAGCATTTTTTCAAAGAAAAAATCATAATAAATATTAACTACGGTTGCCTCGAAAGTACTATTTTCACTGTTTTCCACTGTTTTGAAATAATAATAGCAGCTTTAATAATATACATGTTATTCTGAAACTTTGAGAATATTTTCCTCAAAGATAGAAGATTACATTTTTTTAAAAAGCGTATTAAGAAAAATGTAATTGAACATTGTACATTGAAAACAAATCTGAGTAAATTTTTGAAATATAACAGGTCCACGACTTATGTAAGCTGTTTAATTTTCGAGACGGAGCACTTATCAGCTCGGCCATGAAATTCGTCCACAGTGAGTCTTAAGATCACGAAGCCTAGACCCTTTCGTACTAAACGTTCTAGGTATCTGAACACTTTTACGCCAAACTCAATCAGGCTGGGTGGGGACGCTAACTAATCCTATTATAGAATCACACCGATGAAAAGGACTGAGATTGTACTTTTACGATCTACTCTTCACTTACCGAAATTGTCAGCGTTTGCAAAGACAAAGTTCAAAGACGATGGGCCACCCCTAAATATTGTTCAACATTTAAAAGAAAAGAGTCTCCCTTCTACAATCGCATTAACTATCGTTATTTGATTTTCTTTATATATTATCGTTATTTGTGTTATAAAGCAATAGTGCAGAGACCGTTGTTTATCCGTTAACCCGTATAAAACGGAACTTATAGTTTTTACCATAAGAAGGAAACTTACTGACCTTAAAAAACTCAAATTCTACGGTAGGGAATTAGAATTTTCAGAATCAGCAAAATATTTAGGCGTCATATTGGCCCTCAGTTAACCTGGAAATTTCATGTTGAGGTACTCCAAAAAGCACTCCGACCTGCTCCGAAGCAGGTCGGAATGAGAAGGAAGAAGTAAGAAGAAACAGGTCGAAGTGCTTTTGCAGTACACCGCTGCAGATAACCGAATTCGCTATGAGATGGCCCTCTGAGTCTTCAGAGGCACAATAGGGAAAACTTGGGGCTTAAAGCCCAAGATTAATTACTAGTTATCACTATATTATAAAAAGAGGTCGTCGCCAGCGCCACTGTTTCAAGAATGAGGAGGAGGCCCTCCCGAGCAGGCCTTCGACGAGGGATGTTAGAGCCTTACACGAGGGCCTCTAGAGTCTCCTGCGAGGGCCTTCAGAGCCGCCTACGAGGACGTTCAGAGCCTCCCACAAAGGCCTACAGAACCTCGAGTGAGGGCCTCCAGAGCCTCCCATGAGTGCTTGCAGAGCCTTACTTAAATATAAAAGACGTCAATGGGGGTAGGTTCGCGTAGCGTGTCAGGGATTGCTGTCTCCTTGAATACATTGATAATCAGACCAGTTGTAGCATATGCATCAACAATCTGGTTGCCAAGGACTGAACTAATCAGTACTATAAAACGACTAGAAAGACTCCAAAGGGTTTCCTGCTTGGCGATTACTGGTGCTTTGAGAACAACACCAACAGCATTTCTTGAGGTCATTCTGTACATCCCGCCGTTGCACCGAATGGGAAAGGAAAGAATTTTTTGAACCAGGATGCCTCGTTTGGTACACAGACCTGCTCTAAAGACTCCATGGAAACAGGGTCTGGAATCTGTGGGAAAACCCCCAAGGCTGAAATATCAATAGCACTAGGCACATTCGCTACAGTTTCCAAGGCCAAAATAATATAACTATTAAGGCTTCTCTATAGGAAATTTGTAAACGGGTACATGAAGGTCGGGACATTTACATTTGCTCTGACAGTCAAACTGTACTTAACGCTTTTGCATCTCCAGGATCTTCTTAAGATGGCCGGTAAAAATTGTGTCAGCCTGATCTAGGTTCCCGGCCATGAAGATCTTGAAGGTAACCAAAAAAATGGTGCATTTAATGAAATTTCTATTCAGTTACATGTAATATGCGGACTAAAGAACTTCTGAACCTGGAAAGAAGGCAGCTGGTAGTAGACAGCAGTAGATAGTACTTTGTGATTGCGGAACATGATTTAATCATCGAAACTGATCATCTCTCCAGCTGAATCTCTTTTTGAGAGGACCCCAGGTTGTAATTGTGTATCCGAAATCCCTTTTTTAGAAAGGATTCCGGATCGTGATTAACTATCGAACCTAATTATTCCACTAGCTTGATCCCCTTTAATTTGGAGGAGTCCAGTTTGTTAACATTTAAAAGACAAGACTAATTAAGGAAATTTACACTAAAGCTCAATTGAAAATCCCCCAACCCCCTCCCACCCTGAGAGGATCTCTGGTCGCAAAAAATCTCAGTTCCGAAGTTAGTCCGAGCAAGCGCTGAGATGTGATCCTTCTTTGTCTAGATGGAGAGTTGCAAATTATATCGTCCAAATTTTCGCAAACGCTTAAAAGAACGACGCTGGTAAGCGCTAACAGAACAATGGGAAAATCCCTAGAAGTATGTTTTTATACCTGCGAATCTGAAAAGGGAAAGTCTGAGAAGTCATCAGGGAAAAAGGTCCAGAATGAGATTTGCAAACGTCGACATTCTGACGTATATGCGTATTTGATGTCATACGCATGTTGATAAAAAAAATATCCCGTCCCGAGAAAATTAGTAGCATCCATTCATGTAAAAAAAAGTGTTAACTATAGGATCTGATAATGCTTGACTCATTCTGTAATACCTTTTGCAAAAATTGTTAAAAATTTACCTGGTAAGAAATAAAAATCATTTAAAATATGCGAAAATGTCACCCGATCAAACGCCTCTCACTACATTTTTCCAAAATGCCTGATACCATTAAAGCTTTTCGATGCCTGCTCAAGTTCTTTTAATGTTAATTATATAAGAGCTAATTTTTAAATTAAGCATGAAAAGAAATCTATTTTATCATGAATAATTTTATTCAAAATGAGCATGAAAAAGATTCACAATTGAAAAAAAACAAAATTCCAAACTGCCTCACTTTTCGGCTCATTAGAGACAAAAATAACCAAATGAAAAAAGAGGGTGAACAAGAGAAAAATTCAACCAAAATCAATCTCTCACTTTTTCCTTTCTCCGTCCTTTTTATACTACCAGGGAATATTTATAGGAAAACTACAAGGTCTGAATAATAGATTCTTATTCTAGTTAAAACATCAAACGTAATACCTGCAATTAAAAAGAGACATATACATACATAAATACACATATACGTAAATACATACACACACACACTTCTCATTTTAAAGATTACTTTATCTAATTTTGCATTCATTAGTGAAAAAATGACAGAGATATAAAAATTATTCTTCATAATAAGAATAAATAAGTAATTTAAAATTCAATCTATTCAAAAAATTATTTAGAATTTAAAAATGTTAATAATCAACTCTGTGCGTGTGTGTGTGCGCGCGCGCGTGTGTGTGTGTGTTCTGAGAGTTGATCGCAATTTCAGGACAAGAAGGAGCATCAACATGGAAATTCCTCCTAAGCTCCAAGATCTGGCTGAAATGGATGCCTATCTTCATGGAAAAATCTCGCAAGAGTCACTTGCATCAACTGAACAAGAAGACTGGATGGGCAAAACAGTATGCGTCCCGTGTTCAATGTGTGATTGATTACATAACATCTG
Organism: Andricus grossulariae; assembly: GCA_011634705.1. NCBI lineage: Eukaryota > Metazoa > Arthropoda > Insecta > Hymenoptera > Cynipidae > Andricus > Andricus grossulariae. The sequence continues at coordinate 132,269,405 of JAABKJ010007545.1, read as the reverse complement.
GTAGACCGTTCACGGAAAGGGTCCGAAAGTTCGCCCAAGAACTGAGGATCTTGAATCACACACTGAACAAGTCAAAGCTGCTGACAATCAAGGAGCATATTGTTGACAAAATACGGCTGTTATCTGACACAAGGAGGAGAATACAGAAGAGGGAGAGATGGATCAGGGAGAATCAAAAGTTTCTCGCTAACCCATCTCGCCTCTTCAGTGATCACCCTGTTTCTGTCAAAAATCCAGCCAAGCCCAACGAGGTAGAGACTTTTTGGAGAGAGGCATACAAGATCCCGAAAACACTGGAGTTGAAAGAAGGCACTGATAATATCATCTGCTTCACGGAGTTTTGCGACCTCATAACATCTGAGAAGGAATGTCCATCAGTTACTGCGGAAGAGGAGATATCCCATTCGATCCTATTTATCTCGCAGGTTTTCCCAGGTATATTCCATGGATAAACCGTCGTATATCCCGAAAGGTGGAAATTGGGATATCCCTGGGACTTTTCTGTGATATTCAAATGACTCAAGTAGGATATAGAAAATCAATTTATATCCTACGTGGGACATTTGATTATCCCAGAAACGCCCCACGGATATCCTGAGGATATCCCAATTTTCGCCTTGCATGATATTCGACGATTTATCCCTGTGATATCCCTGGGACAACCTGGAAGATAAATAGGATCGAATGGGATATCTCGGTATATCCCATTCTTGTGAGGACTGAATTATAGTTTTCTGATTTGGGCCATTCGTCACAGAAAGATAAACTTTCACTTTCCGATAACTTGAGTTGGTATGTCGAAAGCTACAGTATCCACTCAATTCTTGGACAATCGCATTCTTCTATTCGTAAAGTTTCTTCCTCGCCCGGCTCTGGCTTCAAAATCACAACAGCTATAAACGCTTCTTCCACATTTGAAGTACTCTGCTCCTTATTTAGTTTCTTGCAGCAATCCCCTGTTTTTTGACCTTTCTTGTGACAAAAATGGCAGTTCAGTTTTTTCTATGAGGATTTGACCCACTCCGATTATTGGAATTGTCACTTGATTCGCTGGCTTTTTTCTGCGAATCATTTTTGTATTTTTGAGGCTTGTTTCTATTTCCAGCAAATTTCAACTAAAATTAACCCAGGAAAAATATAATCACAAAATACAGGTATCTATGACTCTTTTGTATTGACGTGTTTAAGAAACGTGCCATGACAAAAAGGGACTGACTGTCATAAAAATTAATCTTTGTTAACGATTAAGCAATTTTGTATATTTTTAGATGATATAAATATATAATTGAATCAATTCATTTGTGGATTTTCATTTGTATTATACTTGTTTGACGACGATACCGAAAATGATGTTGGTTTTACGTATTTCTAACGGCTTATAGGAGGTCATTGTAGAAAATTATAATTTCAATTCTTTGAAGAAAATTTTTTAAGGTTATAGTCGTTCAGAATCACTGATTCTGAATTTTTTAATCAAAAATAACTAATTCAATAATTACAATTTTTTCATTCATTAATTTGAATCCTTCGCATCGGATGTCTCGTGTCAGTTTTGAGACGCAGCCAGGCATCGATGTCTTGGAGAAGAACTCAAGACATCACCAAGTCGAACTCAGTCGAAGCATTTTTACTCGGGTCACTACTCTCAACTGCTGGATCAAAAACTTTTTTCCTTTTAGTTCCAACTACCCGAAGGGTTCCTCTGTATTTCTAAACATAAAGGTTTTCAGAATCATTTCAAAATGAGCATCTATACGAAGTCAGGTGTTTCTGATTCCCGGTGGGCATCTTTCCTCTTCCTCCATCGAAGTGTAAAATAATTATAAATGCCATTGCATAGAATTTCTTCTCAATACAGGTTTATTCAATTCTGTATGCCTTATCATTTCAAAAAAAAAATTTAATAATCCTAGACATGGTTTATGTCTATGCCTTAACTTTCAAGTTTATTTCATTTGGGGAAATATAATTTTCAAATTCATATGATTGTATGCTAGAAGAAAACGAAAACTTATTTATTACTTACATTTAATACTTATCTTACTCAACAACAACTTGTTTATTATTTAATGTACTTTTCTATATGTATAGCACATGATCTAATTTTTTTCGTCGAAGGTCAAATATATTAAAAATTAGAATTAAACTTATTCGAAATTTTTTCCCTGTATTCCTGAGGAAATAAATTTTCTGGTAATTAGATTTGACTAAACTGCAACTTTTTTAAGTCTTCTAGTTAAACCGAGGTCTGGCAATGAGATATTTAAACATTTATAGAAAAAATTAATATTTTTCAACAAAATCGAAGGGGTCCAATTTTACGGTCACACAATTAAAAAAATATTGACTTTTACACAAAATCTTGTCAAATGAATTTTCTCAACTTAATGATTCGATTTTTGAGCAAATTGCGTGTTTGGTAGGTTTTAGAACTTGTCTACTGCCATCTATGGGAGCTATATCTATATAAGAAGTGCAGACATCGTCATGTGGGGACACAATGCTGGATCAGGATACGCCCTATAGATTCAACGAACTACTATCTTATGCTAGAAGACATAAATATTGACATCGAGTTAACTAAGAAATGAATTTTCGACAGATTCCTCTCTGCCGATGTATTTTCAGCACCAAAGATAAGCAGCTTTTCCTAAAATAGCTTGCTAGCAAATTTAGCTAAGGCGCAATATCACACGAAATCCAACGACTTACCCGATCAAGGTTCTCATTATCTGAAAGACGCGCTAAGCGTTCCTGATAATAAAAAAGAAACTATTCAATCAATACTTCACATACACTGTTTCGCACGCGGTGATTCAATGTGAATAATTAACAGAATAAGAAAGCTTTTTTTATCATGATTTTATCGTATTTATTTGATTAATTGTTTGATGCACCATTTAACTTACAATATTCTCTCTATTTCCACACTAGCGATTAGTGAATTTAGCTGTAATTTGTGAAATGTATCCAAAAATTTGTGTGAAATAAAGAATTTGAAAATTTAATGAATTTTTCTAATTTTAATGCGTCATTAGGTGTAGTGTTTAATCACTATTAAATCAGATAAAACTAGAAAAGTGAAACTAGCGAAAATAGTTTTAAAATTGATTTTCGTTTGTTTAATTTATATTTTATATGGAAGTTCTATAATAAGAAAAAAAAATTTTGGGTTCCAATTGATTGTTTCAGTAAATTTAGAAGTCTCAAAATAAAATTGGGCATAAATCGCTGTTACTAAAAACCTATAAATTCCGGTATTTATCCATGTTAATTCACCCTGTACAAGCGGTGCATGCAGATGAAATCTTCATATAGAATGAGTTTTATTTCACGCACAGTCGTCGCTGATAATAGTAATAATAATAACTATAGTAATAATCCGAACAGTAAAATAAATGGTATCATATATAGCATAATAGATTGTAATGATTTTTATATACATACCCCAAATTCAATTACTAATGCGTCCACGATGCTACCAATGACTGTGATAAAGTCGAATGTGTTCCAGGGATCCTTGAAGAAATTCTATCCCGGAACAAAAAGATAAATATCACCAATCATCCTACAACTATCCACAAAGTTTCTAGAAGAAAATTCGACTCAAATCTATACTATATGGTAAAAACATCTGTAGTATATATAGATAAATTATTATAAATACGATACTTTCCCAATTATTATCTACCCTTGAGATAATAATTTCAACATGGAAAACAAAAATAACTGAGCTTCATATTAAAGATATATTAAGTGATGGGTTATCATTTTGATATCCACGAAATTAGATCAAAAATACATTTCACTACTGTGACATACAAAAGGCTTCAAATCATGAATTACATGTTTGAAAAAATACTTTTTTAATTCATTCCAATTAAAAGGGCTTTTCAGAAACTAAGACTAGTTATTAAATATGTATCTAAATTTATATGAATTTTATTTAAAAAATGTACTTTTTGATCATTTTTCATTTTACGGATTTTTTTGTAATAAACGTACAGATTTAAAATTACTCGAGAATTCCATGATTTCTTTCATGATTGTTACTTATTCTTTGTGATTCTATGAAACTGTATTGAAAAATGAAATTTATTCATTTAAATTAATGATCATATACCAATTATAATATGTTGAAAGCTCTATAAGCAGTTCAAATAGTATATTATGCACCAAGAAGCAGAAGAGGGACTTTATTGACGAGTACTGAAAACATACATGAGTCAAAGTCCCTCTCCCCATGATTTACACAATATCAGGGTGTTTCTTATTTATAGTTGATAAAATTTTTTTTAAATTTCTCGGCTCTCACTTCTCAATTTACTATGAATGCACAAAAAAACTTTCCTCCAAATTTGAGCGAAATCGGTTAATATTTAGATGTCGCGCAAAGACCATGAAATTTCCAATTGATAAGTCAGCTTTCTGTGAATCCCATATTCAATTGCGATAATATGTTACAAATAATTCCGTCAGAGAATAAGAGTCATTCATAAATTTTAGAGTGAATAACTGTAAGCTACTCTTTTGGGTCCCCAAAGAAACCCCCATAACCCTCATAGCAATAGGATATACAGGGATATCCCATTCGATCCCATTTATCTCCCAGATATCCTAAAAACATCCCATAGATATCCCGGATATCCCAATTTCCGCTTTGTGAGATATCCGACGGGTTATCCTTAGGATATCCCTGGGACTACCTGGGAGATAAATGGGATCGAATGGGATATCTCGGTATATCCTATTGATGTGAGGGAAGTGACAAATTTGAATCTTACCTAATATTGCTTTTTATTGAAGCTTTTTAAAAGTTTGTTTTCCATTAATAATCATTATTGGTAACTTTAAATTACCCAGTCATTTTTTAACTGATTTTCAATTGTTTAAATAATTTTTATTTGTTTAAACCTTTGTTTTTTGCATGTAAGTCGCGAAATGAACGTAGTTTCTGGACGCTACGAGTACTTTAATTAATGATTACAATACAATAGATTTATTAATCATTTTTCAATTATTTAAGTAATATGCATTTTTATAGGTATATAGTTTACCTAAAAAAGCATGAGACATTTTATCTCACCCAATTTTCGACAGATTTTAATATTTTCAAGTACTAATTTGTTTTCTAAGAATACTAGTAAATGTTTAAACTATTTATACAATATAATTTTTTAAATATAATGTATTATAAATATAATTGCAAAATTATTAACAAATCATTTCATTGATATAATTCATTAAAGAACTCATAACGTCTAAAAAATACGTTTATTTCGCTACTTACCTGAAAAAACAAATATGTAAACAAATTAAATCTGTTGAAACCATTAAAAAATAGTAAGCAGATTACTGGGTATTATTGAATAACCCATTAGTGATCATTTATGAAAAAACTTTCAAAAAGCGTTGATAAACTGCAATATTAAGTAAAATTAAAATTTTTCACTCATGGAGTTTTCTTCGCGGACCCATAAGAATGGCTTAAAGTCATTCACCCTCAATATTTATGATTGACACTTATTCTCTGATGAATTCTGAACAATATACTGAAATACGGAATTGTTTGTAACAAATCATCATGTTTAGATATTAGATATACAAAAAGCTGACTTTTTCCCATGATAAATGAATGGGAAACTTTACGGTCTTTGCGTTAGCCCAAATTATTAACCGATTTTGCTCGAATTTCGAGATTTTTTTGGGGGGAGGGAGGGGGAGATTTGAACATAATTAGGGGTGAGGGTAAAGACGCTCGAAAAGTGAAAAATAAGGGCCACCCTAATACGATATCGTTCTCTGACATGTTAACTGGTTTTTTGAAAAATGTCGGATTTAATTGACCCACTTATTTCAATTGTTATGAAGAATTTTTGTAGTGGCATTAGAGTCTTATAAATATATTTAATTAAAAAACGAGCATTTCATAAAAGTTAAATTGGCAAACGTTTCGACCACGGGTAGGGGTCCTTCTCAGTGCCAGACATTTAATAAAAATAGGGTTTTTCTTTTTCCACAAAACCAATAAGATTAAAATAAAAGAAATCATGCATTGACTTATACTGTTAAGAATAGTATTAAATTTAAAATACCATTGTATATTAATTAATATATCAAGCATACGAAATCGCTATTTAGGTACAAGTTCATTAAATTTCATATACATTAATGATAATTTCTCAGATAATTCCATTTTACACAAAATTAAAATAAGATTAGCAGTGATTTTCGATTCTTAATAATAAAACATGATACCTTCTTACAATTGATAAAAAAAAAATTGGATTTTAAGTCGAAAATTCAATTACGTAAATAAATGACAGACCTGACATACAATAAACTGTACTCACATTAAATTTCTACTATTCAGAGCAAATTTTGGAAAGAGTTCCACATGTACGTTGCACTTTGATCGTAAAAAGCAATTCAACCGACGACTTCTAGATTATTACTTCAATTGCAACTACTTGATAAGATTTAAAGAAATAAAAGAACTTTGAGTTATCAAGCACGCTGCTATACCAACCTGTATATTAAAATTAATATAAAGTGTACAGCTATTCATATTTTAATGTAAATTAAATTTCAACTACCATGTATGCAAATCACGTCATGTACATTTGTATTAAATTTAAGGCAATGTGACGAGTGGGTCACGTGACCGACTTCCTACCTTACCGACACATTTTTTATTTGCAAGCTTATTTCCACACGAATAGCCACATCGAGTTGAAAATTTGGGATAATAAATAAGAAACACTAAGAAACGCGGCTCTGGTCCTTAATTTTTATAATTATGAAAAAAAGCAACAAAAAAAATTATTTAGAAAAAAAACTTTTTTTATAATTATAAAAATTAAGGCCATGTAACGAGTATACCAGCTGATCAAGTTAGTCCTGAGATCAATATTTTTTCACTCATATTTTAAAATAAACATTTGCAATTTCAACCACAAGGGATAACATTTTGACCAAAATAGATGAATTTTTGAATCAAAAAGAAGAATCTTCGACGTGAGTTTAATTTTCAAGCAAGAAAGATTCTTCAATCTATTGAGAAAAAAATCGTTCAAACTGTCGAATTTTTGAGGAAGTATATATACTTTCAACCAAGTTATAAGGATGTGTAGTAACCAAGTTATAAGGATGTGTAGTGGATCCACCTTTTTACCCAGATTACACAGATGACATATCTCTTGTGGGTCAATAATAGTAGTATCAACTTTTGAGGTCAGCTTAATTATGAACTTGAAATATTTCCTAATCTTGATATAAATGAGTTTAAAATAAAACGGCGTTTTTGATAACATGTATTGTTGAAGTTTTGGATCATTGTCAATTTTTTTCTCTTTCTGATAATGACACTTGAATTGCTATCTTCCAATTTTATCAAATTTTGAGAAAAAATGTATTTATTATATCTGTTAACCATGTTCATAATTTAACCTTGAAGGTTGTAACCTTTTAGTTGAATTAAATTGCGAATAATTTCCGCAACTTCCAGGCATTTTATGGTCTCACACAGCTAATCGTATTTGAAGTTTTCACTGCGTGCGGTTTGAGCCAGTTTTTGCATATTGATTTTGGGGTAACGTGAGTCATCCATATCGCAGACCCATGCCACGCAGTTCGACGCCATTTTTATAATTTGATCGGACACACAGGATAAGCCCAATTCTAATCTGACAACAAAGTCAGGTGTATTTCTCGGTAAGCAAAAAGGTTTTGCAAGAAACAGAACGTGATTTTTCGTAGAATTCTATATGATTCAGACTGACAGTATGTGCCTTATATAATGAGGTGCTCTGCATAAGTGAGTCCTATATTTTGATAACAGAAGGCCAGTAGAAACATTTGGATCAAACTAAAAAATGTTGATCGCTGCCGAGGCTAGGTTGGCTATGCTGACTGCGGCATAAGCTGCCGAGAAGAACATTTCTTATCTAGAAAAAATCGTACCATAATAATCAAAACAAGAAAGATATTCCAGATGATTACCATGATATTTCAAACCAAGAAGTTGTTCGCTAATTCGACCTTTTTTGAGAATAGTATACACGGTTTTCTCTTTATTGACCGTCAGTTTATTTATGTTACAGTATTCCTCAACGGAATTGAGTTCTCTTCTTGCATCTATTCAGGATTCGGCCAATTCTGAAGCCGACCCGACCTTTACCTCTAAATAAAGTCGCAACGTCAGAAACTAGGAGTTCAAATACTATCGGATCAAAATTTTACCATGCAGGACCTGTTCCGTGATCCGTAACTCATCCGAAAGTTTATCTCCCACCTTTACATGGGTTGATGCTATCTTATATAAGCTTCTCAGTATCCTAATTATTGTCGAGCTTACAACTAAGTCATAAAGTTTTGTCCAGATGGGGGCATGGTTGACCGGAGGAAACGCCCTTGTAATGTCGACTACTAAGGAATGGAGGTGTCTGTGTCATTTTTGTTGATATATCTGTGAAATGGCGGCCAAATTGAAGATATTACCAACACAACCTGTATTCCGGCGAAAACTAGCTTGCGCTTCCGGGATAATATGACAGAAGGACACCCATTTCTCTTATTTGAATAGTAGAAGCTGTGGAAAAAATGGTAAGACGGAACTTAGAAGGACTATAGGTCTGAAGGTATTGGAGTTAGGAGGATCATGTTTTTTGTGTAGCACATGTGCGACAGAGTTTGTCTAATCAAGTGACAAATATTTATTTTCAAATATTTGATTAAAAATGACTTAAGATACAAGATCCAATTAAAAGGCAAATTTTCATAAATCTGGTTGAGATCTGATGCGGCCCTGGGGCTTATTAGGTGCTGCTTTGTTGATTGACAGAATGATTTTGGCGGCGGTATTGCTGCTATCTAGTAACGAGTGACGAACATTTGTGAATTAGGATGGAGAGAGGCGTCTCAGCGGGAGTGTAAAGCGGGTTTAATTTTCCGAATCAGTTCTGGTAAAAGTATTTCATTTGGTTAGCAGTCCTCTACATTTATTCGCGGTTTTCAAAAAAGTCTTACTCACATTAACCATCTCAAGGCCCACAAAACTACTACTTTCGAAACTTGATTTTTTGCGACTAAATAGAACTTGGTACGACTTTTTAGCTTCGACATAATTGAATTTAGTCTCTTTAGAAAAGTTAGTCCTGCCAGCAGTTTTAACTGCCCTATGTATTACAACTTTCCTTATTGGCATTCACTTCCGAATCTAGGTTTACCCGAAACTGTCGCGTTATTTGAATGTGATCATTAAAAAATATATAAAATCATGACAAACTAATCTGAAAAATCAGTTTAAAGAAAATAATATTCATAAAACAGTATATGTATAAGAACAGCGAGTATTTTAATTCAAAAGGGATTAAGAGGGTTCTATTTTATCTTTGATTTGGGGATTCAAAGTATTCAGAAAAATATTGTCGGCACTGGGTACAGAAGAGATAATTTTTCCTGCTATGGTGATTCAAACCGTGAGGAGAAACACCGTTTCGAAAAGACTTCAATCATTGTCACGTCATCATTGAACATGAAATTTTCGAATACTTTTCAATCCAAGCCTTATTGGAGGGTAGTGATCTATCCGCACTTATCATTGGAGAAAAGCAATCAACCGTATGTCACACAACCAATATTTCGTATGTATGCTCAGATTAGATTTTGTAGTACATATCCATATAGGATAATCTACAATTTATCAAGATATCTTTTTAACGGGGACAGTATGTGATTATGTTGTAATTTGCAGCTACTGAGATATAGCTTTATTATCTTATTAGTCTACCTGCTTACTGGGCTGGCTTTGATAGCAAAGATAGTAGTTTGTTTTGTCATTAACGTACATAGGTCGTGATCTTTTTTAATAGATGGCGATCGCGTGTAAAATTTGCATTTTTAACCAATTTTTAACAAAATAGCTACATTTTCTTTTGAAGAGATAAATTTTTAAATAAATGATACATTTTTAATCAAAAGAGTGAGTTTTCAACCAAGAAGATTAGGTTTCTACAAAAAAGGAAGAATTTTCCAGTAAATTTCTTAATCCTTTACCATAGAAATGAATTTTTATTCTAATAGTTGACCTTTTAACAAAGTAGTTGATTTTTCACGAACATGGAATAAGAATTCAAAATGTTCTTGATTTTCATTTTATTACAAATCAATTCAGGAAATTGACAGTGGAGTTCATAAAAGATTGAAACCTGGATTACTATAATACATTGCCTTTTTTCTTGTTTCTGTTTGCAAACTACTGATAATATTTTCATTGAAATTTAGATAAAAAACAATATTATATTTTAGTTTAACATGGGAAAAGGAATTAGTATAGCGCATGATTACGATTTACACGCGCTTTAACCGTTTTATTCGAAAAGAACTGGTGATTGGGCGGGTCCGACCAACTGGAGTTAGCTTGATTTCCTCTGAGGTCAATAGGGAAATATTGCGACTTTCCATATTAATTTTAACCCGTTTTCTATTCGTTTGAACAAAGATATGCATTCCAGCAAGAGTATAAGTAGTATCCAAAATTGCAAAGACGTCACCATCGGAATTCGATATAACGATTTGTTCTTGGGTTGGTACAGGCACACTTAAAGTTCTCAATCTTAGTTTCATTGGGGTATCGGCAGGAAAAGTGTATCTTCGAAATTCGAAAATCCAGCGTGGATTAATCCTAGAAATTAGCTGGATGAATTGAATTTCTTGAAGTTCATATCCACGTTTGTTATTTGAAGGAAGCCTAGTAGGTGGAACTATTATTCTGAGAGGAGCAGGATTCCTGTTAACGCGAGAGCCTAAACTCGTAGAAGGAAGAGACCTGTCAGGAAAATTGGGTCTGTCCAACGGAAATCCGAAAGCGGGAAATTCGGACGGAGGAGACCTGGACCTGGACCTCGAAGGAGAAGTAGACCTTTCAGGAGAACGATTCAGGTCAATATGCCTTTTATTAGGTAAAGACTCGAAACTTGGCTCTGCAAAAAGATAGAGAGGATTATGTTTCTCTAAAGTCTGTCAGGCAAGACAGAAAGTGGATTTCGAAAAATGTGCCTGATTTTAAGAATCTGTCACATTATTAACGTAATTTTTAATTTCTGATATTCTAAAAGTTTGAAACTCAATCTACAACCCTGACAGATGTTTCGAATAGGAATAATGGGCTATCCATGAATTATACTGATACGATATAACTTGTCTCTTTCGAGCAGTTAATTTTTTTGAAAACACCTGCGGCAACAAGGCAACGTTTCAAATAAGAAACAATCTAAAGTCTTGTTACATTTTTTAGCAACATCAATCATAAACATCGCTTGTTTATTTAGTTACTTTCAAAATATAGTTCACAAGCCTTCTTATGACAATCAACGCTCTTTCATTTATATTCACTGAGAAAAGTCGTATCGGATCTCATTAATATAGTGAATTTTACCTTGATATAATTAACTAATTGTAAGATAGTTTTCAAAACTATATGGTTTGAGGAAAAGTGGAATGCGTCTGAAACTCAAAGTGGTCAACTTTTTGGCAATCACCCATATGGTCATTAATCTGTGCATGGGGCCTTATAGAATTCAAATGATTTATATAACCTACCATGCAGATTTTGTGAAAAACTCTGAAAAAAAATTGTAATTCATAGTGTTATTACAGTTTAGACATTTTTTTTACTGCTTTGTGTTAACCTAGGAATCACATTAAATAATATTACATATTTAATGAAGATGATATTTAGATTTGAGTTGCCATAATTGTCCGAATTGCTACATATACTTCTAAAAATAATATAACCTTTTTAATCTTTAGTGAAATATAACAATTCGTGTGTAAGTTGTAAGGTAAATATTCGAGTGAGATAAAGTTTCCGACAAATGTTGAATAACAGATAAAATTTTAAGTGAATGTTTCGATGACAATCCCTAAAAAATATTTCTAAAATTTAGAGCCATGTAGTATTTATTACGTTTTCTAGAATATCTTCCATATTCAAGTAAAAGAACTTATATTCAAGCAAAAGACTAGATATTTCCATTCGCACAAATTCATTATAAGTTCCATAAATCGAGTTCCATCTTTTATGACACACCCACATGTTAGTTTCTTTGAAAGAAATACAAATATAATTCTCACTCAATTTTGACCATTTCAAATAGAATTTGGGAAAATATCAATACTTGTTCGCATTTCCACAAAATTATTCAAACAATTGCTTTGCGCCCCATGTGAAAATAAACCGATTTGCTTTTCCTTGACAGAATTTTTTTTCAGACCATGTGGAAAGTTTTTCAGCCCAACACTCATGAGAATTTAAAATTATGTTTTTTTGAATCTACCTGTCCAACAGTGTATGGAAATATTAAACTAAGGCATCAAAGAAAGTATGTATGGGAAAACTGAATATTCTCACAATTCACTTCCTTTTGACTTTAGCGTTTCAAAATTTCCTCTCGTCGTTTAGTATGGTAGATTTCGACAAAAAATTCCTTCAGATTGATATTGAAGAACGAGTTTCTAGCACATTTTGGAAAAATTGTAATTGAAGCAAATAATTATTTTCTGAATTCATAATTTTTTATCAGTGTTTGCTAGTCATAAGCATACATATAAAAAATTCACTAGGATTGTCAAGCTAATAAAAAATATATATATTTTTTAATTTCCTGAACCAAAGAACAAACAAAATATATATTCTTTTTTAAAAGGCAGGTTGCTGAGGTTTTTTGCGGTTTGTTGAGATTCAAACATAATACAAAAATTAAAAAAATAAACCTTCAAGTATAGATTTTAGTACATCAGCTCTAAAGTAAATTAAATTATGATAATTTGTTTGCCACGTTTATGAATTTAAATACAGAAATTTCGGTGATTTTCTCATAATTGAACTAAATACTAAGTGGCTCTAAGTTTATGGAAAGTTGTTTTCGAGAAAACAAAAAATATTTTTTTCATATTTTGTCTTGGAAAACAACATATTTCAGCAGATAACTATTTCGTAAAATCATCGAGATCAGACTGTCTGATTTCATATAAAATTGGGCAAGTGTTAGTATTTGAATCACTCTTTAGCTCAAATGACTCACTTTTTCCGCCTCTTTCACGTAAATTTGTCTATTTCAGTCCTGCCGAAATGAACAAATTATGAATAAATGCATGAAATCGTAGATCATTATAGTTAATAAAAATCTTGCTTCATTGTTACAAAATAATTAATTTAAACCCTGTTGAATCATTTCGTTTCTTTTAAACAGTGCACATTCTGATTTGCCCGAAATAAATTCATATTTGATTCGTACTCATTTCAGACAAACTCATATACCATTTGGAAAAGAATGCAATAATTATGACATTTTACAGATTTAATTGAGGATTGAATCCGAATTACGGTAAACAAAATATTATTTTTGAAAAATTTCAAAACGATGGTTAAAGAATGTAATATAATTGAAGGTAATTATACTGACTACATTACACCCTTAGTTATATTATTATATTTACCAATGCAACTAAGGATAAGCGCCAATGATAGAAAAAGAGTGGAAAGGATGCTCATTTTTTTAACCTGAGGAAAAACCTACTACTATATTAATGAAAAATTCAGTTGACAGAGTAATTAATGATTATTCTCGCGTATTATTAGTTTACATAATGTACGCAATAGATCTTATCACAATAATGATCTGCGTTTCAAGCTTGTCCTTGGGAGATATTTGTATTTCATTTATCAATTCTAGAAACGACAAAATTCTTTCAACACCATTCTAAAGGCATTTTGCTAAGCTTCACGGAGAAAAAAATGTTCGTTTGGTCACTTTTGGCGAAGTTTCTGTTCTAAGCTTTCATTTTTATTTTTAATATGAGTGCATGCCTCAACCGCGGTAAAATAACTTTTTCTATCAGGTTGCCTTGCTTATATAACGTTATGTTATTTTTCTGAAATTTTAAAACGGGCTGACCTTTTTTAGGGTCCTTAAGTTTTGGACCCCGCCCTATATACGTAATTTTTTTAGATTAAATTTTGTCATTGAATTTATTTATGGATTATCCAAAAAAAATAACTTTAGACGACTGGGGGGTTTGGATTTTGTGAAAATCTTATTATTTCTCATGAATTAACGAAGTAGTTCAACTTTTCAACAAATAGTTGAAATTTCAACCAAAAGAGATGTATTCTCAACAGAAAATGTAATAGTTGACAATTCTACTGAGGAAAGTTTTTAATTGTTAACCATAGACATCTGAATTGAGCCTACAGGGACGAATTCTCGTCAAAATAGTATAGTTATGTACCACACTAAATTTATTTTCAATCAAACACTTGCATTTTCAACCACGATAGGGTTTATACATTTTTACATTCCTCTATATTGTCTATATAGAGGAATAAATAAATTCTATATAAAGGAATATTGTAGTGGACAAGCAATCTCAATTATGCAGACTCTTTCACAAATTTTTCTCTCGCATCACAATTTCGGGTCGATTGGCTTGGATGTAATGATCCGTCTGGATTGTAACCTCCCAATATAAGATGTTAACTCAATTTTTCAAAACGGACACTAGAACGTATCTATAGAAAGGCGTCCATTCTGTTAAGAGTTCTAGGTTTAGAGCATGTTGTTTATCTTGTGCGTATATTCTCTTAGAGTCATAACGCAGCAACCATTAAAACTGTACTCGATGAATTTGCTAGTATGTCGACATGATCGGCACCAGTCAACCACCTCTTTATGTAACACGTGTTTACAATGATTTCTGGCGTTGAACACAGCCATTAATCACAGCGAAAGATCCTTCTGTTTCTGGAAACAGGACGCCCTGTTTTAGGCAAATATTGGATGCCTCACTATCCACCTCATGTTGATTTAACGTTCTGAAGTTCTCTCCGTGGATGGCTTTTCATCCTAATTGTGTTTCTAACTCCTCTATGATTTCTGCCGTGATATCCAAGGCCTGTTCCAAGGACAAATTCAAAGGCGTGTAGTCTAGATCCGCTTCACAGATGGTGTTGTACAGGACCGACAGATAATGAAAAGCACCTAATTTTCATTCGGAAGTCTCTGACAACCTTCAATCAGAAGATCTATGCAACGGCGCTCGAACTTCTATATAGGTATTACTGCTCGTATTTCATTAGTCATTCATACGGAGTTTTCTCTCAGAACGGTATATTAGCCAAGACATCAGATTTTTTTTGGAATTCCAAAGTATGGTCTACTGGAAAGGCCCTCTCGTGCGACCCTTATATCTAGCTTTGTAAAGACTTCCTTTACCTCGAGATTCATTTTTTCCAATTAAGTTACCTCTAATCTATTTGACTTACTAGCTCAATGGATACTCTATCGATTCCCCATGTAAATGTTCAGCCTGTCTTGGCCCATTTTCCAGATCTCAGGAATTTTTTTAGCTCACACTTCTATCACATTATAGCGGTTTCTGAGACTTGGTTTTGTTTCGACTTCAAACATTGGATATGGTGGACCATCAATGCCTTTACTGAAACTAGAACATTTAAAAATGTAAAACACAGTCATCAAACGGTTTGCATCATATTTAAGTAATTGACCACAGAAACCAACCACTTGGATGGGTGAGCTATCGGAATGGGTCGAGGTCTATACTTCTGATCGTGAAAGTAAACTTAAATACCGTAATTACCATAAATATGCACATGATTTTAATTATACATTTAGAAAGTATTTCTTATCTAGGTCCATATCAGAGTTGAATACAGGAAGATGTTGATTATGTTTTTTATTGGGCTGTGGGAAAATGGATCAGCTCTTAAAACTGGTAAAATAGAGGCAATTGTCATAGGTCCCTCAACATAACCCTCTTCTGAGACACTAATCACCCTAACTTTATCGCAGGTTGATGAACTTAACATCCCCTTCGTCAAGTCGCTTTCGGTTCTGGGCCTGATGATAAATCGAACATTGTCTTAAAAGAAGTTGATGTTTGAAATATCTAGGAAAATTTTTCGAATCCTCCAGCAAGTGGATAGGAAAAAAAATTCCCTTCTCACTATCACTCGTATTCCTCTCGTAAAAAGCCTCATCCTTACGATTTTCGATCAGGGCTAGTAAGTGTAAGATGAAATTACTGATAAACTCAATTTGAAGTTCAAGCGTTTCCTCAATGCATGCATTTGATTTATTCGAAATATTCCTAAGACTGAAGACATAATACATGAAAAAGAAAAGGCTGGAGTTTTAAATGCAGCCAAGAGAAGGCAATTCTTGATGGGTAACTTGATATATTTAGTAATAAAAAATGAAACTCCTCAGTATCCTCACAAATTTTTTGATTTTGTTGACAAGTAACGGACGTGCAAAATAACTCTAGTGATCAACCACAAATGCCACAAAAGTGTACTACGCAGCCGGAAATGCGATACAGCACAAGTGCGCAACTAGAAACGCCAAAGAGGTCTACTGTGCAGCCGGAAGTGAGACACAACTCGAGTGCACAATCACAAATGACGGAAAAGTCAACTATGCAGCTTGAAGTGTGACATAACTCTGGTGCGCAACCACCAATGTCACATAAGTCTCCTGCGCATCTGGAAGTGCGAAATGTCTGTATGGCTCACCTATAAATCCCAAGTATACTGCGCAGCCTGCCATGCGAAAATCTTGAATTTCACTCAGTTCGGACAGTGTTATAAATAGTGATGGACAGATGTGACCCAATCTGGTATTTGCAGGTGTCTGCCAGAGACCCTACTTTCCTTGAAACTAAGCATGTGACGCAGATAGAGGATGTTCGGTCTACTTAATCATTCAAGCTTACAAGTGAAAGGAAAAAATAGCGTACTTAGCAGAAGGAAGACTCTTGTGTCCAGCGATTCAACTTTCTTTTGAAGAGGAAGATAATTTATATCCCCGTTACATTTCCATGACGTTCACTCCTTTTAATTTCTTTAATAGTGGATCTTCGAGCTTCACTATTTGATTTGATATCAACAGAGCCATGTTCGTTGACGAGGAAATCATATAGTGAAATTTCCGTTCGTTGTTAAGGGACTCTTCTAGATATCCCTCAGCAACTGTGCTAATTTATCATTGTGCGTGATGTTTTGGTGTCGATAAATCAGCTCCTGAGTCAGTTTGATGGACGTCCTGCGTGAACTGTAGACAGTAAACAGACTTCGATCAGGCAAATTCAGATATGAAGCAATCTGTTTTGGCATCGCTCTGAATTTGTTCTCGCCCTTGACTTGCTCAGTGCATTTGTCATTTTTTAGGTTCAAAAAGAATCTTTCAGCAGTTGAATTGAGTGGTCACAGAGTCTTGTTCTTTCTGAAGACATCTAGATAATCGTCCAATTTTGCAAATGTCCGCGGTATCTTAATTTTTCTGTCAGGGATTTCGACGGCAAGGATTTCACTGTGATGCTGAACGTCCTTCATTGTCCAATTTCCCAATTCTTCACATCGGCAGGCACCATAAGTGCTGGGGTTAGAAGCAATCTGCACAGAACTTTGTTTATATGAAATATTTATTTAATTCTTTAAGCCAAAATAACAAATTTTTTATAATAGATTTATATTTTCAACCAGTAAAAATCAATTTTTAACAGAACAGTTAATTTTCAACCAAGTAGTTGCATTTTATAACAAAATGTTTGAATTTTCAATCCAAAAGGAAGAATTTTTAACGAAATAACGGGCCAGTCACTTTCGTAGGAGTTCTGTTCATCATTTTTCTCCACCAACGACCTGAGACTGGCTACAGACGCCACGGTTGCATGCATGAGCCCCGGTGGCGAAATGTGCATGTACGAACGGTACTGGGCTAGAAGCATTGCTCCACGTGCATGCAATGCACGGGCAGCAATATACTTTGAAATACTTCATTTTATCATTGATAAAATGTGCTGTGTTCTCTTCTGATGGTGGTCATTATGTGCAAAATTTTCACTGTTTGTTCAATATACTATTGTTACCCCAAAAACACAATATCTCATAGCATTGAAAATTTTTTTAAAGACATTTTTCCTTGCACGGATGTTCTTTGTTTGGGTTCGAAAACTTAACTGATGGATATACATATAATCTTTTCACGCGGCATTGAAATTAAGTTAGTAGAAGGGTTCGAAAACAAGCCAGCCTAGTGTGCATTGCACTACATCTGAGGCAAAGGAAATTAAATTATCTAATTTCATTTTCCTAGACTAAGACTTTACATAGCAAATTTTCAATACTTTTGCGATAAATGACCTGAACATTCAGGCAGCCCTAATGTCATTATTAATTTTTTGATGAAAAAAAAGAATACATTTCTTATGTTTTGCTTTGGAAACAATATGCTGCATTTACCTTAGTACATTTATTATTTTCATCAGATGTGTAGGAGGCATGACCTCAAACTAAAGTATATAATTTTAGAGGAGACTATAAGTGGACCTTTTTTAAGCACTTGAATATGTAATTGTTTATCGAAAATGAGTTATTTGGTGTTTCCGACTTCACATTTCCTTGTACAGTTACTTCATCATTCTTTTATTATTTCGAAGACAAAAGGATAACTCAAAGTGAAGTGCATATGTTGGAAGGGAAATATAAGTGTAGCTTCTTTCCACACTTGAATATTTGATT
The DNA here is from genome assembly GCA_011634705.1 of Andricus grossulariae. Taxonomy (NCBI): domain Eukaryota; kingdom Metazoa; phylum Arthropoda; class Insecta; order Hymenoptera; family Cynipidae; genus Andricus; species Andricus grossulariae. The sequence goes on along the minus strand of JAABKJ010007545.1, from coordinate 132,250,804 downwards.
GATTATTAAAAATGAGTTATTTGGTATTCTCGATTTTCTTCATTTTTTTATTTTTTTGCTTTATTAGAGTTATTTTTTTACTACTAAGAAGATTTTTATATAATTATATTTGTGGGAGTTATAGCCAGTTATTATTTCATATAAGTGTTTGAATTATTTGTTTTTGATAAGTTTGACTTGTGTAAACATTCTGTTTTGATGAAACTCAACGATAAGGATTTTATCTAAAATTATAATTGTTATCTACAACGAATAGAAGTCGCAAACATCAACTAAGCTATTTTATATATGCAATAAACTATTACATTTTACACTCATAATGAAAATCAATGCTTTCTACAAAATTGATTTTTAAATATTTTTTTGAAACTCATTGTAGGATACCTTAAATGACAAATTAATTCCTGAAGGTGATTCAGAAAATACTTTTTCTTTTAAATCACATTCCATAATATTTAAACATGAAAAGTAACTTTTGGAGTTTTATTTTCAATATAACTCATGAAAAATTCTCCAGCGAGCAAATGTATCTTCAAATCGTCTTTTAATATAATTTTTATTCGACTCCAGGAATAGGAATTTCAAAGTAGTTTCCAACATAAAATAAACATATCGAAATTCCGTTGAATTTACGATGGTAAACGTAAAGGTCGATTTCCAGGCGACGAATGGAGACTGGGTGTTTGGAATGCTAAGGCAGTGAATGCTCTTAAGGTAAGAGACCTATGAAAAACTATGCACGTAAGGAAACTAGATATTCTCTGCGTACCTCAGACAAAGAAAGAGAGTTGCGAACGTAGAAGCATAGAAAATGGGGTGTGAAAAACGGTTTTGAAATATGGTCGGGAGTAGATAGTAAATCACATGATAGTCAAGGGGTCGTTTTGACTAATAATGAAAAAACAATAGAGCATCTCGAAGATCAAGGATTTTTACCACCCATATTGTTATGGGTTAGGATGAAGGTAGAAATTAAAAGATTATTCATCATAGCGTGCTACGCCCCAGCTGATAGTTATCAGAGAGAAGTCAAAGACGCACTCCGGCACAGTTTAAACGATACAATAAGTGCTTGTAATCCGAGTGAAAGAATCATTCTGCTAGGAGATATGGACGGATGGGCCGGCGTCCAACTTCAGAGTACAGATACAGAAAGGGTGCTAGGTGATTTTGGAGACTCAAGGAAAAATTATAAAGGGGAAAGTCTAGTTAGCTTATGCTTAGAAAATGGCCTATTTATTACAAATAGTTGGTTTGGACACGAAATGATCCACATGTATACCTGGTGTAGAGGAAACAGCCACAGTATAATTGACTTTATCATTGCGGATCGAAGAGTAAGAGAACTTGTAACAGATACAAGGTTCATGAGGGGTGTCCAGAATAAACTTAGTACGGGGATAGAGAACCAGAAGACTATGATACGGGATATCATTGTTAAAACTGCGACTGAAGTGTGTGGTACGGCGTTCGCAGGAAGAAAGTCTGGTGATGCACGGTGGAATGATGAAAATAGGGCAGCCCAATAAGAAAAGAGAAGCATATGAGAGAACATTAAACGTCACAGGTCTTAGCCATGAGAAGAAAAATAGGCTCAAAAATGATTACAGACATAAAAATAGAAAATTTAAGCGAATAGTCACGGAGAATAAAGATGAAATCAGAACAAAAGAAGAGAAAAAAAGTCGAAACGGCTTTAAAGGAAGAAAGAAACTATTATTTTCAAAAATGAAGATAAATAAAAGTACAGATTTTGTGATCATAAGAAACAGCGAAGGTGAAATGCGATATGATACAGACGGGAGAGAAGGCTTTTTAAAAGACTCTTCTGAAGAATTATTAGGAGGTGAAGATATAGGAAAATATAACTGCGATATAGAACATGATGAATTAGAAAACATAATTGGGAAAGTCTGTGTCACTGAAGTTACAGATATGATTAAGAACTTAAAAAATGGTGAGGCTGCGGTTGTGCTGCGGGCTGCGGTATTATCGCTGAAATGCTTACATACGGTGACGAGAGTATATCTCACAGGTTGTGCGAATTGATAAATTTATGTTCTGAGATGGGACAAAGGTCAGACGGTTGGAGAAACGCGATTATCGTACCCATATGCAAAATATAGGGAGATAAATACAAACTCAATAATTACAGAGGTATCAGCTTACTCGGTGCCGTAAGAAAATATACTCAAAAATACTTGTCCGCAAAGTAATAAAAATAACAGAAGAATAGATATGAGAATTTAGCTCATGACAGATCATAGAAAAAAGTTTTAAAGTAGTAAGGAAAGTTTTTTGTGCGTTCGTTCACCTAGAAAAAGCATTCGGCAAGGCAGATAGAAGTGAAGTTTGGGAAGTCCTCAAAAATTACGGGGACTATGGACGGCTCCTGAAAGCGATAAAAACAATATATGCAGGTGGAAAAGCGAGTGTAAGGGTTAATGGGAAACTGGGCGACTGGTTCGATATTATTCAAGACGTTGAACAAGGATAAGTTATGAGCTCATAGATATTTATAAAATTTATGGACAAGTGTCTAAGAATGATCCTCTTCGACGAAGAAGGTGTAGATTTCGAGACAGTGAGGGTACGTGGGTTAGCTTTCGCAGATGACAAGTTTGTTATAGCAGATTTACTCTAAGACGTAGAAAGAATGTTGTACGAACTAAATACAAGCACGAATAACATGGGCTTCAAAATAACGTAAATAAAACGAAAATCATAGCGTTTGAAGAAAAAGGTGAAAAAACCATGTGCAGCATTGTCCTAAATGATGAAAAATCAGAACAAGTTAGTAAGTATATATATATAGGTGGCCTAACCACTAGTGACGAGAAGATATATGAAGAGTTAGATAGGCGCATAAACGAGGGTCGGAAAGTCATTGGTACAGCAGGGTCTATTCTCAGAAGTAAAAATATATCAACAAAAAATGACCGTACATACTTCTATGATTGTACCGACTGTACTATAATACAGCGAGATATGGACATGTCAATAAAAGGGCAAGAGTAAAATGATCGCGAAAAATAATGTGATTACAGTGAATGATGCCTGGAACAAAGACCTTGGATACTAATAGGTCCGAGTCGGGAACCTCACATAACAATCTTGTGTAGCTCTCCACTTGGGGTGGTAGCTAGAGAGGTTGATCAGCAGCCTGGGATTCAAAATTATGTTTTTTTAAATCCACCTCCACCGCAGGGTATAAAAATATTGAACTAAGCCATCAAAGAACGTATTTGTGATGGATTTGAATTTCAAGCATGGCGAAAGGTCGCATGATACGACGTGCGACCTTGATAAAATAAAATAAAATTTTCAATTCTTGAAAAATGTATGCAGAACAGTTTTCGCACGTTTTTTTGGAATATAAATAAAGCAATTGATTCTTTTCTTAATTCATAATTTTTTATCAGTGCTTGCTAGTAATAACCGTGCAAATAAAAAGTTCGCCAGAATTTGGAAGATAATAAAAGAGATTTTCTTTTTTAATTTTTAAACCCAAAGAACGAACAAAATGTACTTTTTGCTAAAAACAAGGTGGTGGAAGTGAACATTTTGTGTTGACGGGCAACTTTTTGCGGGGTATTGAAATCCAAACAGAAAAAAAAGTTCAAGAATTTAAATCAAAAAGTTATGTTGATTTTTCTATAATTAAAGTAAATATTGAAGTGGCCCTGAGTTCATGAAACAAATTTTTTTGGAGAAAAACAAAAGATATTGTTTCCATATTTTGCCTTAGGAAACAATATATTACAGCTCATAACTATTTTGTGACATCAACGGAATCAAAAAGTCCGATTTTATACAAAATTGGGCCAGTGTTAGTATTTGAATAACTTTGCAGCTAAGAGTATTCACTCTTTCCACCTGTTTCACGTACATTTTTTTGTTTCAGCCGTGCCGAAATGAATAAACTATAAATAAATGCATGAAGTCGTACATTATTAGAGTTAATAGAAATCTTGCTATATTGTTGCAAAATAATTCATTCAAACCCTGTGGAATTGTTCCGTATCTACTTTACAATGGCCTTTTTACAGTAAAATTAATACAGGTAAATCATTATGAATCTAAGATAATTTCTCACCTGAAACATCTTGGCACAGGAACAAGAATCACCTTTTATGTACTTTCCTTTGAAAAAGACTGCTTGGGAAATTTACGAGGGATTGAAACGCTGAGAACTATAATACATTTTCTTTTTGTTATTATTTCTAATTACAAGCTGCTGGTAACATTTCAATTTGACCTCACATCGGAAATAATATAATATTTCAGTTTTCCATATAGAGGAGATTGAATTAGTAGTGCAAATTATTGCTGCTTAGATGCGGTTCAGCCGTTTTATTCGAAAATATTGACTGATTGGGCGGTTAGCACCAACTGGCACATCCTTGACTTCGTCTACAGTCAATAAGTATATTTCCAAAAAATTTTATAAGTTTACACGAAACTTCTGTAATTTTTTACTTGTTTTTAGCTACTCTGACAATCCAAGCGAAAGGACAAAAACTAACTTTTCGTCATAAAAATCAGGAAATTAATTTAATTATCCCAATTTTTTGATAATATAATGTTGAAAACATATATGCATGTAATGAAACTACCTCCGCAAGCAGAAAATGCGTAAATATTCGAAAACTCGAACGCGCAACATTAGGCGCCGCGCCGTATTCGCCGCCGCTCCCCTAATATCAATTCAAATTTATAATAAAAAATTTTATCGAAGAAGAATACATTTATTTACAAATTCTTTCACATATATTTTCATTACAAATTAATATCAATCTTGTGCGTGTACATTATTATTCATTTTATTAAACAATAATACAAATTTTTAAGTTTTTTAACATGTGTCTTATAATTTTATTTTGAAAGACACAGATAATTTTACCACAAAAGAGAACTTGAATATAGGTTAAAATCTCATAAAATCTTACTTCATCATTTTATTGTAGGTGCCCAAACATCATAAATTTGTTTGTCCAGATAAGAGTTTCAAGTAATTTAAATTCATACAAGATCATAGCTGCGCAATAATATTAATTCGTTTATAAGTAAGGTGAAAACTGGAGGAATATATTTTCAATATTTTTTCGCATTATCTTTTATTTCTCTCAAAAATGGCTCATTAAGCAATGAAAATAAAAATAAAAAAGTATTTAGTTTTATAACGCATTCACGCAATGTTAAATTTTCGAGGCACGTGTAGCTTGCGAAAAGTGTCCAATGCTGCAATTGTGCAAAAAGTAACTTATTTAACCGCTGCAATTAAATTTGTTTTTTCTGAAAAACAAAATATATGAAGTAAGAGGATATACTCTTAGCTAAAAAACTTTTTTTAATCGCAAATGCATTTTTTTGGGAGGCGAAAATTTTCGGTCATGTAAATGTGACCTGCCTAAAAATCCCGGGGAAAATCCGGCACTTTTTTTCAATAATAAAATTCGTTTTTTTTGCAAAAAAATATATGAAATGAAAGCTTATACTCTTAGCTACAAAACATTTTTTTTCCTTATCACACATGTATTTGCCAACACTTTTCTCTGAGGGCGCTCGAGCATGAAGGTGCGTTCACACAAAAACTGGCAGGCTTTTCGAACTAATACTTTCCGAGAAACGCCGGGGTGCCGGATTTTCCCAAGTGCCGGATTTGCTCTGGTCTCCCCTGCTATAGATAAGGCAGTTGGGGGTTTAGTCTTATTGCAGATCAAACTCAATTCCTTTAGAATTTATTCTGAATTACGTAAAATTATTTTTACAATCTAAAATACTATGTATTCAAAATATTGTTAAAATTCTAAGTTTATTTCAACTTCATTTTACATTCGACTATAAATTTGAACACATTTTTCAGAATTGGTTTATTTTGAATTATAGAACGACATTGAAAATGTTAAGGATTTGTCTGATAATTTCTTTCTAAACGTAGGTTTTACCAAACACCACAGATTAGATTTTTTAAGTAAAAACTTTGTGAGAAGTAATGTTCAAAAATTTTTGTTTAAATTTCGTTATTTTTGAAGATTGCACATCTTCTTACTTTGGGTGCCGACGTACCTAAATTTGCATATGGAATATAATGAATAGAGTGCTTCAATAAATCTTTTTTTTTCTAAAATCTTGAAATTGAGAATGATACCCTATTTTTGCCAGATTGCAAAAATATATATTTAGAGGTGGATATGTGGAAGTTTTTATAACGAAAATTCAACTTCTAAAACTTTTAAAATTTTTGTTTCTACAATTTTAACCATCCCATCTTTTACAATGCAGAAAATAATTTTTAACGTATGTATTAACACACTTAAGTTGCGATTTTATGATAAAATTAAGACTAAGAGGTCAAATTCATCCCTATTTTTTTATGAAACTTTTAGGTAATATTACTTACCTTACTGCCAATAGTTTCTACTATTGAAAAAATGAAGCAATACATGTCCTGCAATTAAAAGATAATTTTGTCAAAAAATTGAAAAGCCGATAAATTCTTGTGTTTGAGGAAAGTCTGTGGTACCTTATTCTTCATATTTAACTAACAAAAAAATTAGATCTAATAATTAAGGCATACAACGAAGTCTTTACATTTCCACACTGAGTGAGTCACGCTTACCCCGCACGGGAAATGGCTTAATGGTTTCTTATCATATAAATTACAGGTACTGGAAAATTATGCTGTTTCTTTGTCTGTAATCTGTTTTTGATCTTTCTTTTCAGGATTTTCGAAAATTGTTTAGTGTGGTGATCTACGGTTAGGATTACCAATGTCCAATTGATTGGACATTGGTATTGACCCTCTTGATTCGTAATGGCTGGGTTGAATCTTTGTGCAAGAGCGACACCGCGCTGAGCCACATCATTCACAGTTTTCAGTTGCTTAAAGGCATGATACATTGTGTCAAGTTCCAAATGTATTAGCGTACGTGTGTCTGCTCCATTTGAGGTTTAATTTTGTTATAATAATGCAATTCTATTAATTATATTTTAGCTAGGACTCTAAATTCCTGTTCTTAGTTACATTTCAAATTATTAATTATGTCATGAAATGGCACCATTTAGACAAAATAAAATTTTCAAATAGGCCAGACAGTCGGGCCCTTATATATTTCAAACCACGTTCAAAAATTTCAACAAATTATTTAAAATTTTCAAATAATAAAGCCGCCGTATATAAGCCGTGTAATTGGTCTCGTGACACTCTGGTATATGCCCTTAAGTTTGTCTAAACCTGTTATGAAATCAGGATCAACAAATATCTCTTCACGGCTTGCAACATTTCTATGTCACTTTTGAAGAAAGACTAAAGATTATGGGAACGTGATCCTGATTTCGTAACAGGTCGAGAAAAACTTAGTAACTGAAGATTATGTATGATGAGCGGAGCGCAGTGTCGCCCTTGCTCAAAGATTCAACTCGTCCATTACAAATCAAGAGGAACACTACAAAAAGGACGACCTAAAAGGATTACAAACAAAGAAATAGCATAATTCTCCAGTGCATCTAATTTGTGAGTGAATTAGGCATTAAAAGCTAAATAATATAAAAAATTCGGTATATGTTAGTCATATTAGGTCAAAAACGTTTTTTTGTTGTTGTTAAATTAAATATAAAATACAAGGCACCAAAGATTGTCCTCATTACAAGAATTTATCGCCACATGGCACATTGACAAAGAATTTCCCGCATTGTACAAGATGGGATAGTTAAAATCGTAGAGATGAAAATTTGAAAACTTTGAAAAGTCGAATTTTGGTCATGAAATCTCCGTAGCGACCTCTAAATATATATATATATATATATATATTTCTTAATCTGGCAATAATAGGCGATCATTTTCTCACCAAAAGTAAGAAATTTCCGATTTAAGGTTTTAAAAAATCTAAAAAAAAAGATATGCTTGCTGCGCTGGAACATTTTCATTGCACGCTGGGCGCACGGGCTGCCCTTAGCTCCCAGTTTGAGCTCACCTATAGGGGGCATTTTGACTGCATTTTTTCAAATATCATTAATATTATAACTTTAATCGAAAACTGTGATTCAAATCCACGATGGACTGCAGTCATAAATTAGAACTGAAATTGTTTTTAAAGACGATTCTCAAAGCACCTGCGGCTTTGACGATTACATTCTCATTGCGACACTTACGCTTCGCGCTCGAAAATTATGCTATACAGACGGTTCTCTTTAAAAAATAAAACGATGTAGCCATAAGCTTTGATTCCATTCATTCAAATTTCGGTTCTAAGTCAACTCTACAAAAATGTGTGGTCAGTTTGAAAAGTTTATTAAAGATCATTCCACTGCGTTCTAAAAATATCCCAATATAGCTCATTCACTTGATTATTAATTATGTAGGACATATTAAATGTGTGCCCAATGGATAAAAAATCATTAAGAACTTCACATAATGACTTTGTGAAGCTCTTCGCCTGGGGTGTTTGCTAGAAAGATTGCTCAACCACCTGGGTTGGACCAGTGTTACGAAACGAACGTGTTATTTAGGTAAACAACACGGGAATTCTAGATTAATTCAAAAATATATACGCACCCACTCCCACCCCCTTATACCGCTTCGTACACTTCCCTTTCTCCCTTTTCTCATATGTACTCCTTGATCCCCGGCTAGAACCTGAAACCGAGTGAACCAGGCTTACCCCGACAGGGATTTGGCTTAATGGTATAATAATAATAGTTATTAGTTTGTTGAAATCTACCAAAAATCACGATTAAAACTTACGGATGTATTAAAAACAAAAATTGCATAATTTTGAAACTAATTTAACTTCTGGAATTTTGATCTAATAAAAAAATCGTTGCGATAGTTTCTACATAAATTTGATATACAGTAAAAATTTTGATTGAAAATTCTTAATCTACCAGAAAAATAGTATTTTATATTTTTGGAAAATTTATTGAATTGTAAAAAGCATATAACTTTTTTTAAATTTCATCAAAACTAACAATGTCATTCGCATAATTTTTCAAGTATTTTTGTCGTGAACCAGAAACTTTTACTAAAATTTCTAAATCTCTTTAAAAAAATTTTATTTTGAAAATGCTCTACATTTTTTTATTTTGTACGGAAATATCTGGTCAACGAGCTTGACCTTCATTTCGAGACCCTAAAAAAGTGTATCAAAGCCTAAATTGATTGAGAAAATTCTTCAAAAGTTAGCGTGGCTACATTTAAGTAACCATACGTATGATACATACATGCAGCCATACAGACTCCAACTACTCTCTGAATAATCTTTCTGAGTGAGTGCCGAAATGTAAAAATCCTTTAAAAACTAGAGATCGAAAATTTGGGCGGTTACTATATACTCTCATGAATGTGGATGTAAAAGGATTTCATGATGCACCCTAATAATGAATAATATTTTTAATAATATTGTAGTCGTGTCCAAAAGTACATCCCGGAAAACTCAACATACACATGGTAGCACATACTCACGACGATGTTGGTTGGTTGAAAACGGTTGATCAATACTATTATGGAAGTAAGATACGAGTATCATAATTATACTGAATAATTTAAAAAGGAAATCTAACGAAAAACAATACAATAACAATTTTTAAAAATTTTTTATTCAAGGTCGGCAATATATACAACTAGCAGGTGTTCAGTTTATATTAGACTCTGTGATAGAAGCCTTACAACAAAATCCAGAAAGGAGGTATACATTTATTCTCAATAAAAACTTCATTCTTTGAAATGTGATTTTTCAGACTACGTTTCACGGAAAAAAGTGGATAGTCAGATTCACTTTCATGTATTATGAACTTGAACTTTACTTGTTCGCATTGTATATGGAACAATTCAAATAGTTTTTGATACTGAATAAGATAGTGATAGCAAAATATACAAAACCCAAAGTCAGAAATACTATTACAAATTGTAAAAAGAAATATTACTAGAACAAGCAGCTTCAACAACCACTTGACATAGTACAGTTGAACATGTAAGCTGTTATAATAACTACTTTACATAGTAAGCAAAGAATTGTGAGTTTGACTTTTGCAAGTGAGTTCGATCTCCTTTTTCGCATTGCAATTATGCACTGCGCGAGATCATTAGCCTTACTGTTTGAAATGGTAAGTAAATAAGTTCAGTGGAATAATTAGAAACGTGTAGGCCCCCTTCGCAAAATTTTTTAGAAGGTTTGTTTGAAATTAGAAAAGAAGGCCGAATTATAACTTGCTAATCAGTAAAACAACAAATTTTCTCTTCTTAATCGATAAGACAGACTCCCCCCCCCCCCGACGACAAAACATTAAAAATGAATGGGATAGTACTTGATTGAGCCACCCTGGTTCAAATATTATATATTTGGTAGAATTTCTTTTATTAGAATAATGCACTGTTTCTTAAACATAGTTTTTTGATACAGCAATTAAAAAATAATAAGTAACATCTAAAAAGTGTATCGTAAGACCGAACAAGAAGGAACGTAGGACTTGTAAAATAATTTTTAATGAAATTTTAGTTAAAATTGGTTTCCAATTTTAGCATAGTAATAATTTTTACAAAGTTTTCACATTGACATTTGTAGAAATTACTATCATTTCATGAAAAAAAAAATATATTATTTCAGATTTACAGCCACAAAAAAATTGACCATATTACTGTGATATCGAGAGCTTTAATTTTTAATTTCTCGGAACCTGCTAATTAACAGGTGCGTCTGCAAAGACGCAGTAGCCCATCAGCCCGTCCTGTCAACGGCCTGGATTGACTACGGGTGACCTGGAGATCTATACTTCTGGTAAAAGCAAACTTCAGAGTGCTTTAAATATCGTCAAGGACTACACAAGAGAGATTGGTGTAGACTTTGGATTGTACAAGTGTGCCAAGATTCATCGGAAGAAAGGAAAGATATTTGGCGTTTCCAATGACACTGTGCTTGTCGATGTAAGTGTTATTGGAGATCTTTACACTAGAGAGACCTATATATACCTGGGTGTGCCTCGAAGCTGCATTCAGGGCATAACATCAGTGAAGGAGGTTCTCCGACACAGATACAAGCACCTTCCTCGATAGATTTGGTCTTCAAGTCTGTCGGCGTTGAAGAAGGTATCTGCTACTAACATGACTGCCGTCCCGGTTCTACTGTAATCGTTTAGGGGGGTACAATGGACCAAGAACGAGCTTACGGTCCTTGCTATCGCCACACGTAAGATCATACATATGCATAAGAGCTTGCATATCAATTCGGTTGTTCCGCGATTATACATCTCACGCCGTCAAGCCGGACGCGGACTTCTGAATCTCTAATGTCTTCATAACCAAATTGTTCTCAGTACAATTTATATCGTTGCAAATGACACAGATCCTCTCCTGAAACTGGTAAGGAAAAACGAGATGATTGGCAAAGGAATGTTTCTTTACAAAGTCGCGGAGCAAGCTGCCGAGACCCTTGGGCTGAATTTTAACGTCAAAAGTGATTGAAGCGCATTACTCCATCTAGATGCTTCCCTTCTAAAAGCTGAAGTAAAGAAAACATAGATTGAAAAATGTCGCCAACAGCTACTCGACAAGAAAATGCACGAAAACTTTCACAGAAAAGAAGAAAAACAGTCCTTGTCGAAGGAGCAAACTTTTGCTTTCCTTAGATAATCAGGACTTAATTCAGGTACAGAGGGTTTCATTTTCGCATGCTAGACCACATGTTATCCGGGTGTCCCACTCACGCGGGAACGACATATCTCTACATATATAATGCGGCCCTAAGAGTGCTTTGTTACAATCTTTGTCGCTCTTACGGTGTTGGTCGCGATCCTGCCCTGCCGGACGCTCCGAGGGAAATAGAGTCAATTGCACAAAACGAGAAGTGTTAGAATTGACATTCTTTAATAAACAAAATGTCATAACTATTGTCATGAAATATTAAAGTAGACATAGGAGGCAACAAAAAAGATAAAATTTGAAGTAAAATGAGTATTTGCATGAAATTATATGATTGTTTTATTAATAATTTATAATCGTCAATAATATTTGCAATAGTATAATCCTCTTTGTCTTTTATATAGATAGATAAACGTTTATTTTTCAGCCTGCTGGCATTCAAAGCATTCACTTGCTCACACTTATATTTTTGTACAGAATGCTCTTAAAACTAACCCTCAAAAACTAACAACTATCCACACTCTATATCGAAGACCGCTCGCTCTTATCGCCTTTCCTTTTTCGCTTGGCCTCGCACGCGTGACCCTACTTTCTCGCTTTGCCTCACACTGGCAAACTCTGCCTCCGCGGGTAATACCTAATACTTTTTTCATCCCTTTCATGCATCAATACCTTCATGCTTATCCCACTCCTATCCACCTCCTCCACTCTTCTCCCTAGAAACCCAAAACCTATTTAAACCCTCCATACACCCACATATCATCCTTGCTATAAGCTCCTGACTTCTTTTCCCTCCTTTCTCACACAAATATTGCGCTCTCTCCCTTAGCATAATTCACCCATAGTTCCCGTTAAAGCTAGACTCTCTTATTCTCTCCTCCCCTGCTGCCTTCTCTCTTCATGCAGTTTTTCGTAACCATCTCATATGCCTTCCCTCCTTCCTCGTGCATCCTTCTTACTTCATCCATCTGCAGTCCATTCGTTCTAAAATACATTTCCTTTTCTACCTCCACCTTCCCACCCCAATCTTTCCACCGCCTCTCCGTTTCTCCTTCTTCCACCAACCCTCCCTAACGCGCTTACTTCCCCCCTCTTCTAAAAATTTCTCCTCATATTTATACGCTCGAATCCCCGCTATAATCCCTAAACTCATTCTTCCCGTCTCTCTTCTGACAATTTAATTAGGCGTGTTCATGCCAACGCCAGTGTCCACTTTACATACCTCTCCTGTATCACGTTTACCTCCTCACTTTCCTTTCACCTTCACACTTATCCGAAGCCTATCCGCCAACATCATCGCGTATACTTTTTACGCCATATTTATTAGCGTAATCCCTCTACAATTTTCCTGTCTATCCCTATGCCCTTTCTTATGCAGTAGCACAATCAACCCCTCCCTCTACCGTTCTGGGAATCCCTCCCCCTCCATACTTTCTTCACTACCCCCTTCAGCCTATCCCTAACCACTTGTGTGCTAAACAGCCACGCTTCGTTCTCTACCCCGTCCAGCCCGGCTACCTTAGATCTTGTCAACTTCCTTATCTGCTTCTCTATCTATTCCTCTCCATCTACCTTCTTCCTCCTTCTAATCCCCTTATATCTCTTCTGTGAATGTAAGCCATGAAATGATTCTTAAAAAAATTGCCTCCACTCCTCACTCCCTATCTTCTCGCTTATCCCTATCCTACGTTTCCAAAACCTATTTATTATTCTTCACATGCCCCCTTTCTCTTAACACTTCTTAACTCCTCTTCCAGATCTTTCTCCTTTTCCTGCTCTTCCTTCTTACACATCAACCTAAACTCATTCCTCATTTCTACCTACTCTTCCCTTTTCGTAGTTCCCTCTTTCCACTTCTTGTACTTCCTTTGCACCTTTTTTTCATCTTCTCACATACCCTATCCCACCACAGCTTCACCATTCCTTTCTTCTTATTTCTAAATACCTTCTGTCGCACACACCCTCTCACTTTCTCTTTTAGATCCTCCCATATCTCTTCCACCGACTCTCCTTCAAAGCGTACCTTTCCTAACTACTCCTGATACTTTTCTATCGCCTCCCTCGTCCAGGTCACCCTCTCCCATCACGAGACTTCTTCTCCACCTTGCCTTCTGTTACTCTCGCCTCTTATCCACAATCTAAATAGCTGGTGGTCTGGTTCTACCCTCCCTTCTATTGCGAATTTCTCCGTCTCCTCCCAAGCTTGCATATTCAAGACCACATAATCCATTATAGATACCCCCACCTTACCTACATACGTTTATTCTCCCTCTTCGTCCCCTGTTACCATACTATTCGCCACCGCCCAGCCTCTATCCTCCATCCAAGCTCTTAGAATCTCCCGTCTTTATCTATAACCTTATCCTTCGATCTTCTTTCAAAACTCTCTCGTTCCCTGTAGAGGCCCGCTTTCCTTCACATTCTCGCATTGAAGTCCTCTCCCAGTTCCACCATACCCTCCTGCCTATCGCCTAGCAAGGCTTCCACTCTTTCCTTATTCCTTTCCATCCCATCCCTATTGCATACTGTCACGAACTTGCACTTCATCCCTCCCATCTTCATTGCCCTCATTTGCACTCCTCCCCCTCTCTCCCGTCATGATTTTCTTCCTCTAATCCATCCCTAACAGCTGTTATAATTTCCTCGCTAGCCCTGACTTTCTTCTTTACTCTGTCCGCCACGTGGAGCCTCCACCTGTTCCCTTCTAGCAGCCTTGGCTCTATTCTCTTCCACTCCTTTCTTTCTACTCAAATCTCTACCAGTCGAACAATGTCAAATTCCTGGAAATACCTTCAGAAGTCCTCATATTTTTTCTTTCCCCTGCTACGTTCCAGTACAGCACCTTCACTACTCCACCACTATGCTTTACCCCAGCCTTCCTACTTTCTACGAAACACGTCCCCCTGCATCACTTTCAACAAATCTTTCTCCTCGTCCTCTCCCTCCTAGCCCTGTCGTTCAGCATTCTCTGTACATTCCTTTGCTTCAGCGTCAAATCGCGGTCGATGAAAACTCCCTTATCCTTTATCCTATTTTTATTTCGCATTACCCCCAACTTGTCTGCCCATCCCTCCAATTCCACCGTCCACAACCCATTCTCCTTCTTTCTCTCCAGCCTAACTTTACCTACCTTGCCTTCTCTTTCTTTCCGGCTCTTTAGCTTCAACTCTCTTACCATAATATTATTTCTTCTTTCTTTCTTCTCTTTTTTCTATATTCTCACCTCCATTGCCCCTATCCTTTCTATAGCCGCCACCTTCTCCTTTCGCTCCTACGCTCTCCCACTTTCTCTTCTGTCATGTGCTCTACCCTCTGCCAGATCCCTTTATGCTCGTCCTACGTCCCACCACCTACTTTCATGTCCGATCTGCTCTCTATATTCTCTAGAATTTCTTCCGTTCTTTCCTTCCACATCCTAGTTTCCTCTTCCATCTGTTTCATTTTAACTCCTTTTTCCTTCCTTACCGACACCACCACTCTCTCTAACCCTTCTACTTTCTCTCTGAGCTCTTTCATCTCCTTTTCCCATTCAGCGTCTCCAATCCTCAAGTCCTCCCTCATACCTTCAATCTGCTCTTTAGTTTCCCTAATGCCTTCTCTCAATCCTCTAATTTCAGCTGTTAGCATCCCCAGTTCCTCCTTTTCCGAATGCCCTTCCATTTTTTGAGGTGGTGACCTACGTGTCCTACTGCTCCTCTTGAGAGAACTCTTTACCGTGCTTTTCCCCGGGCTCTCTTGAATATCTTCCTTCTTCTTCTGTAACAAGAGATCTTCTCCCTCACTTTCGCTAGACACTCTATCTCTCGATTTCACGCTCGCTCCGTTCTCCCAGTGCAGCCTTTTAACCTTCCTACTGACACCGCTTGGCCCCTCTAGCGCTGTCACGCCCTGCACTTTCGCGTGTAACGGGGACTTCTCCATGCAGCACCTACTGCAACCAACAGATGTCTTTGAACTCTGTTGCTGCCCATCGCCCTATATTTTCCTTCATTTGACCTCATTCTCCCCTTATCAACCCTTGCAGACATCATTTTCCCTCCCTTGACATCCCCTAACCAAACGAGAGACACCCTTGACCCGCTCCAAAGCCCAAAACTCCTGTCCACAACTTCACCTCAATCCTTGTCAACCTAACATCATTTTCCCTATTTCAACAAACCCTACCTGACCTCCGCGCTAAACATTAATTTTTTTCTTCCCAACTCACCCCACACATCCTCAATCACCTCCTGAGTTCCACCCTCACACTCCACTTTCACCTTTAACACAAACCCCGTAAAAAAACTCCGACCACCTGTTGACGAACACGCTCTCACAACCGCCACCAACATGCAAGTTCAACTTTGTCTTCTATCTCGTCGAATTATTTTTTGTATGGTCTTTTTGTTCATGTCTCATATAGATGCATACAGAAAATTTCTTATTATTATTCAATAATAATTATTATAATCATGTACAATAATTTATTAAGCAGCGTATTTCAAAAGAATAATAGCATTACGAGTATATTAAAAATAATTTCAGTATGTATGAATCAGGCTTAAAGATTTTTTATCTTTCAACATGTATTGTTATTATTTCTTTGAACTAGTATTATCATTATATATATATACCAGTATATATTATTTGATTGGTAAAATTAGTGATAATAATTTGAGTGCTTCAAATTTTCCTCGAAATTTTCAGTTATATCTGACATTTTTGTCGACTGTTGTTTTCATTTGACAATCTCAAATAACATTTACCTGGCCGATAAATCGGGTGAGGAATGAAATGAGATAAGGCGATAAAAATGAAAGAGAAAACCAGATTATCAGTTTTTGAAAATATTTCTCAAACGGCTGAAATGGACAAGACAACCGAGCATCTCGTATTGTTATGCGGAGACAGAAGGATTTTTTTTTAAATCAACATTAAGGAAGCTTCCATAAAGGATGTCACAGCTTGGGGGGGGGGGTAGCTGAATTGTGACAATCTGTGACAGAGGACATTGAAACTTCATTAACACAATGTTACAATGGGGGGCGGGGGTCGAAAATTCACCAAAAAACTGTTACATCCTTTATGGAAGCTCCCTAAGGGGATTATTTTTGACTCCCAAAAGAAGTGTTTATCTCTATTAGAAGTAATAATGAAGAATTTTTTTTTTCGATTTCCCCTGATGTAAAAACTAACCAATTTCAAAAAGCCCCTTCAGTAAAGTTGGCAAAATTGAAAATAGCACCCTGCGGTTCTAGGGTATCGATTGAGGTTTATTTTTTATTTTTATCTTCGCTAGAAAGAAAAGTTAGTTATACCTATAAGCTATTTTCTTCCTTCAAAATGCTAAGGTTAAAAAATGGAAATATTATTATTACGTAGTCGTTAGAATAAGTGATTCGCAAATATCCGATCCTCTTCAATCCGTACATCAACACTAATTCCAGTCAGAAAAGCGTTTTAATCCCTTTCAATCTATATGCGTAATCTGAATTAATCCGAATGAATTAGAAGGAATTGAAATGTGAAATACTAATCTGGACGAATCCCAATTTTGATTTATTTGACAAAATGGGTTAAATTATTTTATTTCTTGCGTTCAGTGCGAATAAGTCCGATTTTGGATTTATTTGGAGTCAATTGGTTTTCACCTACAGATTGAAAGGGATTCAAATTTTGGATTTGAGTGAACTTGGAGTTCGGTCGTGGATTCAGAAGGAATGACAAACTGCATCTAATTGATTCGAATTGGATGGGGATGAATCTCGAACAGAAACTTTCGCCAGTGTTCGTGACATCAGAGCCTCTCGTAACCTTAATGAAGTTTTATGCAGAAATATCGGAAGGCGGTCTTCTCTAATAATGTATTAATAAAATTAACACGGCCATTTCAATTTCTCTTACATAATGAAATTATTCTACGCAACTATTACTACTAAGTATTTAATAAAATTAATAAACAAATATAGGTGTTATTGCTGATATCGGGTCTTCCCAACAATCGTACATCGTTTTGATTTCTTCTGTCATTATCCATATATTTATTCTATCCGTTTTAAGTTTTTTAATAATAAGAAAATATTTTCGTATGTAAAACAGGTTTATTTATGTGGAAACTGCATATTTTTGGAAATGGTGGCTGCATCAAAACGAGAGAGTGAAGACGACAGTGAAAAATTTAGTTAACGAGGGAAGATTAGAATTCATTGGCGGAGCGTGGAGCATGAATGACGAGGCTGTTACACATTATCAATCGACTATTGATCAGTTCACTTGGGGTCTCAGGTAGAATTTTGATTATTTTAATGAATTTTCAATAAATATCTATGTTAAATATGTTGTGTACTTAACCCTTTTTCGATCATTTCACCACTAATAGCTTCTCAAAATTTGTTAAACAATGCGTATAATGATTTTCAAAATAGATAAATGACAATTGAAAATGTAGGTCTACAAAACACGAAATAATAATAAAAGTAAAGGCATTGATGAATATTAATAATATATCATCAAATAGTTAATATGTCATACTATTATAAAAAGTAGGTTCAAAATAAAAAAGAAATGAAAATCATCGTCTACGCAATTTTATAATAATAATAATAATATTAATTCTAAAATAGCAATTGTGCACTAAGATATTTCTTAATTATTTAATGCAATGAAGCAATGAACATAAGGAAAAATTTTTTCAAACGATTAGTATTTTCCAAAATATGTCTTGGAAAATTTGTGGAATTGTCAAAAACATTTTTTTCGTTATACTAGTTACCTATTGTTATGAAAAATGATTATGAGTCATTTTTAGACGATTGAATGACACATTTGGTGAATGTGGACGGCCTAAAATTGGTTGGCAAATCGACCCCTTCGGTCATGCAAAAGAACAAGCTTCGATGTTTACACAAATGGGATACGATGGTTTGCTTTTCGGTCGCTTGGATTATGTGGACAAAGAAATTCGTTTAAGAGACAAAACTGCTGAATTAATATGGAAGAGCAATCCTAGCTTAGGTAAAAACAGAAAATTCAATCATTCGAAACTATAGAAATCGTAGTTTTAATTTAACAGACATTACCTAAAAGTTGAGAATTTTTTAATCTTAGATCTCTATAGAGTTAAATTACATAAAAAAAATATCTTTTGAGTGTCAATTCAAGATTTTTCATTTCAAATTGCCATTTGACTGATTTAAAATATAAAACCATTGAGGACTCAAAATTCTCACACCCTTACCTATATCACCTTTAAATAGAATCTATCAACTATATATTTTACTTTTCGTTAACCAAATATTCTCATGTTCAGGCGATGCTGCTGATTTATTTACATCAGTGCTTTTCAATCTTTACCAAGCACCAACTGGATTTTGCTTTGACGTACTCTGTAAAGATGAAGTATTAATTGAAGACCCAGATAGTCCTGAGTACAACATTGATACCAAAGTAAGTTATTTTATCACTGAAAAAAATTCAAATTTTGCCTACGTATTTCCTCAGTGGACTCTATTTATCATTATTTCGAAAAATAAAATTCGTAATAATTTTTGTAATAAAAAAGGAGAATACAATACATACATACAATTTTTGATTAGATGGAAAGACCAGTTTAACAACTGTTCAAATATTTATCGCTTATAATTTATTCTTTCTTGTTTTTCTGAACTCATTTAAGGGGGTATTTCCATTTGACCAAGCTTTTTTCAGGCGTTTTTCAAATATTCATAAAAAATACAATTGTTAACATTTTTGAATGGAAGTTTTTAAAAATATTTTTAAGCAGATCTTAAACTAAAAACATACATGGTTACCAATTGAAAAATAAATAATAGGGGGCGCTGTAGCATTTCAAAAAATGTGTCCCGGAAACGGCACCCTCACTTGGCTGACATGATTCAGCTGCTCCTGGTCATAGGAAACAAAAAAAATTGAACAGATTCTTAAAATATACGAGTACGGCTATAGCCAGGACTAAAACAAATCAAAAATATTGAAAATTGACCAAATGGCGCCCATTTGAAATTTTGTTTGCGAATTTTGATTTTTTTTGTGGTAGTTTTTAATTGACTTGCTGAAAATTCAAAAATCATTATTTTCTATTTATTTTAGTTCGGGCTATAGCTAAACATTTGGTCAATATATCCTCCAAATTTGAGCTCAATCGGTCTAGTAGTTTTAACGAAAACATGTCAGTTATTTAAAGAAATCGTGTTTTGAGAAAGACGCAACTAAAAAAAAGGTAACCAATAGGAAGCAACTCAACCACAGCCAGTCATATTGGACAAGTGAACGCGCGAGAATGAAGTTTATTTGAACTAAGGAAGGAAAACCTTTTTGAGACAAACAATGACTCATTTATAGAGTTATGAGTCGGTTATTTTATTTCGAGAACGGTAACGAGAACGAGAATATTACCAAGAATATAACCGAGAAATAAATTCTCTCAGAATTTATGAGAATTTAAGAATTTAATCTATTATTATTAAATTTATTCGTTAACCTAGAACGATTTTTTAATTTTAAAATAATTCAAAACATATTTTAAGTATAAAGTAAGCACCCAGTCAAGTATATATGCATGCTAAGATAGAATTTATGAGAACGTTCCAAATTCAACATAACCTAAAATTTCAACTCAATTTTTGATAAATTGGCGGTAAATATGTATTTCTGTTAATTTATAAATATATTTATATAAGTAAATAACTTATATGTAACTATGCAAATAACGTAAACAATAACAATGTTGTTAAAAATCATAAATTCTTGAATTCTCTTATATTATTTTAAATTCTCCTAAATTCTGTCATATTCTCCGTTATACACGGAGAAACCCAAACACCATTGATTCTTGCATTTGGCACGACTCATTGGTGTTTGTCGTGAAAAAAGCGTCTTAACACTGGGAGCCGATGTCATTTTTTAGATGACAGTTGCTCCCAGTGGGGCCCTGCGGTGGTTGTTAACCTTTAGTTTTTAATTATATATATCAACTTTTAATTTTAAGTATTTTTAAATCCAATTACGTTCTACATCTATGTAGAACACCAGATGAAAAGTGCTTACTAACTTTTTAAAGAAGTTTTCGTGGGGAAGAACGTTACTCTTTTGTCTTTTCTTTTCTCGTCTCGCTATTGCAAAAAAAATGCAAATTTTCATCTTTCACAAAAAGAAATCCAATTTTCTCTTCACAAAGACGCGGAAACAAGATGACCTGTTATGGGATATATTCACCATATTAGTAATATCTTTTTAAAAAATAATGAAAAAATAAAATTGTGGCCTTTTGGAGAAAAATGAGTTTTCAAGTTTACAGAAGAACCGCCGGCATTTTCATAATTTTTACAATTTTTGAAATTTTATGGCGGATTTATAAATAAAACAAAGAGAACTATCAGAATCAACAAGAAAAATGAATAATATCTATATTAATTTAGATACTGGAACACTTAAAAAATTTCGCCAAGAACTTATTCTGTGACATCAGCATGCACAACCTACCCGATTTGAAATTAATTCCCCTTAAAAAATGATAGAAATTATTTTATTTAAAATATTTTAATTTGAAAATTATTCATTATCGAACGCTTTTATTCCAAAATTGTGTAACTGCAAACGTAAATAATAATAAATTTTGAACATGACTGAAGTTCAAAAAGGTCCAATGAACGCATTTTTTATTGTTTTGTAAATTAGAAACAGTGTTAAAATATTGGTTCATTTAGATTAAAAATAATATAGTATTTAAAATAAACGTGACTGAAGTTCAAAAAGGTCTAATGAACGAATTTTTGATTGTTTTGTAAAGGAGAAACAGTGTTAAAATATTGGTTCATTTAGATTAAAAATAATATAGTATTTAAAAGAAACTTATAATGCCTTTTTTACTTGTAACTGGAACAATATTTGTAGATAAAATATATAATTGGGAAAAACACTTCCTTCATTTGGATATTCAGAATTTTTGGCACATTAATTTTGAACACATAGAATTTATATTTCATAAATTGAGGTTAAAATTTGAGGCAGTATGATTGAAATATGAAATTACTCCTTTTTTAATAAATGAATTGTAAATTCTTCAATTTCGAACGTTTTGAACTTGGAAATCTGCAACTATTAAGACTGGCAATTTTCAATAACATTTTAGAATCTTCAAGGATTCAAACCAATCACAAATAGTTGAATTAACTATAACAAGTTATTGACGTTTTTAATTAAAATGGTGCAATTTTTAAGTTTTGAATTTCAAACAATACAAATGTGAAAGTATTAATATTAATAAATGAATTGAAACTAGTGAACTAGTGAGAAGAACGGAAAAAGTAGATTCGTAGTAGACGCATTTTTTTACCTGCATTAAAAATTGAAAGATTTTATAAACAAACCTGAGGTGCAACTCCAGAGTTTTGTAACGGTTGCGCCGGCAAATTAAAAAAGGGATTACTGCCTGGGGCTGGTAAAATATTCGAAGTTGTCATCATTCCACACCATGAATTATTACCGGTTACGTTACTTTGTCCAAGAGGATTCATCTATAAAGGGAAATATAATAGTTACTTACAATCAGTAAATTTACGCCTGCTACCAACACTCAAAGTTCAAAAAATTTTGAACGTTTTAATCTAAAATTATTTGGGTTCTAACATTTTAATTAAAAACAAGAAATCATTTTCACTTGAAAGATATGTTTAAAAAAAACAAGAGAGAATAACAAGAGAAAGTGATAAAATAAGAAAAAAGTAAATAAAAGTTTGAGAAGTAACTTGCGAGAGAGATTAATTAAAGCTATCAAATTGTTATAATTTTAAGTATGGGTCATTCGAAAATAGATCTCTGGACGTGGCTGCAACGTAATTTATTTATAAGTGCTAATATTCCCTTTCTAGAAATTATTTTTAAATGTTTGTGTGCACTGCGAAAATGGCATGTAAACTGCATCCAAAATGCTGTCATTGTAGATGAAAACGTAAAATAATTTAATCAAATGAAAATTATATTATCGTCTACAGAATTAAACTTTCATTTAGTGAGAATACATTACAATTTAAGTACAAATTTCGATACAAATAGTAAATTCAAAATACTGTATCGAAAGGTCAAATTTTGAGGTTTTCAACTTCATATTTCTCCGTCATTATTATGTATAAATAATGAAATTCAACTTTATTCTAAAGATATATCCCTACTATTAACAATTTCCGTAATTTTTGTTAAAATCGATAAAGTTAGCCCATTTTTATTTAGTTCGATAGATAAGACAATAAGACAGAAGTTAGCTACTTAAATTCGATTGCTTTAGTATACATAAAGGTATATAATTCTCTTAAATTTTGATTGAAATTATTAATATTAGGGACATATTTTTAGAATATAGTTGAATGTCATTATTTTTACATAATAATGACGGACAAATAACAGGTTGAAAACCTCAAAATTTTACATTTCGACGCAGTATTTTAAACTTACTTTTTGTATTGAAATTTGTACTTAAACTAAAATATAGACTTACTAAATGACTGTTTAATTCTGTAAATGACAAATGGTACATGTTATTTTGGCAGCATGCACCAACATTTAACAATCATTTTTAGAACGGGAAAAAAATATTAGTACGTATAAATAGTAACATTCAACTCTACGAACATTTAGAAATATGATATTTCAATATCAAATTTTTTTAACAACATCGCAACCATGTCTGGACGATCTTTCCTGGAATGACCCCTATCGTATAAAATAAGTTTTATGAAGATAAATATAAATCTACATACAATTTGAGCTTGCATGTTCACAGAAGAGTTCATTTGTCCTATCGCGATCGGATTAGCACCCATATTGCCCATTTGTGGATTCATGCACATTTGAGACATCTGATTCGTGGTCTGCATCCCCATTTGAAAGGGTTGATTAATTTGCTGACTTGTAAAACTATTTTGAGTGAAACCTCCCACATTTTGTTGTGCAAACTGCTGCACTGGCATCTGTTGCGTGAACATTCCACCTGAAAAATAAATGATAAAAAATTACCAAAAATCTTTGAAATCTTCGAGATCTTTGCGTAATCATTGAAATATTTTGAAATAGGGTCGATATGGGTTAATAAGGGTAAGTGTGTAGGAAACTAAGATGATTTTGATAGAATCCATTACACTTTAGGCAATTTCTACACTTCAAGTCGCAGAATCACTCAGCGATGAAATATGCTGTTTTTACAGGAAATTAGGCGACACGTATTTTTCTGAATGGAGAAATAAGTTTTCCACAAATTAAGCCTTCTATAAGGAAGACATCATGTAAGTTTTATATGGGCTAAACCATTTTTATAGACAGGAGAATTGTTTTCATAAAATCCAATTTTCGCATTTTTTCTCGGAAACAACGAAAGACACAACAACATTTTAACATAAAAGTTTGCATATCTAGAAAAGTTCTACAAAAAATATATCTTGCTATTTAGTGATATTTTGCATAGTTTACGAAGAAAATTTGAAAATTATATATTCAGGACAAAAAAAAATTATCTTGGCTTAAAAAATGATTGAGCCCGCATAAGCTGATATGATGCCTTCTGTATATAAGTAGAAACTTTTGAAAAATATTACAAAAAACAAAAAGGTAAGCTTTTCCAAAAAATCTTCTTTTCATGTTTTTAAGATTCACAGAAAAAAAAAGATGTTGAATTAACGTTTACGAATGTGAAATTTGTAGATCTTAGTTTCCTTTTTCCTCTTATAGCACTTAACCGCAATGATGGAAAATCTGTAATAGGTGACACCAAATAAAATTCAAAGTATTTCTCCACTCACATGTTTACGAATTGAAGAATCGGAGGATTAGAAGCAAAAAGCTCAAAGACCTTTTTTGCAAAATTTGAAAAGATAATATTTTCAAATATTTGAAGTAATGTTATTCAAGTTTTAACCTTTAAATTTCGTATCACACTTAGCCGTATTGACCCTATTTTCAAATCTTTAGCTTTTCGGAATCTATTGGATCTTCGTGAAATCTTTTGATCTCTTTGAAATTATGTTATCTGGTGTACATTCAAAAGTCGAGTGTCAACCCCTCGATGTAAATTTTTAAAAATTCTTAAAAGTGAAATTAAAAAATTATAAACGAACCAGTAACTCCGAAAAGGGATTGTTGTTGATGACTCGATGTGCCATAAAGTGCTAGAATACTGTCCTTGGTCATTTTGTTTTTTTCCTGAGCAGAGGGAGCCGTTTGATTGAAAAAACTCTCTTCTTCCGATTTTCCGACTGAACTGTCCGTGGCTGTCGTTGTAATAGTAGCGCCGTTGCTCGTGGAAGTCGATGAGGGTGTAGCAGATAAGAATGAGGTGAAAATATCGTCTCCAGAACTAGAACCATTCGAAATATTTTCGTTTCCTGAGGTACCTGTTGAAATAAAACAGCTCTTATATCTACGAAGAATATTTGCTGTAAATTTAGACTTAAATCGTCAAATTTAAAGTACCGAGGCCTAAGAGGTCAAGAGTACCACCACCAGAATTGCTGATTCTGTTTGGTTTCGGACTGACAGAACTTCTCGGTTTCGGCAACTGAGGTACCACTTCTGGTTTTTTAACCGGGGGTAGAGGATTTTGTACCGCGTTCGATTTTATACCTTCCTTTTTGCGTCGACGTTGCTTTTCTGCTTCTTCGTCTAATTCCTTGTCCCAGTTTATCTATGAACGATACAAAATTTTAAATAATTAGATACGTAATTTTGACATAATTTATTACGTTGCATTCAATTTATATATTGTAAGGCTTGAAAAAATACCTTCAAATGTGCATGCTTGATTAAAAATAGTTTTTATACCTTTGGCAATGATGGAGGAACCCATTCCCTAGCAATATACTTTTTATGTTCGTATTTTGCACGAATGAAACTTTCAAGACTGCAATCAGTCTGAGGTCTGCGAAAACTGTCTGGGAGATTTGCTTCGTACACAGCCCTGGCTCGAGAATTTCCCATTTGTTGAAGACTCTATGAAATTGGTATACAAATTACAGAGGATTTGATTTTCAGCTTAAATCTTGAAGGTCGTAGAATAGTCAATACATTTGAAATAAATGCTTTTATTATACTACGGCACGCAAGAAAGGAGAATTTAATTTCTTTCGAGGCTGAGACAATAATATGATGAGCATAATGGTGGCCTTATATACTGAAGATTCAAAAACATACAAAAATAATAATACAAAAATAATTTTGATAAAAAGCATACAAACCTAATTTGTGTGAAAAAAAAACATAGAACTTACGACAACTTGTTCGGGAGTCCATGTGTCCAAATTAACAGACTTCACTTTGCTGATGTGAACCCCGAGGTTCCTGTGAATTCCAGCACAGCGAATGCATAAAAATATTCCCAAGTTCCAACTTGCCCATCTTGGTCCTGCAATAAAAGATTTCGAAAACGAACAATTAGAATTAATTAAAATGAACATTAAAAGGGTTAGTGAGAAAAGTTTTAGCTCATTGGCTAATTACATTCTCTTCGCAATAATAAAAATGACTGATATTAAATCTCTTTTTACAGAATCGAAATGTTTTGTATAGAATTCAGAGAGACGAAAGAGATTTACTTATTGCATACCTTTACAAAACGGAAGCTAATCAAAGAATATTAAGTGAAAGGTTTTAGAATTAAAGAATTTCAGATGCAAGTCCTCAAAGTAAGATATTTGTTATATTATTGAACCATTCAAAATTAAAATTGAATCATTTCAAATCTAGAAGCCTTCAATATTCAAAGTTAAGGGACTTTATTCAAACATTCAACATTAAATAAAGGGTGGCAGTACAGAACTAGATAACCAACATTTTTCGAAAATGGTTTTATTGCATGAAAAATTCTTAACAAATCAAATACACGTTTTGATAAAAAGATTTGTTCGAATTCTCATGTTTTCATAAAGTAATGAAAAAATTCAATTAAAATTTGAGTAAAAGTTTTAGCGTCGTATTTTAGTATAGCTAGCAATAATTCTTTTTGTTCCCTTCACGATATTTTTTTTAATTATTATCAATTACTGAGAAAAAAAAATCCTCTTTTTATAGTCCTTTCACCGAATAATCTTCTATCTCAGTGCGATACCGTCATACTAAATTTTTATTTTCTTAGAACAGAATAATTTGTATAGTATGAAACAGTTGGTTCACTTTTTTACACTGAAACTTTTTTACTCTCATTCAGAAACTCAATATCTCGGGAGTAAGTTTTTATTTTTATTTAAACTGAAGATTAAGCATTTTATCGCAATCTGCAGCCTAGCCTGATCTAATGTGTGGTCAGTTTCAGTTTGAAATTGTCAGCTGACATATCTATTTATTCTTTAAAAATGAATGACTGTTTCTAATCAAATTTTTTGGGCTTAAATTAGGAATATGCCATCTCGAAAGTGATTTCGATTTTACAGAATGGTTTTTTCGCTTTCCTGAAAAATTCCGATTTTGTTGGTTATCTAGTTCTGTATATACTACCACCCTTGAAATAACATTTACTTTTGCATATTTAAAAAGACCTTGATATATTTGAGATTTCGAAAAGGCTACTTTTACGGAATTTTCCGTGAGACTAACCCTATTCCGGCTGGTTCAGGGCCGACTAGTTTAAACAAAATTCCGTAATACGACCTTCAAAATATTGAAATCATTTATCATTTCAAGCGTTTCATTTTACAAATTACTCTACTTAAAAATTTGCACATTTTTTCATTTTGATACATTTCCTTATTATTCTTTTGGCCGTGGTAACTACGAGTACCGAAATTTCGGTACGAATAGCCGGATTTTTAGGTACAAATAGCGGGATCTGGAAAAGAGATTTGTGTACCGAAATTTCGGTAAAAACAGCCGGATTATTTCGGCACATAAAGACACTGCCTGTTCTTTTACTTTATATTTTATTTTCGTTATTTATTTTTGGTGTTCTCTTTAAGAAGAAGTAATACTTAAATTCATCAAATTTTGAGTTGTTTCTAATTTGAAGATTTGAAACATTTTTAATTCATAAACACTTTCTGCTTGAAAGTTTTAGTTCTGTAAGTACCAAGGTTAAAATTCTTGGTTAGATTGCAAAATAGGGGCGTCACCCCTATTTTGGCTGGAGATTTTTTTTTTTTCGTCAACAAACTATTAAAATCTTTAATTGAAAGATAAATGAAGCGATTTGACAAGGCAAAAGTTTAAACTTATTGTTACTTTTGTTACTACGATGTCTCAAATCTGGGTCTGTCACGGTATCGTATAATGATCATATTATAATCGAGATTATTAACATTATTTTTGTTACCAGTCAAAGGGGTGCCCTCCCGCCCCCACGAGACGTTGGAAAGGGGTAGGGATTTTAGCAACATTATTTTTGTGACTAGTCAAAGGGGTTTAAATTAATTATTTACAGTTTCTAGCCGTACGTATGTTTAAAAGCACCTAAACAGTGAGTTAAATATGATAATTCTGATATCATGACAGACCCATATTTGAGACATCGTAATAAGAAAAGTAACAATAATTTTAAACTTTTGCCTCGTCAAATCGTTTTATTTATCCTTCAATTAAAGATTCTAATAGTTTGTAAGATTTTTTAAAATTATTCTGATGTAAAAGTCACAAATATTAATTAAATAAAGTTGAAAAAGTAACAAATTTATAATTATTGCAATGTCTACTGATACTAATCAATAAATAATAATAATAATATAATAATAAGCATGCGATAATAATGACAAGAAACAGGTTCATTACATACATTGTCAAGGTTATGCAACGAACATATATATTGATATACTATTTATTCCCATCATCTAAAAGCAATTTTCATTTGCAAAATACGCCTCTTTTCAAAGCTATAGATATAGAACAATAACGAAACTAAATAGAAGTTTCAGAAAAAAAAGACATTTTTTCAAAAGAGCAGAATTATTTTTTGCTCCGAAATCAACGTAATCACATACAAAAATCCTAATTCCCTATTGCAAAGAATAAATTGCACAGGCGTGATAGATTTAAATAACTGTCAATAATGACGTTGATGAGTTTAGTGTCAAATCAGCAGACATGAATTTGACAAGAGTATTATAAAATCCCAATCCCATGTCAGGAAATTAGGTCGTTGGGTCGAACGAATAAACAAAGCCGGGGGGTGATGATCGACTTCATCATTTAAAAGCCCATTAACTTTTTCTTTGATAATAAAATTAATGAAAACCTGAAGTACACGAACCTTTGGCATCACAGTCGACACAATACTTGTTGTCTTCATCGCGAAGCATCTGATTGAGCAGGTTTTGACACTTGTCTTGAATCTGTTTGGTACGCTCCTTTTCAATGCGAGTCGTCATTTTTACGTCTCGTTTTTAAACCCTGGTACGAAAAGGTGAAAAAAAGTTTCAAATGAACCACTGAATTTTATTTTTATGAATCAGGATGCATCACGAAAGCCAAAATACTGAATATAAAAAACACAGAACGGACCACGAAGACAAAAGTTGACAAGACACAACGAGGGACACAGACCATTGAACTTGTCGGAAACCCGCCAATCATATTGCAAGTTTCAAGGGAATGTTCACTTTCCGTTGGTGACGTGAAATAGCGGTTTTTTTGAAAGTTTAGTAATTTACCTGAAATTACGGTAAGTTTAAAGGACTTCTTAATATTAATGGTTAACAATTTAATATTTTGATTTTTTTTCAGATTCATTTCCATGATAATGAAGGTGGAGAGAGATAGTCCATTACATTTAAAAAAATTATTATAATAATTAAATTACAGGATTGTTTTGCAAAACGCTATATAAAGATGTTTTGTATGTTTTTTTTTTGTTCTTTTCCTGAAATAACAAATATTAACTTAATCATTAAATTCTATTCATTTTATTATTATTATTATATTGTTAATGCAAAAATGAAATGATGTTAATTTAATCTGGCAGAAAAGTATTCAATCTGAAAATATACTCTTATAAATTATATATTAATTATATGTATATTTTTATATGAAGTTTGTTCCCTAATAGAAAAAATAAATAAATTGAGAAACACAGCATTATAGTTTAAAACCATATTTAATATATTTTCTAAATAAATATCACGAAAAGTAACAAACTGGGATCTGCATTTTGCAAAACGAGAGTAAAAATCACATAGCTAAATAATTACAAAAATCTGTAAATACTTTTTTTTAAACGTCCGGAGGATCATCTCTCTTAAATACATTTTTACAAATAATTATTCTTTCTTTTGCAGGGCTACCTTTTATATAATTACTTTAAGAAAATATATACTTTTCCTACAAGTGAAAGATTAAATTATTATTATCAAACATTTTTAAAGCTTGAATTGGTAATCACGAATTAACGATCCCACGTCGTCTAAAATACATTTCATGGTCCTTTTTTGTCCGCATGTAGAATATGTTTCTGGGATCTTTTGGACTCAAGTATGAACACTGTAAAAGAAATAAATATTAAATTTGTATGGAAGAAAATATTAAAAGTATAATGGAAAGCAAAATCATAGCTGAAGAATATAATTTGGAAGAAAATAATTTATTGGACGAAAATTTATTCCCTTTTTAAAGCTTCACACACCCCAACGCTGTTTCTCAAAGCAATGGCGTTTGGCAACGCCTCGTTTAAATTCTTTTCACGGTCTCCGTGATCTGGATGTGTTGATAAAAGAGCCGGTGGATCATTCTCGATTTTTAATTCCGCTAACATTCTCATTATGCCCCAAAAAACGACCGCTTCCCGAACATCGAAGCATGCCTACAATTACATAATTGGACATTTAAATAACTACTTATAATTCGGCAATCTATAGATATTATATGTTTATTAATAAAAGTGTGGAAACTTTTTCAAAAGTTCGATAAGTTTCGAGGGATTGAGAAAAAGTTTAAAGATTTCAAAAGATTTCACCACGATTTGAAATATTTGGGAAAAATGTCCAAGATTTCAGAAAGGTTTCAAAGATTTTACAAAGATTTCAAACATTTTCAGAGAATTTCAAAAAGATTTTTTTCAATCTCGAAAATCCGTAAAGATTTCAGAAATATTTCTACAAAAATTTACAAGATATCAAGAAATCTTCAATCTTGCAATCTCCTGGTGGAAATGTATTTTCAAAATAAAAGACAATAAAATACGCAAATTGTAATTTTTTATGAAACTTTTCAATTAGTTGTAAAATTGTATAAAAATGTCCCAATTCTAGCAAGGACTTTGCATGCTTTCTAGCAGAATTATATTTGTAATTTTCTATTGTTTTTTAAAAACCCTTTAACAATTGTAGAATATTACAAAAATAATTCTACTAGAAACTATGTTCAAGTTTTTGCTAGAATTCGGACAATTTTACCAAATTTTACAATTACAAATTTTTACAAAAAATTACAATTTTCACATTGATTTCAAGGACTTCGAAAGATTTAAATAATTTCAAAAAAAAACTTCAAAGATTTCATACCGATTAAAAAATATTTCTAATATTTCACAAAAATGTCAAAGATTTCACGAAGGCACGGCAGATTTCAAACTTCAAAATAAAATGCTTACCTTTGCTGCTAAAATCAAACCTACGTCATCAGCTTCGCGTTCCAAAGCTCTACTGTAGGGTAAATTGTGTAAAATGTTGATGAAGGACTGTCCCAATATTTGCAAGATGAACGCTACCATATCCGGGAAAAATGCCCATAAAAGAGCAATTGGTAAAGCTAGAAGAATGTCTAGTATAACACCTCTCGAAACTTGCTCCATCTGAAATTTGTAATATTTAGATTACACATTACAACTCAATTTTCATAACAAGATATGATTATATTTGTAATAAATGTTCATCAACAAAATATATATACAAAATTGACTAATATAATCAAATTACCGAATGGTTTAACAATTCGTGAGCCATTTCGTGGGACAAAATGATGGCCAGTTGGTCGTCATTTTCCACCAATTTGAGGGCCCCCAAGTAAACGAAAATACTTCCTCCCTAAAATAAGAATTTTTTTAGGAATATTGAAGACACAAGAAATTTTATTAATAAGTTTTTTATACCGGAAGGACAAATGCATTCTTCGCTGAGCCATCCACGACTGTAAGACTCCATTGTTTTTCTTTAACTGCCTGTAAATCCTGATTCGCAAGTAGTAATCTTCGAGTTATCCTGATGAGTCTCTGATAAACAGGATGGCTTTCAGGAACTAGTTGTCCTTTACTCATCTCTAAGTGCTTCAAACAAAATGGATACATTAATTTAATTTTAATTTATTTTATTACATGGAACTTCAAATAAATTTGTATTAGATAACCAAAATTTTTAGCAACATATTCTAGACGTACTTGTTCAAGAGTTAGTTTTGCTAACACATCCTGTTGTTCTTTTGTAAATATTATAAATCGAGAGCGTTTTGTTATCGGATCTGTTTGTAGATGAGTTATGTAGTAAGTAAAAAGTGCGAACAGGAAAAACCCAAAAAATCCTGGAATCAATAGAAAATCTTTTTTACAATCAAGTATTTTGTAAAAATTTAAATGTATGGACAGGATCCATTTCAAATCACGTAGGTTACATACATCAAGTCGTAGAATCTCTCAGAGACAAAATATGTTGTTTTTAGAGGAAATTAGGCGACAGGTATTTTCCGATTTGAGATCCAAAAAATGTTCCAAGAAGTTACGAGTATTTGAATGTTGACATCTATTTTTCAAAAAACATCAATTTTTTCTTAAAAAAGCTATATCTTTTTACCTAATTCATATAATCCAATTTTATTCTTGGATTCTGGTGATTTTTACCGACGTCTTTCTTTTACAAGGAAGACACATCATGTGACTTTCATGCTGTTCAAACCATAAATGTGGCCCGGTGATTTTTCTCGAAAACCACGAAAGATACAAAAAAATCTTCCTGCTGCGCGGACACATTCGTATCGCGCAATTAGCGCTCGGTCCTCTCGTACTTCCCCTACATTTGTGTATAGACCTTCTTAAAGTAAGAGTTAAAGTATTGACACGTCTAACTTCGTAATTGTGAATTCCCTTTCGTTAAAACCCTTTCGGTTTTTACAAATCCACTCTCATCACGTGTCTCGCGCTTCAAACTCGATTTAATTATGTCTAAAACACGAAATTTTCCATTCTATGTTGAACTCTATTATATTAAATGTATTCTTTATTAATTATTGTTCCACTATCCGGAACTGCTTATTCAGATATTGAATAACTAAAGTACACATTTTATTCTTTATCATTATTTTAATAATTTTAATAATGCTGGCTGACGAACTTGATCTGATGACGTCATCAGACTACAGACAGACAAGACACAGACTTATCAGGACATCAGAATCTAAGATAAAAATTTTATAAAGGTAATTTTGTAGGTCTTCTTAAGGGATGATACTTTGCTATAGGCCTTTTATCTTATTTTGCGTTATTTTGCTATAAATTTTATTTTTTTATTTTCTTATGGCATATGTTATTTTTTGTAGAACTTTTCTAGAATGATGTGCAAACTTTTATATTAACATTTTTTTGTACCCTGCGTGTTTTCCAAAAAGTGCGAAAATTGGATTTTAAGAAAAAAATGTTGCTGGCCATAAAAATGGTTTAGCCCGTATAACATTCCCAAAATTGAAAATTCTTTGTGAAACAAAAAATTCAACAAAAAATGGGGTACAAATATAAGTAAGCGTTTGGAAAGAGGTGGGTAAAGCACACTAGAATCCGAAAATAAAACGGGAATATCTGAATTAGGCAAAAAGCTATATAAGTTTTATGAAAATCTTGTGTTTTTTGAAAAATAGATGTCAAAATTTAAATACTCGTAACTTCGTGAAACCCCTCTTGTTTCTCAAATCGGAAAACACGTATTGCCCAATTTCCTATAAAAAAAAATATATTTTTCGTCACTGAATGTGAGAGATTCTGCCTCATTTAAAATATGGACACGATCTATGGTTCATTATTTTTCAATGCTTTAGAACATGAGAAGTCTACACAATTTTAGTATGATAATAATAGTAAAATAAAAAAAAAAGGATCTCACCATAAAGCGAGCTTTTTTTGCTCATGAGCCAATCCACATAATACTGTCTCTGCTCTGGCGATTTTCTCCTCCACCATTTCTTGAAAGATCTTCCAAAAAGGAATGCTCCAACTTGAATAACCGGACGTAAAAGCAATGCAAGAACCGGTGGAATACAACAAGGTCGAGAAGTATGAAATCCACATCGTTGTTCCGTTCCAAATTGACTTAATACTTTCGATTGAGCCTTAAATTTGTGGAGTTGAACTTCCGTGGAAATTTTCCTCACGAAAAAGTTTCGATTCGAAACAATGCAAAACACAACTTTGGCTCTGCTGCTGCTCAGATTCGCAGGGGAAATTATTCTCAAGGCAGTTAACATAGTGAAAACGCTTTTTCTGAATCAGGTACCATTATCGGAACAACTATTTTTATAATAAATAAATATTGTAAAAAAAGAATGTTATTATACTTTCCAAGTTTTCAGTTCTTGGTTACTTTATAGTTTTTCAAATTTGAGTTAATGACACTTATATGAGGAAAAATTCTATTTATTAAAAGTTAATTATTGGATACACTATATAGGAAGATCATATTGCTGTAAAGCAAATTTAAAATCGAAGTTACAATCTGTTGTAATGTTACTTCTTTAACATTATGAAACTTAGTGCGATATGTAATAAAGTCACAGTTGAAGGGTTGCAGTGCAGAACACCTGAGCTGAAGTATTTCTGAATTAAGGCGAAAAAAGTATGATTAAAAAAAAATTATTCAGTTACGAGAAATAGAATGTGGAAGTTTACAATCTCAAAGTGACAGGAGCCTAAAATTGGAACTGGCTCGGTCGCGGATAACGATAAAAAGTGCAATTTTTAGTTTCAACAAACAACTAAAACTTACTCCCGAGATACTGAGTTGCTAAATTGGAAGAAAAAGTTTCACTAGAAAAGTTAACCAATTCCAAGTAAATCATTTAAGAATTTGGAAGTTCACATTTTATGGGTTTTGAAAATCGTTAAAAATTTATTCTTTTCCGGGAAAATGAAAATTTTGTGTGACTTTAGTTTTCGCTGAAAGGTCTACGGAAAGAAGAAATGTATATGTTTCTTTATAAATAAATGAAATAATTTTAAGAAATATCGTTTCAGATTGCCAGACAAAAAGTTAAGTGGAAAAAAAACCTGACAAAAGTGGCTTCTTGTAGAAAATGAAGATTTAAGATTTTAGGTTGGAATTCGATTAATACTTTAGTGCTGAAAAAGTGGAAAATAGTTTTATTTAAGGGGTTTTCTTTGAAAAAAAGAAGTATTTTATTATTGTACTGTATTTAAAAACTTTAAGGAAGAGGAATGTGGTCAGAAAAAGGTTTAAAAAAAGTTGAGAGGTTCGGCATTTAAAACAAAAAAGAAGATATGGAAGACAAGTACGTAGAGTCAGTTATCTGATTTGAATTGTCAATCTTTTCATTAATATATCAAAAATAAGATTTCGAATAAATCCTTCTAACACAACATGTATTTGATTTTTGAAATTTTGTATGCAAAAAGTCCATTTTCGGCAAAAATGTTGGTTATCTAGTTCTGTACTGCAACCCTTCAGTTGTTAATTAAAATTGCATATGTAAACCTCCTTTTAGATGTGTGATAAACTGATAAAACCATATGCGTGAAGTTTAAAACGATCAAATGAAAGAAATTTTTTACTAATGGCTTTGTAAACCAGAAATAGTGCTAAAATACTCATTCATTTATATTGTGAATTGGGAACAAATATTTCGTTCATTTGAACGTTCGGAAATTCAGGTACATGACAAACCCGTGGATAGAATATACAGCATGATATTATAATATTATCGGATTGGCTAAACCTACGCTAGCGTGAATAAGGTTTTTAATTGTGAAGTTCTCAGAAAACTAAACAAATGCGTATTACGTTTTTCTTTTAAATAGAGGAAACTGAAGTTTCAAGGTACAATTATAATATTATACAAGGTATATATAACTGGGAATTACACATACATGTTAAAAGAAATTAACTTTATTAAAAATTTGACGAACAGAAAAATTAAAATTCGAATTTTTTAATGTTTTTTATAACCTTTTGAAAGTGCATGCCCCAAATCCTTATACTACACTACCGCACAAGTTAAAAAGACACTTATGTCACATTTTTGACGAAAATGAGATTTTCACATCAATCGATTTAAAAAATAAAACTGCATTTATCTACCAAAACGTGAATTCTGACAAACAAATAGATTTTATTGAATAATAAGTTTTTTGCAACTGAAATTTGTAATTCGCTGCAAGATTAACCCGTAAGTCACTGAAAAGTTGTATTTGGCATCTAACACCAGGTTTGACAATACAAATCAGAAAGACCGCGTGTCGACTCGTGGTCTTTTTAACTTGTAAAAGCGTCGAGGCTCCGTCTTCAATGCAATAAGGTAACAAAAAATGTGACATTTTTTTACAGAATGAGAAAAATATTCATCAATTTGTATGAATGATGTTGAAACATTTATAAACAATTAATTCCAGGCAAGATTACGATATCCGTGGCGACAAAGTTTTAAAGCTGATTCCTATCGGATTTTTGGCGAGAAACACAAATCTGACAATTTTAAATCGATATCTCGAATAGTTTTCGAGATATTGATTTTTTTATGTTAAAATTATTGACTTTTGTTTTTGATTAAAATAATTTCTGAATATCGATTTAGATGGGGGATTTTTTTCGAGAAACACGGATCTGAAATTTTTAAATCGATACCTCGAATAGGTTTTGATATATATCGATTAAAAAAAAATTCAAATGTATATAATTTCTTAAAAGTCATTCCGATATGGGATTTTTTAAAGAGAAAATCGACTTAAACACTTTTAAATCGATATCTCGCAATTAGGTCTCGAGATATTCTTCTATTTATATTAAATAAATAACTTACTTGTCAAAACTCGGACGTAACACCTTTAAATGGTAATAGCATCTTCCAAATATTAATTAGATTGAACCTACGTTGATAGAAAATGGTACATTTGTCGCAGTTGAGAAATACGTACAGTACTTCCCTGAAAAAAGGTAGCTATGGAGAACTAGAAAATATCTGCTGCAGCCACGGTGGCGTAAGTGGTTAATGCTCCACCCATGAATAGTGTCGTTCTCGGTGCAAATCCGGGCAGAGGCAGATTTTTTTTTGTTTCTCTAATTTTGTTTGTCCGTAAGAATCGTTTTAACGTCAAAATTTATATGGTATAAAAATTAAAAATCTTTGACATAAAAACCTCTAAATGGTAATAACATATTCCAAATATTAATTAAATTGTACCTACGCTGATCAAAAATGGTGCATTTCTCGCAGTTGAGAAATACGTATAGTACTTCCTTGCAAAAGGCTACCTATGGAGAACAAGAAAATATCTGTTGCAGCCTCGGTGCCGTAATTGGCTAACGCTCCACTCGTGGATAGTGGCGTTCCCGGTTCAAATCCGGGCTAAGGCAGATTTTTTCTCGTTTTTCAAGTTTTATTTGTCTAAATTAATCGTTTTAACACCAAAATTTATATTATTCAAAATTTTTAAAACTCGGACGTTAACATCGCTATATGGTAATAAAATCTTTTAAATATTTATTAGATTAGGCATACGTTGATCAATAATGGTACATTTGTCGCAGTTGAGAAATACGTGTAGTACTTCCCTGCAAAAGGCAAGCTATGGAGAACAAGAAAATATCTGCTGCAGCCTCGGTGGCGTAATTAGTTAATGCTCCACTCATGGATAGTGGCGTGACCGGTACAAATCCGCGCTGAGGCAGATTTTTTTATCGTTTTTCAAGTTTCATATGTCTAAAGTGTTCGTTTTAACACTAAAATTCATATTAATTGAAATTTTTAAAACTCGGACGTAAGATCTTGATTGGTAATAACATCTTCCAAATATTAATTAGATTGAACCTACGTTGATCAAAAATGGTACATTTGTCGCAGTTGAGAAATACGTATAGTAATTCCCTGCAAAAAGGTAGCTATGGAGAACAAGAAAATATCTGCTGAAAACTCGGTGGCGTAATTAGTTAAGGCTTCACTCATAGATAGTGGCGTTCCCGGTTCAAATACGCGCTGAGGCATATTTTTTATCGTTTTTCAAGTTTCATATGTCTGAAGTTTTCGTTTTAACACTAAAATTCATATTAATTGAAATTTTAAAAACTCAGACGTAACATCTTTAAATGGTAATAACATCTTTCAAATATTAATTAGATTGAACCTACTTTGATAAAAAATGGTACATTTGTCGCAGTTGGGAAATACGTATATTACTTCCCTGCAAAAAGGTAGCTATGGAGAGCAAGAAAATATCTGCTGCCAACTCGGTGGCGTAATTAGTTAACGCTTCACTCATAGATAGTGGTGTTCCTGGTTCAAATCCGGGCTGAAGCAGATTTTTTCTTGTTTCTATAGTTTTCTTTGACCGAAGTAATCGCTTTAACATCAAAATTTATATAATTTGAAAATTTAGGAACTCGGACATTAACATGTTTAAATGGTAATAACATCTTCTAAATATTAATTAGATTAAACCTTATTTGATTAAAAATGGTACTTTTGTCGCAGTTGAGAAATACCTATAGTACTTCCCTGCAAAAAAGTAGCGATGAAGAACAAGAAAATATCTTCTGCAGCCTCGGTGGCGTAATTGGTTAACACTCCACTCATGGAGAGTGTCGTTCCCGGTTCAAATCCGCGCTGAGGCATATTTTTTTATCGTTTTTCAAGTTTCATATGTCTGAAGTGTTCGTTTTAACACTAAAATTCATATTAATTAAAATTTTAAAAACTCGGACGTAACATCTTTAAATGGTAATAACATCTTCCAAATATTAACTAGATTGAACCTACATTGATCAAATATCGTACAATTGTCGCAGTGGATAAATACATGTAGTACTTCCCTGCAAAAAGGTAGCTATGGAGAACAAGAAAATATCTGCTGCAGCCTCGGTGGCGTAATTGGTTAACGCTTCACTCATGGATAGCGGCGTTCCCGGTTCAAATCCGCGCTGAGGCAGATTTTTTCTTGTTTCTTAAATTTCCTTCATCCGAGGTAATCGTTTTAACATCAACATTTATATTAATTAATAATTAAAAAAAATCGAGCGTAACGTCTTTAAATGGTAATAACATCTTCCAAATATTAATTAGATTGAACCTACGATGATCAAAAATGGTACATTTGTCGCAGTTGAGAAATACGTATAGTACTTCCCTGCACAAAGGTAGCTATGGAAAACAAGAAAATATCTGCTGCAGCCGCGGTGGCGTAACTAGTTAACGCTACAGTCATGGATAGTGGCGTTCTCGGTTCAAATCCGCGCTGAGGCAGATTTTTTTTGTTTTTCAAATTTTATTTGCCCGAAGTAATCATTTTAACATCAAAATTTATATTAATTAAAAATTTAAAAACTCGGAGGTAAAATCATTAAATGTTAACAGCATCCTCCAAATATTGATTAGATTAAATCTACGTTGATCAAATATGGTTCATTCGTCGCAGTCGAGAAATACGTATAGTACTTCCCTGCAAAAATGTAGCTATTGAAATCAAGAAAATATATGCTGCAACCTCGGTGTCGTAAGTGGTTAACGCTCCACCCATGGATAATATAGTTCTCGGTTCAAATCCGGGCTGAGGCAGCTTTTTTCCCCACATTTTTCTTTGTCCGAAGTAATCGTTTCAACATCAAAATTTATATTAACTAAACATTCAAAAGCTGGGACGTAACATCTTTAAAAGGTAATAACATCTTCCAAATATCAATTAGATTAAACTTGCGTTGATAAAAAATGGTACATTTGTAGCATTTGAGAAATACGTACAGTACATTCCTGCAAAAAGATCAAATGATCCTGGCAATTCCACTCTGGGGTGGGGGTGAATCATGTTTCGCTTGAAGAAGCAGTGGACGATGAACTTTTGTTTCATTTTCTGAATGACCATCCTAATTTATCGCGCTCAACCTTACTCGCTACAGCTGCTATTTCCTTCCAAGCTGAAAATGGAAAAGGTCACAGATTTAGAGTTTTGTTGGACCAAGGATCAGAATGTTATTTTATTTCCGAAAGAGCAATGAAAATACTGAGTCCACGTTACAAAAAGGTTAAAGCAGTAGTCTATGGGGTTGGGGGAGTTAATATTGGTTCTTCAAGAAAGTTAGCGGAATTTAGTTTAATTCCAACAGAAAAGAACTGTACTAAAGTCCACATTCGAGCTCTAGTATTTTTACACCTTACATCATATACTCCTCCTGCAAAATCTACCGTGGGGAGTGAAGATCAATTAAAAGAGTAAGGGTTAGCAGATCCAAATCCCTTTAACTCCCATCAGGTTGATTTAATTTTAGGGGCCGATAAATATGGCTCATGTTTATTACCTGGTCTCAAACAGGGTATATTGGGTTCTCTTACCGCGCAAAGTACCGTTTCTGGTTGGATATTATCTCGGCCGGTTTCACCCACAAATCAAATGGAAATTAATATTACAGTTACAGCACATCAGGCTATCACCACGGAAGTCTTGCATGAAGGCTTAACCAAGTTCTGGGAGTTGGAAGAAGTTCCCTTTAAAAATTCCTTGACAGACAACGAAATGTTTTGTGATGAGCATTTTGCCACGAATTACCAACGAACAGAAGACGGTCGTTACATGACACGCTTACCTTTTAGAAACGGTCCTGCTATAAAAATTGGGGCCTTCCCGGAGAGAGCTAAGATCGTTTTAAATCAAGTACTTCTTCTTTTATCGGATAAATCGGAATTATTCTCACAATACCCAAGTTTCTTGTCAGAATATGAAAGCCTCGGACACATGGAACTTCTTGAAGAAAAGGAATTGGACAGCTCTTCACAAACTGAGTATTTGCCTCACCACCCTATTTTAAAAGAAAGTAGTTCTACTACAAAGTTGAGGGTCGTTTCCAATGCTTCCAGCTTAACTTCCAATAATTCTTCCTTGAATTATCATCTTCACATCGGCCCAAAGATTCTGAATGATTTAGTTTCAATTATTATGAATTGGAGATCGCATCGCTTCTTTATATGTCTGAAATTGAAAAAATGTTTAGACAAATTCTAATTGACCCTCGGGATTGCGACAATCAAAGAATTGTTTGGATTTCTTCTGATAAAGGGATGGTCGCCTATAGACTTCTAACCGTTACTTATTTGCTCCTTATTTGGCTGACAAGGTAATTAAACAGTTAGCCCATGGCTAGGGTAATAGATTGCCTTTAGCTCAAAATATATTAGAAAATAATATTTACGTCGATGATGTTTTGTTTGGTGCGGATAGTCAGATTGAGGCAAAAAGGGCGCGAGCTCAAGTAACACACTTATTAGAAGCTGTTGGTTGCCATTTGCGAAAATGGGCCGCAAATGACCCCGAACTATTAGAAGACTGCCTTGCGGGAAAACACGAACGTGCTATGGAATTTCCGTTAGCGGAGGATGCCCAGCTGAAGGTTCTATGTTTATTTTGGGATCCTGACTCTGATTCATTCCTTTTCAAAGTAACTTCTTCTTTAGTCGAACATCCAACAAAACGGATTGTTCTTTCATTGATAGCTAAATTGTATGATCCTTTGGGTTGGATAACTCCAGTCATAATAGTGGCAAAAATTTTAATGCAAGAACTTTGGCTACGTAAACTCGACTGGGATGACAAACTACCTGATGATCTTAAAATTCAGTGGTTAAATTATCATGATTCGCTGGAAAAATTAGAAGCACTTAAAGTTCCGAGATGGACACGGCAGTTACAAACAAACTCTGAATTCGAGCTTCATGGTCTTTCTGACGCTTCGTCAAAAGCTTATTCAGCTTCCGTTTATATTAGAATTCTTAGTGAAGATTTAAAGGAGGCTTATGTTTGCCTGCTAATGGCTAAATCAAAGGTAGCTCCTGTTCAATATGTATCAATTCCTCGTTTGGAGTTATGCGGGGCTGCTTTGCTAACTAAGACACTTGAATTCGTCATAGAAACTATGTCGTTGGACAAAATTCCAGTTTACTGCCACACTGATTCTGTAACAGGTTTGGCTTGGCTAGGAAAAGATCCATCCAATTGGCCTGTGTTTGTCGCCAATAGAGTTTTCCTAGTTCATAAGTTAGTACCTCGCGCTAAATGGCGATAAATTTCTAATTAAGATAATCCGGCTGACTGCGCTACTCGGGGACTCATCCCTGAAAAATTGCTAAGGCATTCCTCATGGTGGCAAGGCCCACCCTGGTTAGCTTTGCATTCCTCAAAATGGCCTGATTATAGCCACGCAGCCCCCATGCAATCAAATTTAGAACAGCGGGCACTAAAGAGTCATCACGGTTTGAGTGAGATCAAAAGTCTATTCGACTTGATGTTTCAATTCTCCTCTTGGCCAAAATTGCTTCGCGTAACAGCCTATTGTGAGAGGTTTATTGATGCCCTTGTCTTTAAGCACGCTAAATTTACTAAGCTCAAACCTCAATTTTTAACCATTTCTCTCAATGCGATTGAAATCCAACAAGCCGTCCCATTCTGAATTAAATTTGTCCAAGCAAATTCCTTTTCTCTTGAGATAAAAGCCTTATACCAAGAAGATAGGATAATTCCAAAAAACTGGATATTAAAAAGTTTGAATTCATTTTTAGATTCCAATGATCTCTTAAGGTTAGGTGGAAGACTACGGCACGCTCCTATCAGTTTTGATGAGAAGCATCCTATCATTCTGCCTCGTCACCACATAAGTGAGCTTATCGCCACGCATGCTCACCTTCGATCTTTACATGGTGGTCAGCAATTAACCTTACATACGCTCAGACAGCCTTACTGGATTTTAGGAGCTCGATCTTTGGTGAAACGATTGATCAAAGGTTGCCTTGAGTGCACGCGTGAGAGAGCGGCTTTATCTCAACAACTTATGGGGGATTTACCTGAATTTAGAGTCACCCCAAATCGTCCATTCACACATTCTGGTGTGGACTATGCAGACCCATTTAATGTTCGCTTTGCTCCCGGTCGTGGTAGAAAAAGTTACAAAACTTACGTAGCGCTTTTCGTTTGTTGCTGTACGCGAGCTGTCCATTTAGAACTTGTTTCTGATTACTCGTCTGCCGCTTTTCTCGCCGCCTTTCAACGATTTTCTTCAAGGCGAGGAAGACATGCACACTTGTACAGTGACAATGGTACGACATTCCACGGTGCTGACCGGGAATTGAAAAATTGCCTTTTGAATCTTAGACTGGATACTAATTTGCATAATGAGTTTGCAATTCAAGGTAGTTCTTGGCATTTCATACCTCCTTCCGCTCCTCATTTTGGGGGTTTGTGGGAGGCTGGAGTTAAGAGTTTTAAACACCATATGAAACGAGTTGTGGGTGCTCATACTCTTACCTACGAAGAGTTTTATACTCTTCTTACTCGTATTGAAGCTTGCCTCAATTCCCGTCCTATTGCCCCTCTTTCGAATGATCCTGAAGACTTCTCCTACTTAACACCTGGAAATTTTCTGATTGGAGCCCCTTTGACCAGCGTTCCAGAGCCATCATTGGAATTTACTTCGGAAAATCGTTTAAGTCGATGTCAGTTAGTACAAAAAATTTCAGAGATTTACTGGAGAAGATGGGCTGTTGATTATTTGCAGTCTTTGCAAAAGCGCTACAGATGGTTCAACAAAGAGCTAAATCTTGTGATCGGTGATATCGTTCTTGTAAAGCATGATTCGTTACCACCCTCTAGATGGTTATTAGATCGTATAATTGAATGCTACAAGGGAAACGACGATGTTGTACGTTCTGTTCGAGTAAAAACTGCAATTTCAGAATACGAACGTCCGATTACTCAGATATGTCTCTTACCTGCCAGAGCGAAAGAAATAAGCGAAATCTAAAAATTTGTTATTCATTAGACTTAAAATAAATCATTCTGTAAACTTAGTATATTAGGGCGGGTGGCTAAGACTATTAAATCCTAGTTATATTTATACTATTTCTTTACGGCGGGCGGCTTTTGTATTGTGATAAATAATGGATTAAGCACTTTCCTTTTTTTTCTCTCTTCTCTTTCTTTCGTGCAGTTACCACTTACGAGGCGGGCGGTATGTTTAAAGTTGTAATGTTTCGTCGTTATGAGATTTTCTGCGATCGAAAATAATACAATTTATCTACATCGACAAATTCTAAAACCTAATAATATTTCCTCAATATTTAAATGAATGATTGAAGTCACGTGATTTCTCAATTTGGGTGTCTTGATGAGCGCCTTATCGCTTAAGAAAGTCAGTGTGCGAGGAGCCGTGAATCGCGACAGATTTTTGTCCGATCATTGCGAATCAGTGATATTATTGACTCTAAAAAGACATTGAACTTAAGATCTTAAAAAAAAATGTCTAAAATTACGAGTGAGTGATCAGTGTGTGTTTTTTGAATGGTCTTAGTCTGCCAAGGTTTTGAAAATTGAATAAAACTTATGATTCTAATTAACTCTCACGATTCTTCTCTGACTATTCCTGATCTGGCAACATTATTTATTTTTTTTGCGTAAACTTTAAACATTTTTCATAAAAGAAAATTAATAGGCGCGCGCAAGACTACTAGTATAAAAAGAAAACATAAATCGAGAGTGCGCAAACACGCGCAGCCGTCGAATCCAAACAATATAGGTTAGCGCCGGTCACAATGAGAATCGTAAACGTCGAAGTTCGGGCGTATATGCGTATTTGACGTCATACGCACGTTGTTCCTAACTATATGAGCAATTTTACCGTTTCGCATTTTTCGTTTTCTCGCTGCGACCATAGGTAACATCGTGCGTACGACATCAGATGCGTATATACTTTCAAACGTCGATGCTTACGACTCTCATTGTGCACCGGCCCTTATAAAACTTCTAGCCAATCACTGATGAACTCAACCAAAAACACACGCGCGCACATGCACCGCGCGTTTTTGCGAGCGTACGTACGCACGGGTCATGTGCAAGCGAGCCTAGGGCTGAGTTCCTAGATTTGTCAGGCCAGCTTGTGAGTTCTCTGAGGATTTTTCCCCAATCATTCGTAATATTTTTGTAATTATTGACGAAAACAAAAAGTAATGAACCGTTATAGAATTTTCACATCGAGTTCGTCAATTC
This sequence comes from Andricus grossulariae, assembly GCA_011634705.1. Classification (NCBI taxonomy): domain Eukaryota; kingdom Metazoa; phylum Arthropoda; class Insecta; order Hymenoptera; family Cynipidae; genus Andricus; species Andricus grossulariae. The sequence goes on along the minus strand of JAABKJ010007545.1, from coordinate 132,205,988 downwards.
TTTCTCAAAGTTCACAGATTATTTACTGAAACACATCAACACCCAATAAATTTGTCTCGTTTCCCAGACCTAGCTACTAGTTCAGGACTTTTTAAAGGAAATTTTCAGAAAAGCCGCCGCCATTTTGTAAATTTTAAGCGTCTTTTAAACTTTTTTGGTGAGCTTCAAAAGAAGGAAATAAATGCTATTAAAATCAAAAATAAAACGATAATTCAGAGTATTAAATTGATTTCCGTATATAAGTTTTCTATATAAATTGATTTAGGGCTGTATAATTACTATTCCATTAGTCAAACACTCAATTACGAATTCAAATAGTAAAATGTTCACTAATTCCGATTCTGAGAGAAGGTGGCATGCTCTGGGCGTGCAAATTGAACGGCTCTATGAAGCTGAGGCCGCTAGTATTCCCAAAAGAATTTATATGGGATTCTAAAGCTTTAAAAAGTTCGCTGCCCCAAAAAGAACCTTTCACTTTACACTCTCCGAGATATAACCTTTCGATAGCATGTTCCGAGGGAGTACCTTGAGATATCCCAGGAGATTTTTAAGGACTTTTTTCAGGATATTCCATGTCCTGCCCGAACATCCTAGGTATATGCAAAAGATATATTTATGCTGTGAAGGGATTACCTGTAGATAAACGATTTATTCCTGAAATGAGTTCGATCTTCTTTTTAGACAAGAGTTCACCGTAGCTCGTGAGCAACTCCAAATATGACGTCGGAGTAACATAATTATATCGATTCAGCTCCTAAGTTAGTACAAAATCAAGTTCACATATGCCTTAGATTTACCTCTAAATATTCCGAGTATCATGTGTACGTCGCAGTCACTTAGTATAATTAAACATTTAATACTATCTGTCAACTATTCTAGCCATTTCATCAAACGACTAAGGTGCTATCGAGCACACCCAAATATCATACAAAACTCCGCAAAGATTTCTTAAAACTCGCAATGTGAGGTTTGGAATATTGCATTGAGAGGTTAGGGCAAGGTTTGTTCAAACAGGAAAATATCCAGAAAATGTATGTAACCTAATTCGATGCGCAGAGTAGTATCCTATGGCACCTACGCTATTGCTGCGAAGTAGTTGTTTTCATCCTCCTACAATACCTCTTTACATACATACCCTGAATATTTTCCAAATTTATACAAAAAATCAAAACCAAAAAAACATTTAAATATATTTTGTTATTTATTTTATTTTTGACTAAATATGGAAAACAATCATGACTACTGCACAGACGTGAGTGCCATAGAGTACTACTGAGCATCGAATTAAGTTATATAAATCTTCCAAATTTCCTGTACCTCACCGTGCAATATTCCCTGGCAGTCGGACATTTTATTGATTGAACGAACCTTGCCCTAACCTCTCAATGCAATATTCCCAACCTTACATTGCGAGTTTCAGGAGATCTTCATGGAATTTTTTGTGCTACCTGGGCATAGTTTAATAAAGTTTACTCAATACAATTTTAAGCAATCATCATCAATCATCGGTTCTGATTATTCAAACAATATTCAATTTGTTTGAAATCAAAGGAGCATTTTTAGGATGCGAAGTGGTACCTCTATCCCACATTTGGTATTTGGGTGGTTCAAGTTTTTTTTTCTTTTGAATTTCAATGCATATCGCCCGTAAATTTGTTCGAATCCACCAACAAATAAATCCTTTTTTTTTTCTTTAAAGAAAAAATGTTATTTAGAGGTGGCTGGGTAAGTCTCGTGAAGTTCAACACGAATTTTCCATAAGAAAAAAAGACGTTTTTGTAAATTTTATTCAGAATCGTCAATATTAGGCGAATTGAGTTGAAATTCAACATTTCTCATCACAATGAGCCGTAGATTACGAATAAAATATTACTTTTCAAATTTTACCCCCATAAGTTTGTTTTATAGTGTACCACAAAAATCCCATAAGTGAAAAAATGGGGTTTGCGAGATTTTGGCGCTAGTTATGATTTTTTGTGGTTTTTTCAATTCAAATTGTTTCCAATACTTTTTGTTTATAATCGTTTTTAGCCATTTTCTCTTAGAATGCAGTTAGAGAGTCGCGAACTTGTAAAAACTGTTCCACTTTTCGTCCAATGTTCAATTAGAATGTCGTAATAGTTAATTTTAACAAAAATGATTATTTAAATAATTTATTATCATTGTTCATAATATTAAATTTGAATAATGCTAGAAAGTTGCGGTTTTGTCTTACATTTTCAACTATTTGTCTACTTTTCACTTGTCGTGATTTAATCATTAATTCAATTTAGCAAAAATAATTATCTAAATAAATTATTATTTTTTGTTACTATCTTCTTCTCTTTATTGCTAGATAGTTACGGTTACTTCTTAAATTTTTAACTTTTGATCCCCTTTTCACTTAGTAAAGTAATTAATAATACAAGGTAACAAACATAATTGTTCAAACAATTTATTATTGCTCATAACTACTATCTTCTCTTATATAAGTGCTAAAAAGTTGATTTTTTCTGAAGTCTAGTTTTGCATTGACTTTTTAGTCATGAACATATAATAAGTGAACCTCAACAAGGATCATTTTTTAAAGTGTTGTATTTTTTTAGGTGAGTTATTTTTGCTCTTTTCCCAATGTTCAAAGAAAATAATTCAAACAAGAAAGCTAACACAAGGGACAAAAACAAAGAATGGAATAATTAGAAGTAGTTGGGGAAAAACATGCAAAAGGTGAAAAAGGTGCAGAAACAAGTTCTGGGATAATTGCTGTGTCTCTAAATCTATGGAGATAAGCGCACCTCATTGAGTTCTCTCAGTAATCACATTAAAAAAGTTATATTCATTATGATCCATGTAGAAAATTTGAAGCATATTTCAAATATCTGTTTTATTTCCAAAAAATATATTCACAGAAATGAAAGAGATTGTTTAAAATATGATTCTCTCTAATGTTTATTTATTATTTGTTCACAACTAAAAAGGTAAAGCAAACTTAAAAATGTCAGAAAAAGCCGAAAATTTGTAGCACTTATCTGAGAAAAGATAGTTATAAACAATATTAAATAGTTTAAACAACTATTTTTGTTAACTTGCATTAATTATTGCCTCGCTAAGTGAAAAGTGGACAAAAAGTGGAAAATTTTGGAAAAAACTGCGAATTTATATCTCTATTCTAAGAGAAAATTGCTAAAAACAATAATAAAGTGTTAAAATCATTCGTGCAAAAATATGATTAGGAGTATGAAGTAGTATTTTATGTATTAGAAACAATTTACATTTAAAAAGCCACAAAAAAGTCAAAAATTGTGCAAAAAACTCGCAAAACCCATTTTTGGATTTTTTTGAATTTTTTTTGGGACCCTATAAAACAGACTTATGGGAGTGATATTTAAAAAGTAACATATTTCATTCGTATTGTACGGTTAGTTGTAAAGAGAAACATTGAGTTTCAAGTCGATATAGCTAATATTGACGATTCTGAATAAAATTTACATAAACGTCTTTTTTTCTAATGGGAAATACGTGTTAAACTTCATGGGGCTTCATGGAGACCTTGTAAGCATTTGATGTTCGATGCGACACATAACGATTTTCATTACGTAATGAAACAAGCATTCCTAATTGAGAAAATTGTTCGTCAGCACACTATCGGTTTTGTCATGACTCGGCTTCAAGTATAATAAAAGTAATGATTTGCGGCCATTTATACATCGATCAGTTTTACATTCAAAACTAAAACTTGCTTACGGCTGCCGGATACAACATAATGCAATTCTCCATTGCTCTATTCCATATCAACAAATAGTGAATTTCTTTGATTCTTTGAACACCACCCGTTTTTTAATTTAAGGCGAATTTTTCTACGTTTGATTTAACATTCAGATGGGCGTCGCGCGCATGTCCCAGCGCGATTAAGGCGGAGAAAAACTGAAATTCAGTAAGGCGTACTTCTTAATTTTAGGCAATGAAATCCTTACATGTTATTTCAGGTTGCTTTCCACTTATATTCATAGCTATATAATAGAAGTTAGGTGCATAGTTTACTTTATTTCAATCAAAAAATGCTTATTTTCCATTTAACATAAGTAAGTGCTTTATTTAGGATAGTTTGTATACTTAAATTTAGTGGCTTTCTTAATTCAAGACGAATCTGAAATTAAGTCGAATATAACTGTCAGTATTTGTTTTTACTGTGCAGTACGTGAAATTATAATGGGTTTAAGTGGTAGTTGCTGCCTTTTTCCATAGAACTCGATCCTGAGGAGACTCGGCTACTTTTACGGAAGAAGGCAGCAAGTGGTAAATGGTGCCTTCTCACATAGAAGTCGTCCTCGAATTCAGATGCTTGTTTCCCAGATTTTATAGAATTCCCGATTTTTGTGTTGCAGATGCTGACTTTTTCCGTAGAAATAATTTTCGACACTTAGGGTAAGGAGGGGCAGAGCCGTCCGGTGGGGCAAAGGTGACTTTGCTTATTACATCGCTATTACTTAACAATTTTAATTCCACTTTGCATCAAATAAATCTATTTTATTTTAGAGATAGTGCTACTTACTACAATCTTGAAAATTGACGTTGTAAAAGAAAAACTATGCAGAAAACAGTTTTGACAACGAAAGAATGGAAGATTCGCTGGCAGAAATATAAAGTTTTCAACATTATTGGCAATACTTACAGTATCCAAATTTGATATTTCGACAGAGAAAAAAATATCACATCATGTAATTATACTAATTAAACGTAATTCAAGTCCAAAATATATTGAATATCGTAAATAATTCAAAGCGCGACCCGGATAACAGTTTATAAGTGCTTACTAAAAAAACGGTCCGTAGGAAAAAAATGGGCTCTGCCGGTCGGTCGAGAAAGTTTTTTGTATTGGTACAGTTCAAATATTTGCGTGTAGTCCGTTTCTAATATAATATCAACGAATAACAGGTTATATCACAGCCATCACTATTTTTATTCAAAATAACTTATTCTTCTTGCGGAATATGTTTGGAGGTAATTTTTCCAGTACATAAAATACCACAGAAAAGAACCATCATATTTTCCCATCTTTAGATGTTTTGATTTTCATGAAAAGCTGCGGCCGCTTTAACGTTGTGGAGGGGGGAAAAGCCGACGAAATACAGCTTGTTGGAAATAATTAGATTATCGAATTATTGTGCTATTATTGTAAATAATACTTATAGAAATATGATATACAATAATAGAGGACTCGAAATGAAAAAAATGGATCAATTCCACATCTTATTAACTTCAGAAAAATCATTGACTGTTTACTGGTCGGCGCCGTCCCTTGTTCGCGAGCGAGAGACGTTTATGTGAGAAAAAAGATACAATAATTAAAAACCTTCTTAACGACAAATACATTAAAGGACAGGTCACTGAGAATAAATAATACGACTGAATTATTTTAATGTTAACAAATTGTTTAAAAAAATCGAACTTGTCTATATTTAAGCCATTTCTAATTGATATAAAACTAAATTTGAATTTGTCTACCGAAAGGACGAGACAAGTTCTCAATTTAACATTCGGACGACTAAATTTGCTTGCAAAATGTATGAAAAGCTCTCACTCATTCAAGAAATATGACTCGGCAATAGAAGAATAAAGATAGAAGAAGAAATCGATAGCGCTTTAAAATTAGAATTCCATTAAAATGTGAACATATGAAATTAAAGTCAAAATGAAAAGTCGATGTTAAATAAGTAAAATTAAAAGAAAACAATGTACTTTATAAATTATATCAGTCGATTCCGAACATTCCGCCCGCTTTGTTTACAAATTTTTTAACGACGATCTGATAAATAAGTGTTTGAGACTGTCATTAACAGAACAAGACAAAAATAAATAACTTGAAACATTCAACTAACACAACCGTAAATAAAGTACACGGCACTTTAAGACGAGATCTAAAGATTTTCCTTCGCCCTTGGTAAAAGACACAATTTTACTATAGTGCGTTTAAACAAACCACTCGGAGTGCGGAGAGACACAACGCGCACATGACCATCAGATCCGGGATGAAGCTCAACGACACGACCTAAAGGCTACTTTGTGGGTGATGAATTTTCATCACGGATAGAAGCAAGGTCACCAACTTCAAGTGATAGATGAGGAGTCCTCCACTTCGAACGAGGTTGAAGCTCTTTCAGGAAATCCGAGGACCAACGTTACCAGAAATGTTGACGCATTTGTTGTAACAATTGCCTTCGAGATAAGCGATTCGAGGCAATGTCAATGTAACTTGGCTCAGAGATACTGTTGAGAGATTCTGCAATCAAAAAAGGACCTGGAGTAAGAGCCTTAAGATCATCAGGATCATCGGACATGGATTGAAGAGGTCTTGAATTTAAACAGGCCTCTACTTGAACCAGAATGTGCTTATTTCTTCGTATGTAAGGGTAGTATCCCCGATGACTCGCTGAAGGTGGTGTTTCGCTGACTTCATTGCCGCTTCACAAATTCCCCCAAAATGCGGCGCACCTGGTGGATTGAATCGCCACTCTGTGCTATACTAAGCGAAACACGAAACTAAAAGTGTGGACTCCTTTGAAGCTGCTGAAAACATCGCTCTGAGTTTGACGTCTGCTCAAACGAAGTTTGTACTTTGATCGCTGGCCAATGTAGCACAAATACCACGTCGAGAAATGAATCTGTAGTAGGCAGCTAGAAAGGCATCAGCCGTATAGTCGGAGACATCTTCCAAGTGGACAGCTCGAGTAGAACAGCAAACGAAGACTGCGATGTAGCCCTTATACGAGCGATAACAACGACCCTTAGTTGTTCGCAAGTAAACGGGTCCAGCAAAATCGACGCCCGTATGTAGAAACGGTCGACTCGGAGTAGAGCGAATTGCTGGAAGTTCTGCCATCAATTGTTGAGGCTTTAAAGCTCGATGTCATAGGCATGGTAAACATCGATGAATAAAAGCCCTCACAACCGATCGACCACGAAGAATCCAGTAGGTTTGCCTCAAGGTCCCGAGAGTGAGCTGGACAGCACCATGAAGACAACGTCGATGATGATGATCAACAAGAAAAGTCGTCAGCGTTGATTCAGAGCTGAGAATGAGAGGAAGTTTTTCATCAGGGTCTAAGGCTGAATTCTTCAACCTACCTCCTACATGAAGCAGTTGTTCGGAATCTAAATAAGGTGTTAAACGACCTAACTATCTCTTGGAAGGAAGAGACCTTCCTGATGATAGAGTCTTGATGTCTGCTTCAAAATAGAATTGCTGTTCGTGTCGAATACAATCCAGGCGAGCTTTCTTAGGTTCTGAAGGTGAAAGGAATGATGACTTTGAACAGGATAGCTGAAAATAATGTTGGATAAATCTTTGTAACCAGGCAGTCGCTCGTAAAAGTGTATCCAAAGAAGAGTAGCGATGGAGAAGCACCCACATAGCGGGAACACAACTAGAAGTATGAACTTTTAATCTTCGCTCTTCTAAATCCACTTCAGGATTAACTGATGATGGAATTCGTGGCCAAAGATCTAACAAACGTGTTTTCTGAACGTGATGTACAAGTCGAACGAGAAGAACTGCTCCACATAGTTCTAAGCGTGGTGGTGATACCTGTTTTAAGGGAGCGACCTTAGTTTTCGAAATCAATAGCGAAACTGACGTCACATCAGAATCAGAGGACACAAGAAGATAAACTGCTGCGGCGAAGGCTCTCTCCAAAGCATTGGAGAATCCATGCAGTTCACAGGTACCAGAAGATGAACTGAAATTTATCCAACGAGGCACTCCGATTGAGGATATGTTACGAAGACCATCTCGATACGCAAGCCAGCGTTGGCGAGCCTCGTTTGGAAGAGGATCGTCCCAGGAGATCTTTAAAAGCCAGAGAGTTTGAATAAGGATCTTAGCTGTTATGACAACTGGACTGTTCATCTCTTTGGTTGAAAATGTAAGAGTTTTGTTGAAAATTCGTATTTTATGGTTGTAAATTCAACTATTTGGTCAAAAATTCGTCTTTTTTGGTTTAATTCAACAGGATGAAAATTCTTTTTTTTTTATTAATTTTTTAAACTGAAAATTTTTACTATTCCATTTTTGGTTTAAAAAATTCTTTCTTGGTTGAAAATTCAATAGTTCGGTTTAAAATGATCTGTTTTGGTCGAGGATTCAACGATTTTCTTTAAAATTCGTATTTTTTGTTGAAAAGTGAACTACTTGGTTTAAAGTATAACTACTTTTTAAAAAATTTCTGCAATTGATGAATCATTTTAGTAGAAAATTGATCTGCTTTTTAGAAAATTTGAGTGTTTGGCTTGAAAATTAAATTATTTTGTTAAAAATTCGCCTTTTTTGGTTCAATTCAACAGGTTGAAAATTCGTTTTGTTTTAAAATTAATTTTTCCAACTGAAAATTTGGAAAATTCCATTTTTAGTTAAAAATTTTTGTTGTTATTGAAAATTCAACTATTTAGTTTAAAATTCATCTTTCTTCGTTGAAACTTCATCTGTTTGGTTGAGGATTCAACTATTTTGTTAAAAAATCGTCTTTTGGTAAAAAATTAATCATTTATGGTAGAAAAGTCATTTTTCTGGGTTAAAAATGAACTTTTTTGTTGAAGATTTAATTTTTCGGGTAGAAAATTGATATGCCTTCTAAAAAAATTCGTCTTTTTGGCTTTAAAATTCAACTGTTTTTGGTTGAATTTTAATCTTTTTTGACTGAAAGTTTCGATTATTTGGTTGCACCTTATGGTAGAAAAGTAGTCTTTCTAGGCTGAAAATTTATTTATTTTTTGGGTTTAGAAGTTCATCTATGTTGTTAGAAAATCTTTTTTATTTGAAAATTCAACTATGTTGTTGAAAATGCAATTCATTTCGACTCTTTATGTAAGTTCCACGTAAAAAGTTGCAGAAAAAAATTCTACATACTTTCCATGGTTTACAAAAATAAGAATTCTATTCAATGATTTTTTGAGCATTTTTTCCTTCTTGATTTTAAAATAAAAGCGACAAAATTTTGAATTTTAATTAATTAGGAAAGTAATAATGTTGATTTCAAACGTTATATAACGTTATATAACGTTATATAACGTTGATTTCAAAAGTATTTATATGTTGAAAGGAATCGAAGTTTAGCAAACGGTCATAAAACTGAAAAAAAAATTGTTTTTTGAGTATTTGAACCAAATTGAATTTCAAATCTTAGAATTATCAATGAAATTTGGAAAAATCTACTTCGATCACTTTTAGAAAGTCAAAAAAACATCAATAATATTTATATTTAAGAACTAAAAACAGTGGAAATAATATACTAATTTTTTACTTTGTATCTTTTTTCATTAATAATTAATACACGAATTCAGTCAATTTCTGGTAAATAACATTTTCACATACATTTTTTATTAAAGAACTTGAGCAGTCATCGATAAAAAGGTGGTGCTATAGGGGAAACCAGTACGAGGTGAATAGAAAAACTTTTGATGTCATAATATGAGGAAATGTTGCAAGCTAATCATACTATATTTTACTTTTTTAACACGCTGCACTTTTATTTAAATGGTACTAATCTGGTACGAAGTGAATAATTATATTTTAAGCCTTTATATCAATTATCGAAGGACATTGTTTATATAAATTAATGAAACAATAATCTAACATTGTTATTCAAAAACATTTTTTCATCCATACGTTGATTATTTTGTAATATATCAAAAAAAATTACGAGTTTCAAGCTGTGTCATATTTAACAAGAAACTATGGCAGTAAATTCTACCAACTATCATAGGTAAATGAAGTACAGAAGGTTTACTTTTAAACCCAGTTAAATTTTATCATTATTCAGTTCGTACTGGTATGCACCTCGTACTGATATTCACCTCGTACTGGTATTCACCTCATACTGGTATTCACCTCATACTGGTTTCCTATACTCGTGATCGGCAATTTAGTTTCGATTAATATTGCTCAATTTAGTCTTTGATTAAGGTTAAATTTGGCACAAATAAATAATTGTTTTCTCTATTGGTCGGGGGAAAAAATGTAGTCGGAGAAAAACCGCGGGAATTTCAAATTGCCTGATCACTGGGTACCCTGTTCATGTCATGATTCATTTCAAATTCATAAATAAATAAAATTCATCATGCAGGTTCTAATTAATGCCATCCTTTTGTCATGTCTTTCTTCATATTGGTCGCGAGAGAATCCAGTCATGATGCCATATTCAAATCGTCGGCCTGCCAAGAAGCACCGCGTCTTACAATTAGGTACTAACGTTGGTGTTAGATAATCGTGTGTCGTGTGCCGAGAAGTATTTTTTTTCTACACAGTACCTACACGTTTGATGTTGGTTTGCCGTTTCTTTCTATTTAATTTGGCGACACTATATTTCTTTGATTGTTTCGTGTCGCCTATGAAAATTCACGTGAGAGCATCGTCATAGTGTTTACCAATGCTTCCTTGCGCTTTTCACTCTTTTTGAGTTCGCCACTCATATTCACATTTTCAATACTTTTTTCACATGAGCCAGTATACAGCAGAATAATTAGGATATACAAATGGTCGTTTTTTAATTAAATGAAACTTTGTGAAAATATAGTGTTATATAAGATACATTTGGTGCTCAAAGAATTTTTGATAATTTTCAATATTCCGGGAGTTATGACCTGTTGAACTTTGGCATCACATTTTTTTAATTATCGATATTTCTGAAACTGTGCAACGAATTTTAATGAAACTTGGAGGAATTGTAGACAAGAGTATGCGCTTTCTCTTGATGAAAAAAAATTGGTCAATTAGTGGATTTTTATATTTCTTCTTCAGAAGTGGCCGTCAGTTTTCCAAGTATGATGAGTAACTGCGGATAGTTCACTTTGACTGAAGCAAAATTTGTTATTTGATGACAAAATTCAATTTTCCCCCCACTTTTCAGTAATACCATTTCTTTGAAGAATTTCAAATTCAATAAAACTGGTCAAAGTTACAAATAAACTAGTAAAGGAAAGTCATTTTTTCGTGATTAGCAATGACTAGCTATTTGAAATCCGCATATACTCAGAAAATGTTTAGGTTGAATCAACAACAATTTTATATGGACAACAAAATATTTGGTTGATTCAAAATTAAATAATATATTATTATACTTTTATTAATTTTTATTATATTATCATCATAATATGTGAATAATAATTAAATTAAATAATTGATTCAATTAAACATATTTTTTGGTTCCAGAAATTTGTTTTCTGAGTGCAACTTTTGTAAGAAATATGACAAATATTAGCATCTGATTAGAATTAGTTAAGAGTAGTTAAATTATAAACAAATAATAGGCTTAATGTTGTTCGGAATCGCTGTCACACTTTTCAACTTGAACAAATTTTGAATTACTTAACCAATTTTTATAAAGAAATGTGCATTTTGAAATTTTTTCATGAAAAGGGTTTCCAGTTGATTCCGACAAAAATTAGGCTGATTTACGAAAACATTGTTAAAATGCGCATTTTTAATCAAAATTGGGTAAATAATTTTTTTAATTTTGCAATTTGATAAATGAGACGGCAAGAAATCGTTGACAAGCCATTTCTAGTTAATTCTACAAATTAAGACTATTGATGAAAAATGGTCAAAATGTGTATTTGTTTACAAAAATTCTTTAAATAATTGATAGACTACAGCTATTCTTAAGTAATTAGAATCGCACATTAATATCGGTCATATTTCATATAAAAGCGATGGATTCAAAATAGCTAATCATTGCGAATCACGAAAAAATTAATTTCGTTCATTAATTTGTTTAGCGCAATATTGAAGAAAAAATTAATTCAAAAGTTCTTAGACTTTTTTTCGTTAAAAATTAAAATTTGTTTTCTTCATTATGCGATTAAAGCATATACTCCTGTATATAATACTTCCAATTTTATTAACATTCATTTCACACTTTCAGAAATATCGATAATTTAACAAAAATGTGATGCCAAAATTCAACATGACTTAACTCCTGTAACTTTTCTAATTGTTAAAAATCAAAAAACACTATAATTTTTACTAACTTTTATAAAATCGAACGACTTCTTGTAGATCCTGATATTTAGGTTGTATATTGGCCCAAATTTTTTTTCATTTTGATTTTTCTTCAGCTAAAACACTGTTTTTTGAAACACCCAAAAAGCTGTATAACTTCCGTATCCGGTCCCTCAATCACTTTGTTTGGTGTTACGTGTTTGGTTTTGGTAGTTACACCGGAGGGACGTTTTGCGGATTTCGGAACTTTAAGCTTTTCCAGTAACCTTTGTGTTTTTTTTTTATTTTTCGAGTTTTTACTGTTGCTTGAAGACCATTTTTGGATTTTTGTTTGGTAAAGGGAAAAGTTGAAATTGGTTTTGTAATTCAAGGTTACTGTGATTAGCATTATGTGGATCACTAAATGATACCTTCGTTAATATTTAGCAAGGAATAGTTTGAGATTTTTCTCAAATCCAATTGTTTATTCTTAGAAAAATATGTAAGCATTGATTAAAAAAAAATTAAATATTCTATTAAAATTTATTTGTTTAATATCAACATTTTGGAATCTATTTAATTTGGAAATATGAAATTGTTGGTTACAAGAAATGTAATTTAATTGATACAGAGTCAATTCAGTGACTGCCTTTTTACTTTAACATAATTTTATAATTTATAATTTTTTAATAACTAACATTAGGTGCATTATTATTCTCAAAATGTACCCAGGCAAAAAATGGAAGTTGCCCGATCTAAGTCAAATTTGAGTAAAGTGTTGTCCTGTTGGATAGTAAGTAGTTCATGGGGAAAAAATTGTGTTGAAAAAAGCTTTTTTGAATAAATAAATATTTAGGAAAAGGCAAATTTTCTCATTTTTTTCTCTTAAGAAAGCCTTGAGGTTAAAAAGTGCGATTTTTATTTTTTATTTATGAAAAAGAGCTAGCAAACAAAAAAATAAAAAAAATGTCCTATGTGAAGACTCAAATTTATTGTTGACCTTTATTTTTGAAGATGAAATATATATTTTTTCAAACAATGGTTAAATCTAATGATAAGGGCGTGAAAACCCCAATCGAAACTGTAAAAATTGAAATACCATTTTTTAACCTCAAAGCTTTTAAAATTAAAAAAAATGTTCCTTTTTCCAAAAAGTCAAATTTATTTTTGACCTTCATTTTTGAAACGTAATTATTTATTTTTTCAAAAAATGCTTATGATTTTATCCGAGTGACAAATTTTTCCCGCAAAAAATTCGAAATGAGAAAACCCAAATTTTGTGTCTAGTCTAAAAAAACGGTGAAAAAAGTCAAATTTATTTTTGGCCTTCATTTTTGAAGGCCAAATATTTGACTTAGATCGGACCAATTCGATTTTTTGAGTGGTTACACTTGAGAAATAATGTCCCAGAAGTAGAATTGTTTTGAAATTCTAATTTCTAAAGACGAAATCAGAATCTAATTTTAAATTTATTTATATTTTTGCACGCATTTGGAATACCATCTATTTTCTGCTTCAATGAGTAAATATTATCTATGATAAACTAACATTTATAGTTAATTTTGCTAATTTTTGTTTTAGTTTTATTGTTTTAATGTGAGTGTTTAAAAGAAAAAATTGTATTTTTTACTTGGAACGCATTGAAAATATTTTTAGTCGTATGTCTATATCATAAATTTGCTTAATCATGTTGTATGTTAGGAACGAAGGTAGCATTTAATTTATATTATTCTTCTACACCAACTCATGATTTTCTGTTTACACAATTACGCAAATACGCAAACACACGAAATACTGTCGTAACAAAATACCTTCTGAATAAAGCCACACAAGTATCAGAATTTATATTAGAGACAACTCTGCTTGAATTAAAAAAAAAATTAAACAATCGGTTTTCAAGAGTTTAATTTATACTTAAAAAATTCATTTGTTAATTTGATTTTTAAATATAGTAAATAGTAGTTTATTTAGAGTTGATTTAGCGCTTTATGTAAATAAATAATATTAAATAATTTTAATTAATAAATTAATAATATAAATAATATTCAAAATGGACCTGGAGACGACTTAATGATTGAGTGAACTTAACGTTTTTAATTGTTTCTTTCTATAATGAAATTTGAAATGAAATAATGGGTAGAGACTATTTTTAAAGTGATCGTAAAAATCTGTGATTTTGCATCTAAATCCATAAAATTATTTCGAAAAATTGGAGGTTTTGCACATAATTAAATTCTATTATTATCTACTCACTTCGTAATTTTGGCGAAGGTTGTTTGCTTCATTTTTAAAATAATTAAATATAAAATTTCGTAGTATGAAGGCTATTTTTTAGTAGGTCAAGGTAGGAACGGAAGTTAGCAGAACAATTATTTTCGAATGATAAATTAAAAAATGTGCAAATAATTCAAAATAATCATTGTTCTTCTTCCTTATGAAAATTTGCGGAGTGATTAGGTAGCAGTGCAATTTAAACAATAATGTATTCACTATAAAGTGCTAAATCAACTCTAAATAAACTACCATTTACTGCACTTAAAAATCAGAAAATCTAAAATTTTATTTAAAAATCAGAAAATCTAAAACCTTATTTAAAAATCAGAAAATCTAAAACCTTATTTGAAAATATAACTTTTTATTACAAATAAGGAATGTTCAAATACACTTCGTCATTTTTTTTTTTTATTCATTGCTGAAATACCAGGATTCACTCGAAAATAGAAAATTTTAGAAAAAATTTCACACGAAATTATTTAGTGCAAAGAAGGTATTTAATTACGTCTCAGAACAGATCTCTTCATATTAAAAAAAAAAAATTTGATCAGAATTCAACTATTAATAAATAGTTTTAATACACAGAGCTGCCAAACAGTAACTTAAGTCACTTTTTTTTAAATCACTTTTTAGTCACTTTTTTAAGATAAGTCGCAATAGTCACTTTTTTAAATAAATTAAAACAGAGAACCTAAGGATTTCTGAATATTATGGAATTTTTTTGAATCTCTTTGCATTCTTTTAAATTCATTTACATTCTTTTGAATTCCTTTGAATTTTTTGAATTCTTTTAAATTCTTTTGAATTCCTTTCATTTTTTTCATTCTTTTTTATTCATCCTGAATTCTCTGAAATTCGCTTGAAATCTAGTTAATTCGATGCATCTTTAAATTTTTTTATTTTTTTTATTTACCCTGAAACCATTAAATTTGCCTCCAATTCCTATGGATTTTATTCGATTCCTATTCACTAATTATCTTCACTTCAATTTATCTGAATTCAATGGTTTTTTTTTGTTATTAAAACTTTTTCGTTTTATTTACTTGAATTATTTTAAATTATTATTATTTAACTTGATGTACGAATTCTCTTGAATTCTTCTGAATTCATTCAAAATTCATTCAAAATTTAATTAATTCAATGAATAAAATTCGTTGGTTTTTTCATTTTTTGAATCTTTCAATACATTGGAATTTATTTGGAATTTACTCTGAAATATTACTAATTTATCCTGATTTTTTTTAAATTCCTTTGAATTCTCTTGAATTTTCTTAAATTCATCCTTAATTCTTTTTAAATAATTTTACATTTTTAAAATTCACTTCAATTTTTCTGTAATCAATGGAATATTTAGGATTAACATTTTTTCAATCTATTTCAACCTATTTGGAATTAACCCTTAATTCTTTTTAATTCTTTAGAATTCTCTGTAATTTTGCTTAATTCTCCTCAAAGTCTTCTGAAATCACTTGAATTTTTCTAGATCCACTCAATTCTATTAAATTCAATACACTAAAAAGAATTAAGTTTTTTTAATTCACCCCGAAGTTTTGAATCTCGTCTTGAATTCTTAGGAATTTCAGCAAATGATTTTTAATTCCCTTGAATTTGTTCCTAATTAATTCTGATTTTAATTAATTCAACGAATTTTTAAGAATATTTTTGAATTGTTTTTAATACACTTGAATTTTTAGGAATTTGATGGAATTGTTGTCATTTCTATTAAATTTCTCTAAATTCTCTAGAATTTTATTGAATTTGTTGATTTTTTTCTTGTTTGAATTCTTTCAGTTCACTTGAATTCTGCTTAATTCACTCTGAGTTTTTTTCGCTCCCATTGTTCTCAATTCGATGGAAATTTTTTGATTTTTATGATCAGTAGAATATTTGGAATTAATTGAATTTTCTTCTATTAATTTGGAATTGATTTAGAATTCTTATTGATTTATCCTGAATTCTTAAAAAAAAAAATAATTTTCTTGTTTTTTACTCGCTGAATTCTTTCGAATTCACTTGAATTCTTCTAAATTCATTAAAATTTGTATACATTTTATCCAACTCTTTTTAATTATTATAAATTCAAAAGAACATTAGTCACTTTTAGTCAATTTTAGTAACTCTTTCACTTTTTTCAAGTAAATCAGGCTGTGGTAGCCCTGTTAATACACATCCAACTCATCAATAAATACATAATTAAAATAAAAAAATCAATAATAAATAAAACGAAGAAATCTGTTCAAAATCTGGGAAGCTTCGGTATGTACACTCCACTCTGACCAATACTTACCCTCTACTCCTTCTAACATCCTGAAAAAAAAAATAAATAAAAAAGAATAAAATTCCACGGAAGAAAATGTTTTAATTAAAATTAGTTTTTCTTGCAGTGTGCCACCTGGTTATATGTACCAATCACCGTACCTGACAGCCGCGGCCCCAGGAGGCCTGGTACCACTTCCGGCGACGCAGCTGAGCCACGCAGCCGCCGTAGCTGCTGCCTCGCAGTTCTATGAGTACCAAAATGCTGCAGCGGCTGCAGCGACCTACCCTGGAACATCGTACAACTTCGCCGAGGCCTACTCGCCCTATTCCAGTGCAGCGGCCGCCGGTATGTGTTTGAAAAACGCTACGAGCAAAGGCAACGACACCAACCTGACTCACCTACACCACAGTCAGCACAGCAACCTCAACCAGGCCCTGCTGGCACACCATCGCTTGGGGAAAGCGCTCCTGCCACAATATCTGCCAACCATACTCCGCGGCAATGGTAGCGATTCTAAAAAAATATCAGAGAATGAAACAAAATAGTAGATTATGCACCAAGGCGGAGAAGAGAGACTTTACTGACGAGTGCTGGTTTTCAGTACGAGTCGTAGGCGAGCGTGCGACTCTTCGGCTCAAGAGTGCGAGTCTTCGGCTCGAGCGTGCGAGTCTTCGGCTCGAGAGTGCAAGTCTTCGGCTCGAGCGTGCGAGTCTTCGGCTCGAGAGTGCAAGTATTCAGCTCGAGCGTGCGAGTCTTCGGCTCGTGCGTGCTCGCCCACGGATCGTACTGAAAACACACAGTCAAAAAAGTCCCTCTCCCCCATAATTCATACGATATTTTATATAAAAAATGCATGGATATGGCTGTGTTTTTCATGCCTGGGAAGCGAACCTGAAAATGCCCTTTTCAGCTCATAGCTGTGTAATGGCCATTATACGTGATAATTTTTTACGTCATAGATATATATTGGTCATTAGGTGCCTATTAGCTCAAAACGGGATTTTCAGGTTCGCTCCACAGGCATGAGGAACGGTCGTATTCATGTATGTGTTATATGAAATAGAATACGCTTCACGGTTCACGGGTGCCTTTTTGTCGTTGACAACAGCGCCATCTGGCAAGCGAACTATTGATTAGTTCGAAATAATTAGGGAATAATTAATAATTAGAAAAAAAATTAGGCAAGAGCAATCAATTTCTTTCAATAATATCATCAGGGTGTCAACTAACCGGAAAACACGGGAAAACCTCGAAATAACCGGGAATTAAAATAAAACCGGGAATACAAATTCGAGCCGGGAATCACATTTAAAGTTTTGGAAAATTTGAATTTCGACAGGTTTCAAGAGAATCAAACAATTTTCTTAAAACTTCTCGGAAAATATGTAATAATTTTTTATTAAAAAAATTAATTTTAAAAGAATGTTTCAAAACATTTTAAACGATTTCCAAAATTGTAAAAAAAAAATACGAAAGATATTAAGGCAATTTTTCTAATTATGCAGATTTCTATTTTGAAAAATAGCATTTTAAAAGATATTTAGAAGGTTTATTTCTTTGATTCTAGGAAAAATCATGATTATTTTAAAAGATATTTGAAAGGTTTAGATGTTTTAAAAAGATTTGACCAAATTTGAATTTAAAAATATTTCAAAAAATTTGATTTTGTTTTTGAAAATTTAACTGTTTAAAATACTGAACATTCATTTATTTTGTTAAAATTTCCCCTTTTTTGACAGAAAATTAAGTTTCTGATTGAAAATTCATCTTTTTGGTAGAAAATTTAATTACTTGGTATAAAATGATTTTTTTTTGTTTGAAAATTTAAATTTGCGGATTGAAAATTCAAATTTTCGGATTGAAAATTTAATTGTTTTGTAATAAATGCATCTATTTTACTGCAAATTCATCTTTTTTACATGAAGTCAACAATTTTTTATTTAAAAGTAATATATATTTTTAGTTGAAATGTCGAATATTACTTTATTTTTGAGAATTCATGTTTTTTGGTTAATAATTTAACTACTTGGTTAAAAGTTGACCTACTTTGTTAGAATCTCTTTTTTTTGTATGAAGATTCAATATTTTTAAAATTAAGTTTAAAATAAACTATTTGTTTTTAAATTAACTTTTTTGTTAATAATTTATAAATATGGGTTAAAAAATTGAACTATTTTGTAAAAAATTGGTCTGTTTTAGTAAAAATGTCACCTTTTTTGGTTGAAAAATCAACTGTTTTGTTAAAAGTTCGTCCTTTTTAAAAATAATTTAAAATTTAAAGATTTCAAAGTTTTTGAACAAAATGTGAATTTTTTATTATTTTGAAACAAAATTTAAAAGCGTTTTCAGAATTTTGAAATGTTTCAAGAGAATAACAAAGTTTTCTTAAGATTCATGGGAAAACTTGACATGATTTTTTTATTTTGAAAAGTGAATCCAAGAGAAAATCTAAAAAAATTCAAAAATATTTCAAATGATTTTCTACAATTAAAAAAAAAAGTATAAACGATTTTAAAGCTACATATTTCAATTTTGCATGATAACAAAGTTTTAAAAAATATTCGAATAAGTTTAAGAGATATTTAAAAGTTTTGAAAAGATTAAAAAATAATGTAAAACTTGAAAAGATTACAACAAATTTAAAACAAAATGTAGATTTTTTAAGATTTCGAACCAAAAAATAAGATATAGTTTTTAATTTATTTGGTATTAGCGATGGATTATTGATTTTAATTATTGAAGAGTTCTTACAAAAAACCATTATGAATATTTTTTGTTAATACTAAGTGAAATTACCTAAAATTACATATAGGAGAATTTTTTGTTAAATGCGTTTTATTCGTGATTCTAGTAAGAAGAGATTTGATATTTACAACCGGGAAAAAACCCGGTAAAACAGGGAAATTTGGTGGGAAAAATTAGTAGACATCCTGAATTATATTTAGATCAAAAATTTATTATTTGTTATATCCTTTTTCGTTAATTTTTTATCAAAGTTCAGATTTCTTCCCGATAGTTCCAAATTGGTGGCGCTGTCGTCATTAGACAATGGGCTGATTAGATTGAGGGTCAGGGACTATAGGAAATAAATGTTTGTTGAAGAGTTATTTCAGCTGAAATAGATGAATAGTTAATACCTTTTCAAATAGTTTCGTTTATTATTTATTTTAATTTTTTTATGACCACTGAATTGGAAAATATTGTATTTGACAGGATTCCAGATATTTAATTTTATCTTAGTAGGTATTGAAACAGCGATTGGCTAAATAAATATATTAACTTTACTCAAATTTCTGGTATTTATAACTCTTCCACTGAAATTTATGTTCTTTGCTACAATAGAATTTTTTAGATTTGCGAGGGAATTATTTTTCTAACGTAAGTTGCAACTGGGGAAATGTGGTATAATTTAGTAACAATTGAAGAAAACTTTTTTTTTCTTTGGTTATGAGGGTCGCTACCGCTTGAATTCTTTCTTTTTATTTATTTACCAGCTTGTAGTTCATGCATTTCTTGCTTTTATTTTCATTTAGGAATGTTTATGCTAATGTAAATTTTTAACTTTAAGATCTTGAACTCTGAACCAAATGTTCTCAATAATCCCTAGCGGACCGCGTGTACGGAACGGTTACGCAATCACGAGGTCCGCTAGGGATGCTTTAACTTATAGATCCAAATATTTAATTAATAAAGCATGCAAATTAATCCTAACATATTGATGAATGCTTTATTGTATCAACCTAACTTGATGGTTAAAAAAGAGTTCAGTAAAATAATAACAAGAATGTGTGAGAAAAAATAGAAAGAGGTAAAAGGGAATAGTGGGAGGAAAATTGAAAACGAAATCTTGCATGTTTATGTTCCTATCATATCTATTATAAGGTCGACATGTACATTAAATGCTGCGCTGTCTGTGGTGGTGGTGGGTTAAATGGCGAACGGTAATCTGCAACGATTGGGCTCATCTGATTTTATACCCAATGCGAAAGAAATTTTTATCTCGTCTACTCCATATTTTTCATTAATGAATACTAAGATGCCTCATGGAATCCTTTTTTTTCTAGATTTTATGAAACCTTGACTGGAAATTCCCTAGCGGACTTCGTGAACGGTTACTCATTCGGGCCCGCTAGGGCATATTTTCGTCCTTTTTCATATTTATTCACAATTTCATTAGAATGTTAATAGCGGATCATGTTTTAACCAAAAGAACAAAATTGCCCTAGCGGATCATGTGAAAGCAACGGTTGCGCAATTGCGTGATCATAAAGTGACTGTTCCGCTAGGGCGTATTTTAATTATTTTTGGAATTTATTTCCAATTTTACGTAGAACTCTAAACTCTTTTTATTTTTTTACACATTTATATTTATTTGTATTCATTTATGAGTTAAAAAATTAAAAAATACTAGCTGTGTGCGGCAACCTGACGTGCAATATTCTACGTCGGGTTGCCGCACACAGCTTTTAATTTGCAACTTTTTTTTATGTAAAATTGTGAATAAATGTAAAAAAAGATGAAAATACGCCCTAGTGAAACGGTCACTATGTGGTCACATTACGGTCACGCAATTGCGTAACCGGTTCACGCAGTCCGCTAGGGAATATATAATACAAAATCGCTATGGAGGTTATTATGCCGAAAATTCGTCTTTTTAAAATTTTAAAATTTTAATTTCTACAATTTTAACTATCACATCTTGTACAACACAGGAAATTCTTGATCAGTGTGCCATGTGATCCTCAAATTTTTTTTGTTATAAAAAAATTTAGGTTTTTTTTACCCTTAGAGCGGCAATTTTGTGATAAAGTTGAGATTAAGAAGTCCAATTTTTGTCTCAGCATTTTTTTTTTTAATTATGAAACTTTCAGGAAATATTATTTACTTTACTGACAACTTCTACACACTTCCACATATCCAATCGACTTAAAATATTTCATACTTACTTATTTCCGATAACAATACGAAATTCTAGCAAATTTGAGTTGATTTTTGTTTTCATTGATTAAAAATCATTTTTTCAAAGAAGCTTTTATTAAAATATGCTAAAAGAAAAAATAATTCAGTTTGCACAAGAGAGTTACATTAATATTATAATAATAATAATTAAGTGACTAGAAATAAAAGCGTGGGGCGTAAATATTAAAATTTCTCATATAAATTTAATATTCAATATTTGCGCCCCACGGTTTCATTTTTAGTCATTTTATTTTTATTATATTATTATTGCAATCACTCTTTTCAATGTGAATTATTTTGTTTCTTTTTAGTAAATTTGAATAAAAGATTGTTTAAATTTGTTTATATTTAATTGAAAAATATATTTTTGACATCATAATTAATAATTCAACGAATTTTTTACATTATTTAGCTATTAATATGCAATTTACCCGATGTTTCGAACAAAGAAGCTGTTTAAGAATTTTGAAAGGCTTCAAGAGAATAAAAAAAAATGTTCTTAAGATTCCTGAAAAAATTTCAAATGAGTTTTAATTTTTCAAACTGCATTTTAAGAGAAAAATGAACAATATTTAAAAACATTTGAAATGATTTCCTAAAGTTTCAAAAAATGATGTAGAAGATTTTAAACAAAAATTTTCAATTTAGCAAGATTACAAAATGTTAGAAAAAGTTCGAGTAAGTTCAAGAGATATTTAGAAATTTTGAAAAGATTAAAAAATTATTTAAATTTATTTAGTAATAATTCACTTCAGTTTAAGAGATATTTAGGCGTTTTCGAAGTTTTTGAGCCATTACAAATATTTTAAAACTTTGGAGGATTTCCGAAATTTTATCAAATATGTTTAAATTTCCTCGAAACTTCCACAAGTCTCAAATATCTTTTCAATTTACTCAACATTTTCCTAAACTTTGGTCAAATGCTATAAAAAAAAACTGTGTTTAAAATTTTCTGGATACTTTTCCGACACGTTTAAAATTTTCAAAAATCTTTCTGAATTTTCTCAAAAATCCTTGGAAAATTATACAAATAATTTAAAAAAATAAATAGTTATTTGAATTTTCAACTTTGTATTAAGAATAAATTTTTCGCAAATTCTAATTTGGTGAAATTTCTTTTTTTGATTGAAAAATCTTTTTTGGTTGAAAATTCAAGTATTTTGTTTAAAATTCATCTGTTTAGTTGAATTTAACTGTTTTTGATTCAAAATTAAAATCTTTTTAGTTGAAAATGAACTTCGTTGTTGAAATTTTGATTTGATATCTGAAATCTTCAAAAATCTTTTTGAATTTTCTCAAGAATCTTAAGAAAATTATATTTATATAATATTCAGAACAAATGAAGAAATAAACTTAAAAAATAAATAGTTCATCCAAATTTTTATTTTTTGTATTAACAATTATTTTTCCCCTCAAATCGAAAAACGACTACATAATGCTAGTAAATATAAATAAGGTATCACAAATTTTTCTTTAAGAAAGATTGATCGATTTTTTAATTGTAGCACAAGAATTAATTACATTTTTTTAAATAGTGGAAATTTTGGTCAGTAAGTTAAGTAATGTTTTCTGAAAGTTTCATAATTTAAAAAAAGTCAGGGATGAATATGGTCTCTGAATCTCAACATTATTATAAAATCGCACCTTCAAGGGTCCTAATCCACACCTTAAATTTTTTTGATAACCAACCAAATTTGAGGGTCACATGGGACTCTGCCAAAGAATTTTCTGCATTGTACAAGATGGGATATTTATAATTGTAGAAATGAAAATTTAAAAACTTGAAAAAGTCGAATTTTTAGTATAAAGTTTAATCCAATTCATTCAAAATTGAAAATAGATCAAAGTTTTCATTGCAACCTGGATTTAATTTTGTTTCTCAATTTATCAGTGCTTCAGTATTGAAAAAACTATTCTAAAAAAATCTTTAAAATAAAAAATAAATGCATAAAATTATTCATGATAAAATAGATTTCTTCTCGATCTTAATTAAAAATTTTTTAAATAGAGACACTAAACTCATGATTCGTTACAACCTGCAGGGTTTACTTATGAATATTTACAGAACTTTTTTAATTGAGTCTTGATAATTTTACCTCAATTTATTGAAAGAAATCTATTTTTGATTTACAATTTTCGAAAGAAGAATGCATTAAATATTAGCAATGTTAGAAATACATTAAATTTTTGATTGTTTCTTTTCCCAATTGGAAAATGTAATAATCTAAATAGATTGGTTCATAATCAACTATAAATCCCGGAAGGATGTTATTGTTTTTTTTTCTCGTGAAAATCGCAATATTTGTAGGCACATTTTTTGGTAGGAAAGCAAGTGTCAGAAAGAAGAGGGGTGCCTTTTTTGCTGCCGACCGCTGGTGCCTTTCTCTGACACGTGCTTCTGAACTTTCAAAATTAAGTGAAAACATCGACAACTGTCATTTGGTGATTGTGAATTCTCTTTGGTTAAAGCTCCTTCGGCTTTAACGAACACATTCTCATCACGTATCTCGTGCTTCGCACTCGATTTCAATCTCATGTCATCTTTTAAAATCTCTTGTAAAGTAATGGATTCCCAAAGTTATCTTATGCAATCCTTTTAAATACAATGCAAGCATTTGCAATTCTATGCAATACTTTGCGATCCCATGCAATCTTCTATAATCCCTACTCATGTAATGCAATCCTTTGAAATAACATGCAACCATGTGCAATCCCATGCCATCCCTCAAAATCTCATGGAATCATTTGCAATGCCAAGCAATCCCTTTCAATCTTACACAATCCTTTATAATTCCTTGTATTGATGTATGTAGATGATCTTCTACAATCCCATACAATCTTGCAGTATTGCAATCTAGCGTACACCAAAAAAATTGTTTTCGAATTCCTTAGAATCCGGCCGAAAAAGCAATTATGTTAAGGATAACATATGCCAGAAGGGAAAATTAAAATCCACGATAGGAATAATGTATTGCTAAAATTACTGAATTTGCAAGCCATAAAGGCCAATTTTCTATAGAACTGTTGAATTCTTAACACAAAATTATAAATTTTCAACCAAAAAGTTAACTTGAAAACCAATAGTTGAATTTCCAACCCAAGAAAATCAATTTTTAACAAAACTGTCTAATTTTCAAGCAAAAAAGGTAGATTTGTGACAAAATTGTTGAATTTTGAACGGAAGAATTGAATTTTAATCCAAATAATAAAATTTGTAGTGAAAATATACTCCGCCGTAAAATAATATAACTGAACAGACTAGAATAATATAATTCGTAAAAAATGCTAATAGTCGCAAGGATTTTCTTGATTAGAGAAATGTTTGATAATGGTCTCAAATTTCGAGTACATAGAAACAAAAGGATTAATCGCTACAGGTCGCGAAGTTACTATTCCTTCTAAGACTTTTTATAAAAATAATTTTCAAATTTTCAAACAATGCGAACTTTTACCAATTGTAGGAACCACAATTGTTATTGAAATTGGGGCATTGCCCGTGAATTGAAAGTATAAGATTTTTTCAAAATTCAAAATGGGTGACTGGCAAGCTAAAATTAAACGATTGGAAAGAGATATACAAAGAATATGCATAATAATCAATGCGGAACTTGTCAGAAAAAGGATGATACTTACCATTTTTAGAGAAATGTTCAGAGCTAAAAAAAATTTCACAAATGGTATACAGAAAATGGATGAAATTGAAACGTATCCCAATTTCGAGGATGAATATGATTGAGGTGATGCACAGATAACGAAAAAAGTGACCTACTGTACTTTATGGAACGAATTAAAAGAGAGCGATCCTGCAAACTTTTATCACAATTTAAGTATATATTTTCTAGAAAAACGCGTAGGATACTAATAAGGTTTGAGAGTTGATTTTCGGCTATACTATATGAGGAAAGATACTCCAAATTTGGTACAGTAGCTTTTGAATCAATTGTAGTAAAAATTTTGCGTAGTGGCAGAACAAGATGAGTATACGCAACTTGGTTAAATTTGCCTCCGCGACTCCCAGATTCTGAAAAAAATTAAAGAAGGTTTGGAATAGGGTACGACTAGGTACGAATAGGGTACATTAGAATGAATCAAGAAGAATATCAACATAATTATATATCGAGGATAAAAGAACTATCCGGATAGTGGAACATTGAGATGGTCTGACCTATTTCCATTATTTAGACACAAATTAAAGTTTTCAATTCAATATTTAAAATCATAAGCAACGGGCGAATATTAAAATTAATACACCCGTGACTCAATGACGAAAAGAAAATAGAGCGGAAAGATAACTAACAAAATTAAACGATGAATGATTGCGCGCTCCAACATACAAGAAGTGGGGATGGCGTGGGTCCGATGTAGGTAGCATCTTTGTTTAGAAATCGGGACCGGTTCACTTATTACTCGAGGCTCTACGCAGTAAAGTTAGAGGGTACTTATATATACGTGCAATGAAGTTTCATTAAACTTGTGGACGTGCATTTGAATGACGCACTTATGGCTGCGCAGTAGAATTACTTAGCACATACGGCTGCGCAGTAAGCTTAGGTAGCATGTCGTGCGAAACATTAACGCTTATGCCCTTTTGGATTGACAAATAATGGCGTGTATGCCCTATTTGAATCTTAAACTTTGGTGCTTAGGCCCTTCTGCTGTGCCAAATGTTGGTGCTAATGCCCTTTTGGCATTTCAAAAATTGGCACGTATGCCCTTTTGCTTTGCCAAATATTGGCGCTTATGCGCTTTTGCTTTGTCAAATGTTGGCGTTCATGCCCTTTCGGAATTTCAAACTTTAGCTCTTATGCCTTTTTGCTGTGCCCAATGTTCGCACTTATGCCCATTTACTTTTCCAAATAGTGGCGCTTATGTTCTTTTGCTTTGCCAAATGTTGGCGCTTATGGACTTTGGCTTTGTCGAATGTTGTCGCTTATGTTCGTTTGGAATTTTGAATTTTGTCACTTATACCCTTTTGTTTTGAAAGTTGGAGCGAGCAAGACCTTGACATATTATTCATGTAATTTTGGGGCACCATTGGTTTCAAAACTTGAAAGTTAAGAATTTGTTTGATCAGATTTAGTTGTTAAAAGATGATTCTCATTTCGAGCTAATTTGAATTCACAAATTGACCTTATTGTATTATATTGGTGGATCAAACTGTAGTGCAATTGTTTTTCGAATAAACTGTTTTAATATCGAATTATGTCCTAAATCAAATTCTATAGTGAGACGCTTTTTCATTGTGCGGATGCACTCATTCAGATTTTATGAGCACTTTAAAAATAACTGCATCTAAACTAGAGAAATGTATTTGCAAACAATGTAGAATAAGGTCAAATGACCACAGCGAAAAATTGCGAATACTTACGTTTTACTTATAACTCGAAGAAAATTATAGTATAACTACCAGATTTTAAAAAGAGTGAAATAATAACAGAAGTTGACACGATAGAGTTAGATCAGATCATGAAAATGAGGTATTCTTCAGGAGGGTAAAATTTGTAACACTATTAAAAAGAAGTTATGGCAATGGCCTCATCCTGTAATCCAATGAGAAGACTCTTTCTTTAATAAGAGACAGAACCAACAATTGTGGTTCCAACAATTGGTGAAAGTTCGCATCGCTTGAAAATATTATCATTATTTTCATAAAAAGTCTCGGAAATACAAGTTACTTCGCTACCTGAATCTATTAATGCATTTTGTTCTATGTCCTTGAGATTTGAAATCATAATTGGACGTTTATCTAATTCTTTGTCTGCCGTATTATCATTGTTTTCTAAAAGCTTTATTGTTTTGATCGCGGGAGTTATAATTATTCAGAAGACCATTTGGCTGTTGATAACGCCCTTGGAATTGATAATTATACTGTGCTCTAATTCTATATTATAGTCTAGATATGTACCACGATTTTACGAACATTCAGAATCAAAATTTGATCGATTCGGATTATTAAAAGAATGATTTCTCTAATTAGCACTGTTGTTTGGATTGAAATATCCTTGATTTTGATCATTCTGGAGTGGATAATTATCATATGTTTGTCCTGAATGATAATCATTTCCGAATCAATTATTATCCTAACTCATGCATTGATCACTATTTCGTCATCGAGGTAGATAATTTGATTCAAAGCTAGAATTTCTAAAACCTTCATTTTCATAATCTGGCAGCCCTTCTTGATTTTGATAAGAGTTTTGGAAATGATTTCCACTTCCCCCATTGCTTCTCACATTTCGATTATCGCGATTGAATCTACCAAAATCATTTTCCTCATAAACGCTATTCATGCGGGAATCATAACCTCTCATACTATTTATTGAGCCCGCTTCATTAAAAGTCTCTAATAGTTCAATAAATTTGTCAAAAGATTTAATATCGCGAATTAAATATGCGGTGAAAATTTCTTCTGAAAAATTTCTCGACAATCTAGAGACGATTTCACACTGAGATGGAGGTGGTATTAAATCTTTGGCGTTATTTACCATTTTAATGGCATATGCCGATTTTGATAATCTTCCTTGATAAAAGCCATATTGAAGATCAGAAGTAATTTGGAAACGAATATTATTATTTCTGAATTTTAAAATGAATTTTCATTTCAATGTAAATTCATTATCACCCGGAGTAGCTACAAAGTTATCATTCTCTGGCGATACCTTCCAAGCATGAATTTACTGCAAAATTAAAATCGTCCATGGGATTTTAATATTTTTACCACCCATATTTTTATATTATTAATCCATATCTCGACATTGATTAAGCGTTCTTCTAAAATCCTATCTAATTGGATCACGTGTGTTTTTAGGTTTAAATTTGTCATTTTCGTGTTTTGATTTTGTATCAGAAAAGTCTGGAAATCGTTCAAAATCACGCTCTTCATTCATTTCTTTTGGTACAAATGGAGAAAATTCAATTTTACTAATGCCTTTTTTTGATTACGGTTGTTTTTACGGTCTCAAATTTTGAAGAACTTTCACGGAAATTTATTTTCAAAAAAAGAATGAATTTCCAAATTATAAAATGAATGTATTTTATTTTGTTAGTTATTCCTATCTCAAGCTTTTCATCGCTTTCTATCATTATCCCAGAACCAAATGAGCTGGACGAACAATGATTTCTACGCAATCACTCTACTTGCATTTCCTCGAATTACCCACCAAGCAGGTATCAGTTATAACATAATCATGTTTCTAACCGGGGATCGTTTTTGTGTTGACTAATATTCTTTATTTAATTATCTCTGCCTTAGGCTGATTTTAGTAAAAAAAATCTCAAATTTACTATGAATTATATTAACTTTTAGTAATAGTTGTGCTGAACCGAGATGGTACAAGGAACATTCGGTTAAAAGAATTGTCCTTGTGATCGATGCTTTCGTAGATACAAACCTATCACTGGTTCGTAAGTACGAAGCCATAGTATAAATAGGGTAGCTTTTCAAATTCCGTTTTCTATTACTCACAAATTCTGTATGCCTTGGAAATATATTCAAAATAAATGTATACTTATTTCAAACTCGAATAAATTTTGACAAAGAGAACATTAGGGATAGAATGTACATAAAATCATACAATTTTATGAATTACGTATTGCTTAAAAAAATGTGCCTAAAATTATATTCACTATTTGAATAGAAGATAAGCGACAAGAATAAGACAAGAATAGAAACAATCCTCATCTTGCCTAATTAGGGAAAAGACTAATTGAGGTAGTAATGAAGAATTATATTAACAGTGTAACTAGTGAATATTTTAGTGCCTCATTGAATTATATCATTCTTATATCCTATAGTCGTTAACTTAGAGAATATAGGGGTCAAGCTTATGCTTTTTAAAGATATTCACATTTTATTAGAGCTAGCTTCAAGATAAAACACGTATTTACATAAAAAAATTTATATAGTTTCCACTGTAGCGAAAGCTTTAAAAAGCTAATATAAATTTCAAAAAAATACAATTTGTCTATCCAACGGATGATTTTAAATTCCTAGTTTTCACCAAATTAGCTCAAAGGGTTTCAAAGGATTTAAATGATTTCACACAAATTTTAAACATGAGAATGAGAATAATTAATTTTGATTTGGGACATGGAAAATTTCAAAATTTAACGAATTCTGACTTAAAACAGAGATTGTAGTTATAAATTCTCTGTTTATATCTGTTATTTTAAAAAAAAAATTTTTCCTGCTTAAATAAGCGGCTTTAAAGATTTCTCCAAAAGAAAAATTTACTTTCATTGTTGGAAACTTTAGACTTGTAGACTTTTCAATCGGGCGTTGAAATTTATCCAACTACTAAGCCTTTTCGAAGTAAAACAGTAATATGAATTATTGTTACATTTGATCAACATGAACCATTTTTTATCAACATTTTCCATTTAGAAGGCCTTTAATTGTTCTCTATCTGTCCTACATACTTCAGTGAATCAACGCTACTACACTACCAGAACCATGCAGGACCACAACCATCTGAACCAGAACCACAACCAGAACTAGAATTAGAATTAGAATTAGGAGTGAAATGAAATAAAAGCCAGTGTAGATATTTAAATATTTATTTCAAATTATGAATTTCAGTTACTCGTAACACTATGATTCTAGTGTGATCACAAACAATATTACGTTTTACTTCGACATTTTTGAAGCATCAAAATTGTGTTGTAGATGAGAGTAGGTTAAATATAAAATTTATCATCTCAAAACTTGCTGAGATTAGGCGACCCCTGCCTAAGGGAGAGCCAGAGATTTTTTCTGGGGTCAGTTCTTAGGCCGCGCCGCTGTCCATGATTAGTTTCACCCCTTCTTCAACCTTAAATTCCAAACGATGATATCTAATTGCATATATTCTTGAAGCATTGGATGATTACTTGCAAATATTGCAAAGACGTCTCCATCAGACGTTGACAAGACAGTTTGTTGTCCGGTTGGCTTGGGCAAATGAGCATGAAGTTCTCCTTTCAACGTGATTGATGCATCACGATGAAAAGTGTATTGACGAACTTTGAATCGCCGGTTCGGATTCGCGTGGGGTAAGCCGACAAAATCTGAGTTTTTCAAGTTTAAATCCAAGTATGTGTAAAAAAGAGCAAACGGCAGGAGACCTGGACCTTAAACGAAGAGAAGGCTGGGTAGCAGGAGATTACCTGATCGGAGAACCCTGAAAGTGGGGTCTAAAAGCAGAGAAAGACCATTCAGGAGAATAAGAAATTCGACAACAAAGGAAACCAGAAATAGGGGCCTGATTAGGTAAACACTCGAAGTTTGAACTTGAATCTGCATCAAGAAACAGATGATAATTTTTCGTTGTGTATTGTCTTCTTGCATATTTTTCCTTCTAGAATATTTTTCTTTTTCCGGGAGAGAAGTACGAGGGTAGATCAAATATAGACAAGACTTTGTTTATAAAAGTTTATTGGTATAAAATAAAAATACAAATGAGTAATATTATTTTTCCAGATAATCTCCCCTTATGGAAACACACTTCGACCATCCAATTGGAAGTTTCTTGATGCCCTGTTTGTAAAGAGGAGAAGGGCATGTCATGTACAAATCGCACACGAAAAGCTTTACACCTGAATGGTCTGCAAAACGCTGCTATCTCAACGGTTCTTTCATGGGTCCAAACATGTGGTAGTCAAATGGACTTAAGTCTGGACTGTGGGCAGGGTCTTCCAGTGTAGTCGAGAAAATTTCATCTAATTTTTGACTCATCATGTTCGCTGTGTATGGTCTGGCGTTGTCGTAGAGCAGGGCTCACCAGAAGGCAATCTTTGACTTTCCTGACTGCCAGTGGCAGTCTAGAGACTAGGTCAAACAGACCCCAATGAATTTTTATCGAACTTGTACTTCGACTGGTCCTTAATGCTTCGCGGAGAATTAATGTTTGATATGAAATAATAGAATGTATTGTGAATTCAAGTGGAAAAAAATCAGACATTTCGGTGTGCAAAATGAGCCGTAATAAGCCGCAAAAGTGACGACCGTAATCCTCCCCAGGATTTATGAAAAGCGAATAAAGACATGGCAGAAAAGATTGCTGGCAGTCAGACGCTTCTCGCGGCAGTCAACGCCTGCTGAAAGTGGGGCCTGTTCCAGAGAAAAATCACGTCCTTTAGCGATTGGCGTCGTCTTTTTGTCCAGTAAGTAGCCCTAATATCTGTCAGGTGATGACGCTTTGAACACTGCCGTAACTGATTTCAGTTTCAGCAGCAATTTCAACGATGATGATGCAACGATCGGCTTCCACAAGGACGCAAACTGCGGAAATGTTTCTTTGGGTCACAGTCGCCTTCGGATGGAGGTAGTGTCTCTTGTTTTCAACCTTTTCTCGTTCCGCAGAGAAAGTTTCAAGCTGGAAACATACGCGGGCCTTTAAGAGGGTGAATTCCCCGAACTGTTTACACAATCTTCTGAGAATTTCAGCTCGACGGATCCCCTCCTTGCTGAGGAATTTTATCATAATCCGTTGCGCAATGGACGGATGAACTTTATTCACAGTCATTTTCTTGCAGACTTTCGTGCTGACTCAAGACATGTTTCGGGCTGTTAAATTTCACCTCGTGGCAAATCCAAATCTCTTTTCCAGGAGGAAAAGCACCGAAGTAACCAAAGTAAGAATCCTTCGCAATCCCATCAAATTCTTAAAAATCCAATGCGATAATTCAAAATCCCATGCTTTGCTTTACAATCCCATGTCTTTCTTCAGAATCCCTTGTAATCCCATGCAATTTTGAAACAATTCGTCAAATTTCATGTCATCCCATGAAATCCTCTGAAATTCCTTATAATTCGACTAAGTCTTTTGAAATATCATGAAACCATTGACCATGATATCCCTTAAAATCGCAGGCAATAATTTGAAATATCATTCTATTTTTTACAATTATAGGTGAACTTTTATAATGCCATGCATTCCTTTCAAATCGTACACAATTCTTTCCCATCTCATGCAATCCCGTATGATCCTTGGTATTCTCATACAGTCATATGCAATCCTTTAAAATCTCATGCATTCCTTTGAAATCCGATGCAATAATTTTCAATTCAACGCAATATTTTTCAATTCCATGTAATCCTTCACAATCGCATTGAATCCTTTTCAATCTCATGCAATTCTTTAGAATCTCTTTCGATCCCATGCAATTTCGATGCATTCCTTAAAAGTCTCGTGCAAGGCCATGCAATCCAAATTTCAAACAAATAGTTAAATCAAATATTTGAATTTGAAGGTTAAAAAAAGGATTAAGGTCAGCAAAGAAAAAAAAAAAGAAAACGTTAAAAGTCATGACTGAATAGAAATCACTCAGGAAATAAAATTATTTCATATTTTGACATTTATTTTCTGGTAACGTGTTACATAAAAGATCAAAATGGGGCACGAGAAAAATGATCGTTGAAAGCAATCGAAAAGGAGTTTTCAAAAAATAAATTTTCGGACACAATCAGAACATAAATATGATAATGTACGGATTATTGATACAGATAGTCAGATTGATCCTGCACCTGAGTATTCCTTGACTTATGAAAATCAATTAGGGAATATTTCCGGTAATGAAGATGTGCAAAACGATTCAGATGCACAAAATAATTCAGGCGCGCTAAATAACGAAGTTGCGCAAAATAATTTGATTTCGATGAGTAATTCAGATCTCTAACATTATGATTCTGATACGGAAAAGGAATCGGATCTCTTGTGACTTTCTTAGTGAACAGAATTGGTGATCGAGTAGATATGCAAAAAGAAAAAACTGATTAGCAGAACAGGATTTTAGAAGAACACATAGTTGGTAACAAGCAAAAGGTCTGTTCTCTTAAAGGAAAACGGAATAATTTCCTGCCGGGTAGGCAGAACTAATTATCACGAATTTCAGTGATCGAAAGCGTTTTATAGATATTGAATAAGGAACTGTAATGACTTTACACTGTAAAAGTTGTAGGTAGTTTGGACTTCATTTAATTATGAAGACCCTGTTGTGTGAT
This sequence comes from Andricus grossulariae, assembly GCA_011634705.1. Lineage (NCBI taxonomy): Eukaryota > Metazoa > Arthropoda > Insecta > Hymenoptera > Cynipidae > Andricus > Andricus grossulariae. The sequence continues at coordinate 132,172,565 of JAABKJ010007545.1, read as the reverse complement.
AACATTCAAAAAATTAAAAGCATTAGAGTCTCTTTGACTATAAGATTTAATAATGAAATAGTTAGGGCAATTTTTTATGCCCTACTGGTATTAGAACCAATCTGTATTGTTCGTTAACATTTACTGAACAATGCACAGTGAACTCAAGTTGAACTAATTTCCCTATGAAAATCAATATCATCGAGATAAGTTTCAAACCCAACATAACATGATACACTACTTACTTTAAACGATTTTCAATTTTTCCAAACATTGAATTTGAAGGGATTTTAACGAATTGCTAGAGAAGACTTAGGAATAAATAAAATTTTATCCGAAGGTGATTTTATGGATTGTAGCCACTTATAAAGGATGTCAAAGAATTTTGTATGATCTGTATGATTGCGGTATGGTATACTTTTTTGAAAATATTTCTTCAAAACATTGAGAAGAAGATTCCATGCATGCAGAATATTTTCTAGCATTAAAGATTATTTATTAATAGTTTTGACTTGTCTATGACGTAATTAACACTTCTGTTATCAATTTTTATTTTTTCCAGGGTAACCTTGATCATTCGGATGTTCACTACTCATCCCAAAGTTTGTCAGAAAGTCTCTTGTTTTGGCCGGCATACCTGATGATATTTCTGTAAAAAGACAAAAAATATTTACGAATGCATAATATTAAAAATGTATCGAATATAGTAGAAGATAATTCGATTATTCCATTTTATATCGTATGAGTCGTTTGCAGCCTAGCAATGATGAGTGGTAGTGAATCGCCGCCAAGTAAAAAAACGCGAATATCTTTTATGAATTTAAGATATACCTAATTGTACTCCTAATTTGGACCTTGCCTTCGAAATATTTTCAGCGCTTACTTTTCAAGCTCAGCTGCTTTCTTAACCAGGTACAAGGCCCAACCTTGCCTGCTCATAAGAAGCTAAGTATTTGACAAGTAAGTTGTAAAATTATACAATTCAACTACATTCACCAGTTTACACGAGATAGCGTACTCTGCTCTTCTGTTATAATCATATAACTCATACTGAGAATATTTCCTTTCAAGAAAAATAGGCTCTTTGCTAAAATATTAATTTTATATTTCAAAATAAGTTTTCGAAATATCTCCGTTAAGTTTTTACTCTCAGCCAAAATTCTATTCAAAAATTGTCTCTATTTGTTTGCGAAGCTTCCCGTAGGAAGAGAAAGTTCATGTCTCAAATGGCACTCGCAAAGACTCAGAAAGAGGGATCTCTTATGAACCGGGTTGGGAAGATGAATTCCGTCCGCTCCTAGAGGATCTTTTCTTTACGGAGAAGATTTGTGGACTTAGGTTTCTATGCCTAAAAACTCAAATTCTCCCAAGATTTCTTGGTTAAATTGGTGTGAATATATTACATAGAAACTCTCGAGTTTGTGCGGGGTTAAGGTGTGAATTAATATTCTGTTTCACGTAGTCAAAAAATTAGCAAGAACATGAATGTATGAAAATTTCGTGAACTGGGATCAAGTCAGGGAATTGTGGTCCACGGATCATTATATTCAATTTGCCAGGTTGCGTCCTGAAACACTGTGAATCTTATCATTTCGATTTTTCTTTTGCATAAATAACAAAGTATTGAGTTAAGTCAGTAACCTCTTTGATTTGCTTAAAACAATAGAAAAATGCAGATATTTAACGTAATCTGTCCAAATTATTCTCATTTGAGCAAATTATGATACATATATACATTTTTGTATTGTCTGAAGCAAATTGCAGGGAGTTTACAACGACTGGTGCGATTGCCAAGCACTGGTGCTCTTACCCCATTACAGTATAGCGAAAATATCCAATACCCCTCGAATGCTAATTTTGCTAACTTATTGATCGATGAGCTTTTGAATAATTTATTGATATCTATTAAAGAGACCGCGACTCAATTAAATATGATGGTAACACTGAAGAAATAATTAAAACAGTCAAAATGGTAGTTCAATGCTGATTTTGAAAAGAGCTGATGAAATCAGAATGAATACACAAAAAAATTGAGAAGCAAAAACTTGAAACTTATATTTTATTCGCCTACGAAAATTCCAAAAAAGAACATGCTAAGCTATTGCTAGCAAAAAGGGAGACTGATGAAAATTCTTTGTTGTATCCTCTTATAGTGGGGAAAGCCTTTAAACAATTTAAGAAGATAGTCAATAATTATAAATCCATATCATCGATCTCGATTCAAATATTTTTTTGGACAAATCGTTCGTGAGCTTAAAAAAGTGTAAATGTGATAAAGTTCCCGATCCAGATGAAATTAGGCATGAAGTCATGAAAAATTTGCCTCCAAATCATATCCTATACCTAAACTCGAATTTTTTTAAATTACTCAAGAAAGAAAAATCATCAAAATTATGGTCCCGATCTATTGTTAAAATAATATTTATAAAAGGACAAGTAACTGATTCATCTAGCCACCGCCATATTACGCTAGTTAGCTGTATGATTTAAGAAAACGTTTTCCTCCTTAAGTCATAGAATCCTCTGAAATTAAATATTTTCAAAGGGATGTGAAGCAAAGTTTATTTAAATAATAATGGATGTTTATTATACAGCTAAGCTATCAGTTGACGGAAAAATGAGGGCTTATCTAAAATAATGTATATCTCGAAAGGATTCATACAGAGAGAGGTACTTTGTTTGACAATATTTACATTATTAATTGCTGAAACACTGAAATTAAGATTGAAACTGAAATTAAATTCAAATCAAATGAAAGCCAATGTAGCTATTTGAATATTTATTTTAGATCGTGATCATAAATTATATGTATTATATGTAATTGTATGTCATTCCAGTATTTTGTAAAATTTTTCTCATACTGTGATCTCAAACAATATTACATAATACTTTTACATTTCTTCAAGCATTGAAATTATGTTGTGGATGAGAGTTTCTTGCATCTATCATTTTGAAATTTCTTGAGATTGGGCGACTCCTGCCTAATGGAGAATCCTCGATATCTTCTTGGGTCAATTCTTCTATCACGCCGCTCTTCATATTTATTTTCACCCGTTTTTCAGTTTTAAATCCCATTGGTTCATATTTTATTGCATATATCCCACGAAGCATTGTATAATTTCTGTCCACTATTGCAATGGCGTCCCCATTAGACGTTGACAATACAGTTTGTTTTTCAGTTGAAATAGGCAAAAGGACCTGACGATCTCCTTTCACTAGGATTGGTGCATCGCGAGGAAAAATGTATTCACGAACTTCGAATCGCCGGTTCGTATTCGTGTTAGGAATAAGCCGAATAAATCTGAGCATTATAATTTTATGTCGAAGCAGATATGAAAGAGAATGACCGGGAGGATGTGACCTGGACCTGGCTCGAAAAGGAGACTTTGCAGGCGGAGAAGACTTGACCAGAGAACCCTGAGAATTAGGTCTAGTATCAGAAGGAGACCTTTCAGGAGAATAAGATGTTCGGCGACAAGGAACACTAAGGACAGTGCAATCTGCAACAAGAAACAGAGAACATAATAAAAGGAGGTTTTTTGAGTTTCAATCGTGTTTAAAACTACGAATCTTGCGGAAGTTTCGTGAACTGGTCGAACTTGACAGGCCAAGCATGTCCTTTTTTTAAAAAAGCCGGAGGATGAAAAGCCAAATCGGATTAGTATGATATCCATTATCACTATTGATTTGATTGAGATGTGTCTGAGATTTCGATTGATTCTCTGAATTATCTTGGGAAAATATTGTATGTTTTTGCGATGACGTTTGGTTTCTCAAATAAAATGCTATGTCCTGTGTCGATATGATGCCCGGTTAATGAAAAACTGAGTGACTGGTTCGATATTATGCAAGGCGTGAAACATGGTTGCATTATGTCCTCATGCCTATTTATCATATTTATGGATGAGTATCTAAGAATGGCCCTCTTTGACGAAGAAGGTGTAGATCTCGAAACAGTGAAGGTACGTGGGTTAGCTTTCGCAGATGCCAGCATTATTATGGCAGAATGAAGCGTGGACTTGCAAAGAATGTTGAATAAACTTTATGCATGAATGAAGAACCTGGGCCTCGAAATTAACGTATATAAAACAAAAATCGTGGTGTTTGGAGGAAACAGTGATAAAACAATGCGCAACGTTGTCCTAAATGATGAGAGATCAGAACAAGTTGACAAGTAGGTATATCTAGGTAGCCTATTCACTAGCGACAGAAAAATATATGGGGTGTTAGATAGGCGCATAAATAAGAATAAGAAGATCATCGGCAGTGCAGGTTCCATTCTTAGAAATAAAAAAATATGAAAAAAAGCTAAAATGGCCATACATAATTCTGTATTTGTACCAACTATACTATACGATAGCGAGACATGGACCTGTCAAGAAAAGGACAAGAGTAAAATTAACGCGATTGTCATGAAATCTCTGCACATAATATGCGAAAAACACTGATGGACGGAGTGGCAAATGAGATAATCATCAAAGAATGTGGTCCCCACGAGACGTCGAAGAGAGTATGTGAAAAATGGTATATGTGATCTACAGTATTTGTGTGGAAGAACAAAATAACCGTTTTTTGGTGTTTTGACCTTGAAAATCAAATTTACAGGTATTTTCACTATCATTTTTGTCATCAGCAAGTCAAAATACGTGGATATACGCAATTTCAAATCAATCGGAAGTGAGTACTTTTCGGAACTGCACCTGGCTCTAAAATTTTGAAATACGTATTTCCCTAAACAATGGAGAAGACCAAAGTTTGTAATCTTTTGATATTATTGATTTCGGGTCTGTCGATGATTATATTTCAAGAAATTACATAACAGAGATATTATATTGTTCTTCACCATCTCAGAGTTTTGTAAAGTGAAAATATTATTGTTTTTGGAGAATATGAGCTAATAGTCATTCCTCGAGTGTTTTTCGTAATGAGATTGAATAATTAAATCATTAGAGCAATTTTTCATGTCCTACCAATTTCGGAACCAATCGGTATTCTTCGTGAAAATTTACTCAACAAAAAACAGTCAACGTAGATTGAACGTATTTCACTATGAAATTCAATATAATTAAATTCAATTTTACATGATTTCTATGGATTACAGCCACTTCTAAGGATGTCATTATGATGAAAACATTATAGTCTGAGACTGATTTTTCTATGAAAATCTTTTTTGAAACACTAAGAGCAAGGTTCCATGCGTGTAGGATATTATCAAGCCTAAAATATTATTGTTAGTTTCAATCTGTTAAATAATTAACATTTCTATTATCAATTTTGATGCGTTCTAGGGTTACCTTGATGATCCACATGTTCACTACTCCTGCCAAAATTTGTCAGAAAGTCCCTTGTTCTAGGCGGCGTGCCTGATGATATTTCTGCGAAAAGACAAGAAAAATAATAACTGTAAATATATCAGTTCAGCGGGACCAGGCAAAAAAATTATAATAATCTTACTGCTGACGCCGTCACTTTTTTAGGAGTCAAGGAAGTTTTTAGAAGAGATACTACAATATTGAACTAAATATATTGCCCTAAACGAAAATATAGACCCAATTTTGTATATGTGTTTGGAGAAAGTAGTACAATATTTCAAAAAATATATGAGGGGGAACAAAAACATAGGCACGGTGTGCCACGTTACCCCATGTGCCACATTACCTCATCTGACATATTGCCCTATGTACCATATTTCCCCTTGTGTAATATTACCACGTCAATTTCATATTAGTGCTAAAAATGCTACTGTGGGAAATGACTGGGAAACAAAGCAGCCAAAAATTTGTCCGTCAATAAAAGGAAGAAAAAGAAGAAACAAAATTATTTGTTACCTTCATCTTTTTCTCTCAATTTGAATCAGTCGGATTTTAAATTCATCAGAAAAATCTTTCTATTTTCATTCAGTGATCCATTGCTAACTATCTGAATCAGTGAGAATTCTTTTTGAATTAACAAAATTGTTGCTCTAAATGAGAAATAATACCCCTTGTATAACTAACTTTCTAAAAGTATTTCGAATAAACAACTTTGAAATTAAAGTTTAAAAAAGTATTCAAAATTACATGATTTTGAATTATACACACATACAATTAGAGGCACTTCAATTTAATATCTTCAAGATATACCTTCTTCAAAAAACTATTAAACTTTTGTGTGTTAATTTATTTACGTATTAACCTAGGTTATTGTGTACTAGGGCGGGGAGAAATAATACCCCGTCGTCAACAGTTTACTTTCCCAAATCATTCTTTTAAACCTGCAGAATCAAAACAAGGAAGCGTAGGAAGCTAGACCCGGGGACTAGTATGAGATAAAAAGGGTGAGAATGAGGGAAAGAGAGAGAGAGGCTTACGACTAATTAGGATTGGAATTTGAATTTGAAATAAATTAAAGTTGAAGTTGAAATTGAAAAAAGATCAGGATAAAGCTCCTTTCTTTTGTAAGCGAATTTTGACTCAATTAAGAACTTCCACCAGGTCCATCATTAAGTTGACCTCTGAAGCTGGAACAACTGTAATCGATCCACAACAGATTTACCAATTATGTAATCTAAGAAAAAATGAAGATCTTGTACACATCCTCGCAAAATGTCCAATCTACTCGCCCATTAGAAATCATTACTTGCGTAACATTGATATGATAACCGAGAACAATCTTCACTTACCAGATCTGGATCTATTAAGCAGATCTCGATTTGATGGCCTACCTCGAGTCCTTCTGTCAGCTGTTCCCCCTTCCTCATCTCCCGACCACAAGTTCCCTGGCGTAGTAAACTGCACCTCGCCATCATCGGTACTATCTCTGGCATAACCCTTCGCTCTCCCTGATTCGCCAAACTCCGTGAGATCATCAGCACCGAGTTTGTTTTCTACCTGCTGCTGCCCTCTGCTGGACCCCACTGGGCTCCTCATTACAAACATGCTGGCCTAGTGCCTTACGGATTTGCTGTCCTCTATCTTCCCTCTCTCTTTTCCGTCCTCGGCAACTAACCTCCAAAATAGCACTTTCAACTACCCTCTTAACCCTTTCAACCTTACAAAAAAGCTCCCCCGCACTACCACACACACCCTTCACTACACTCACCTCCCTTACCACCTTTCACCTCAATCACACCTCCACGCCCGTCGCTAAAACCAAGAAAGATAGAATAGAACAAAAACGCGTACTCAACCATTCGGTACCGGAAACGGAAGCCTGTTTGTGTTTTGTGATTTTGTTAATGCTATAACTCCATTAATTTTTGTTTAATTAAAAAAAAGTTATTGGGATAAATTGTTTTTCTTTTTGAGTAATACGAACATCCGTACATAGAATTTGGAAATTAGAAAAAGTGGTCTCAACAATTTTGAAAAAGCGCTCACTTTTTGAATTTGTATCCAAAATGGCTAGCTAACGAACTTGACCATTATTTTAGGATAGTTGAAAAGTAAACCAAAGCCCAATCCAAGCTATCAATTCTTTCGAAAGTTATCGTGCTAAGAAAATAAAAATCTACATTCACACATACATACCCACATACAGACAGACACATCCGGGAAACCTGTTTTTTGGCTTCAGAATGTCTCAAAACGTGGACATTTGACGAAAACGGAGGGGGTCAAATTTTACAGAAATCTAATACATTCTCTGATAAGAATGTAAATATTGTATTAATATTTTGAAAAATGGTTCAAAATATATAAGGGCACATCTGTCTGGTCAATTTAAATTCAAATTTTTTTTAAATAGCGCAAATTTATTAATTTTTGTTTTGGAATGTAACTAAGAACAGGGCTTAAGAACACTAGATAAAATAGAATTAATAAAACGTGGTGGCTAGCTTTCCGGAGCCGGCAAGGCTGCTCGTGTCCGGCTGCCCCCCCCCCCCATACATTCATTAACTGATTACGAATATGGCCACGAAAATTTCTATAAAAAAAAAAACAATTTTGAAGGTAAAAACTTAAAAAACCACATATTGAAAACCTCGTGAACTGACGTATTTCGATGTGTTGATTACGAGCATGGACACGAAAATACCTGAAAATATAAATTTCAACTTTAAAACTTTAAAAAATTACGTTTTTTTTGCGAGTTGTAAACAATATCAGTACCGATAAAAAGCATATTTAAAGCATACGAAAGGCACTGTCACGCATTTTAGAGTAAGTCCATATAATTTAAGAGTTACGTTGTCAGTTTTTGGCTTTTGACATTTTGGATGGACTGTTTATGTATATATATCAGACTTTATCGTCGATTTGCGACTCAAGAATTACGATTAACGACCCGTGAATGCGGAAAGGCAACCCTGTGACTAGTCCCAGAAATAATGTTGGTCAAACACCTACTCCATTCCAACGTCTCGCGGGGGCGGGAAGGCACCCCTGTGACTGGTCACAAAAATAATTTTTTATATTTATTATATACAATCCTTGTAATTTAAACGAAATATCGATTATTTGCCTAGGCGATCCCAACTTTAACGAGTTGACCTACTGCGCAGAACGTTGTGCAGTGCGTTTATTGGCTGCAGATTACGCGTGATTTAAAATTAATATTAAGTGTTTCAGTCTGTGACGTCAACTAGCAATATGACCAATACCGAGGGTCAAACAATAACATTAGACACATGGGACGAAGGTTCATTTTTATATTTTCGTAAAAAATAATTTCTCACCATAAGCGTTTCTTAATATTTTTTTTTTTTCAAAAACTATTCAATCAAATAATACAATCGACAATTTTTCATTCTTATTGTGAGCAATTTTTATAATTTAAATGAATAATCGGTTATGTTTAACGGAGTTCCTATTCACACCGAAAATACTTGGTCTACGCTCACCATATTTTTTTGAAGAAAAATGCTTAGAGATTATTTTTCTTTTTCAAAATATGATTTTTATCAGTTTTGACCTCGAAAATTATATTTTTAGGCATTTGCATGACTATATACGTACTCCTCTTTTATTTTGTATTTCGCTTTTCGTGAAAAACAGCCGGCAAACAGCTTCCATGCCGGCACCGTGCCGGTAGTGCAGACTCCACCTGAAGTAAATTGCATTATTTGAACAAAATAAAAGTTCAAATGAGACAGATATATTTTCAACCACTTCCTAAAATTTGAACACAATATATTCATTTTTCTTATTTTAAAGCCAACGAATTTAATTACATTAACTTTTTCACTACAATTCCGTTGAGAAACAGAAAAGATGACAAAAATCAATGAATAAGAAAAACATTGATCATATTGGTTTTTTTGCGCAAAATGGAAATATTGTTTCCTCTTAACTGACTGATATCTTACTTTTGGACCAGAAAGAACCTTCTTCAAACGGTTCTAAAGCATTGACTGCAAAATTTGGAAAAGTCATAAAAGTAAATAGTTACCAAAAATGCTAGTAGGCTAATAGAATGCTGATAGTTTCGCAATGTGTGAAATTTTGTAAATTCAAGTTTTTTGAATTTTTTGCAATTATATTTTTGTAAAACTCTAGAACTTTTTTAGAACTAAAGAATTAAAACAAAAAAAGTCGAATTTCTCCAAACTGATGGACCCTTCAAACTAATGAATTATTGATGAGAGACTCAAAACTCTAAAAAAAGGTAGGAAATTTTTAATAGTGGGGGCTAACTTCATAGGGATTCAAGGTATTTATAGAAAAATTGTTATCGAAAGAGAAATCGATGGAGACAAAGACTACGTTCCCAACTAAGTTCCCATCAGGAAATAAAAACCAAAGGATGACATAATGTTTACTTCCGATGCATATCCATATTGACAATCTTGATTACTTGATATTTATCACTTTCTATACCACGCCCTTCCTAAGCCATATTGTCTTTACGGTCTTTACTGACTCCCACCAACTCCACGTGCATGGATTTCGAAGTTGAGGAAGCCTGTTGAGCTCATCCGTCATTCTGTCCTCCCCTACGTCTAGCCGTCTTCTGTCATCTGTTTTCCTTTATTTTCTTACAGACACTCCATGCGTTCTCCCCCTCCCAACCACCAGCATCCAGCTGCACAGCGACAGTCCATCTCATCACCAAGAACCGGGACCAGCAAACAGCAAGGTGACACTTGTTGGGTACAACATTTGCAAGTGTGACATTCCCAGCATATTTCACTTTCCACTTTACTGTTCCCGCACCTTTACGGAGCATTTAAAATTATTTCGACTAGTCATTCGTGTAGTTTTTTTCTTAAATCAGGCGAAAAAATGAGACAGAGAATATGACATCTCGGGAAAGACCATTCTGTTTTTCATCATAACGAATACTAAAATAAGTTTCTCTTACGTTTTACGTTTAACGTTTCAAACTTTTTTTTTCGCATTCAAAAATATTTGCAGTCTGTAGAATAGATTAGATTAGATTTGATTAGAATTTTAATCCATTTATACTCTCTTTGGGTTCGACAATATATAAAATCCCCCCCCCCCCCACAGGAGATTGTCAAACATTAAACCTTTTAGCTCACATCCCTTCCCAAATTCCCAACTACCTCAACTCCCATAGCAAGCCTCCAAACAATACTTGATGGGCTTAATTCTGTGGTTTTTTCAATCTCGAAAATCCCCTAAAGTCTGCAGCCTGTTACCGTCTTCAAATCTCCCGCTCAAAAGTAGTAAAATGCAGTGAAAACATGAACAAGCGAGAGACGTGACCAAGCGATGATCACGACAAAGCGAGAATCAATGGTTTAACAGGTAGGCGAAAACGTTTAGAAACATGTTTTAACTGCAGGAATCCATGGTTCGTACTATAAAAATGATATCAGGGTGAATTCAAGTCTGACGACATAAACACAAAACAACTTATTTATTCGTGTAGTGTTCTCAGCTTTGCAATAAATTATAACAAGATATTATTTCCATCTACGTTACCTACAAATGAACGGAGATATACAAATCATTTGGCTATACAAATCTGCTTTGCTTGATTGGGAAAAACCAATTCCTTTCCCACAGGTAGCTGAAGAATAATTGCTAACCTAATGCTGAGATTGTATAGATTATACTCGATATAAAATTCCAGAATGAATAAAATTACTTTGATTCGATTCCAAAGCAAAAGGATACCAACATTTGTCCTGAACTCCCTAAATAGAATGGAAATAAAATAAAGTGTAGAAAACTTCAGGGAAATAGGAAACTAAACGATGATCCCCACGAGACGTTGGAAAGATGTAGCGGTTGGCCAATCTTATTTCTGTGACCGACCACAGCGGTGCCTTCCCGCTCTCCATGAGACGTTAGAAAGGGATAGGAGTTTGAACAACATTATTTCTGTGATCAATCCGAAGGGTGCCTTCCCGCCCCGACAAGACGTTCGAAAAGGGTAGGGGTTTGGTCAACCTTATTTCTGTTAGGGATGGGCGATTCGTTTGAAAAGATCGATTCATGAATCGATCCAGAATCGAATTTATTAAGAACGATTCAGCAAAAAAATCGAATCAGAAGAATCAATCTTGAAAGAATCGATCTTTTAAGATCGATGCAAAAATTTCCTAAATAGTTTATATTCACCTATAAATCATTACATTTATTCAATTTCAAATAAAATGATTAAAAATCGACAATTAGACACTGTTTATTCCTTTTTTCACAAAAAACTTTGTAAAGCAGAAAAATGCTTAAATGTTTGTTCATTTATATTGGAAATAATTTATTATCCAAAAATAATTACGATGCATATGTTAAATTACATTGTCATGGTCGAACGAACTATGGTCTCGGCACGTGCAAGTAAAAAAAAGCCAACCAATCAGACGGCTCCCTTACACATGGAACTTTGATGCCATAAAAAGTTTCGGACCTCCCTTTCTATCAATGAAGGATAGAAAAAGAGGTCTATTTCATTTAAAATCGTTGGTAATAAACATTTCGAGCGCCGGTTGCGCTCAGATTGAGATGCAGTCTGGGGCACAAAAGAAAAAATTATAGGAGCAATAAAGATAAAAAATGTACGCCGTGGTCAAGAAACTATGGGACGGACGGTTAAATAAATGAAAATCAAAGAATCGCTTCTTCGATTCTGGGGGTAAAGAATCGATCCAATGAAAAATCGACTCGCAAACAATCGATTCAAAAGATCGATCTTTTGAGTGAAAAAGATCGATCTTTGAAGAATCGATCAAGAATCGCCCATCCCTATTTTCTGTACCAGTCACAGGGTGCCTTCCCGCACCCCACAATACGTTGCAAAGGGGTAGGGGTTCGACCAACCTTATTTCTGTGATCAGTCACAAGGGTGCCTTCCCGCCCCACGAGACGTTGGAAAAAGGGTAGGAGTTTGACCAAACTTATTTCTGTGTCCAGTCACAAGGGTGCCTTCCCGCCCCCACGAGACGTTGGAAAGGGGTAGGCGTTTGACCAACCTTATTCCTGTGACCAGTCACAAGGGTGTCTTTCCGCTTCCACGGATCGTTAGTCGTAATTCTTGAGTCGCAAATCGACGATAAGTTGTGGTATATACATAGATCGTTCTATCCAAAGCGACAAAAGCCAAAAACTAACAAAATGACTTTTAAATTACATGGCCTTATTCTAAAATGCTTAACAGTCCCTTCCGTATGCTTTAAATATGCTTTTTACCGATACCGGTAGTGTTCACACTTCACAAAGAAACTTAATTTTATCAAGTTTTAACATTGAAAATTATGTTTGCAGGTATTTTCATGTCCATGTTCGTAATCAACGTATCGAAATACATCAGTATACAAGGTTTTGAAAAATGTTGTAAACATAACATTTTTATTTTTAAAAACGTGTTTTTTTCAGTTTTACCTTGAAATTTGTTTTTCTCGCAATTTTCATAGCCATATGCATAATAAGTTAATAAAAAATCGAGGGGCCATTCACTCTCGAATCAATGGGTTTCAGCGTTTGAAATCAGTATGAAATCAAATGCAACAAGCATGACACTTTGTGAAATCACCTGAAATCAGCGCACACGAAATCGTGTGCGAGTCAGTGGGAGTCAACGAGAGATTGTGAGTAATCACGAGCAGTCAGGCGAACAATCAAGAGAGCAGTCAGTGTAGTCAGTACATTTAGCGTGCGACTCTTTCTTGCTTCGACGCTGTGGGATAACGGCGAGCACACTATAGCACGGCCCTCTACAGTTTATGTGCGCAGCGAGTGTGCGCTTTGCAACGCGTTGTGGGATTAGCGGTGTGTCGTGGGTGGCCGTTTTATACCAGAAAAAAAATTCCCGATCATTTCCCGCTGTTTTCCTGGTTAACAACAATTTTTAACGGTCATTGAAATGAAAATATTCGAACTCTTGAAGCTAAAAATGTTTTCATTTGAAGTTATAAAAACTGAAGTTCAAATCAAAACACTCAAAGAGGAACCCTTTCGAATTTTAGGCTTTTAAAATTAACGCTTAACAATTTTTTTATTTAAACGCTCAACGATTGACGCATATAAAATGGAATCTTCTAACACATTGCAAGTGAACAATTTAAAATTAAATGCTGTTACACTGCAAAATTAAAATTTTTTAACTTTTATCAGTTTTACGGTTCAAAGATTAAAAAAATATAAATCCACGCTATTATATTCAATTCTCTAAATTGAAGAATAATAAACTTTGTAAATTTACAAAATTATATCATTTACAGAAATTTTACGTAAGAAACAATAAAAATGGAACAATTATAATTTTTCTTAACTAAAAATTTGTTACATTAGAAGATAAATTTATTTTAAGTCGTCATAAACTAATAATTGTTCAATTGATATGTATACATCAAACGGCACACTAGAGCGAATTCACACCGGAAAAATTTTCATTTTGCTTAAATTTACGCAGGCGCAGCTGCAGCGCTTATCCCCACTATATCAAATATATATTTGAAATATTCGTAATATATGCTTGATGTTTATTATATGTTCAATATGTTAAATTTTTAATATTAACATTGTAAAAAAACCAATCCGCACTAGTGTGCCATTTACGTATGCTGGATTGAAGTGTGCCGTTTGAGGGTTAAACCTTTCAAAATCCTTAAAACAATTCAAAGTTTTTAAAACTCTACATTTTGCTTTAATTTTTTTGGAATAAGTTCAATTTTCAAATTATTTTTGAAATTTTTACAAAACTTCTGATCATTTATGAAAATTATTCAAAATTTTCCTAAAATTATCTAAAAATCCTTTGAAGTTAAAAAAATTTCCTTCAAATCTTGCAGATAAGTTTTTGACAAATTTGGAAATCCTTTGAAATCTTTTAAAATATTATCTTGAAATTAATCATTCATAATGAAAAATCATTTTAAATTTTCGTAGAAATCTTAATCATTTTTTTATCCCGTTGAAGCCATTTAAAACGCTCAATAACCTTCTACATTTTTGTTTGAAATCTTCAAAAATCTACATTTTTAAAAAATTCTTTCAAGTTTTAAATTATTTTTCAATCATCTCAAAACTTAAATATCTCTTAAATTTCCTCGAATTTTTCTAAATTAATAATTGTTATATTTTTATTTATTCATTAAATTTTTTTTTTATTTCAATCATTTTAAATATTCTCTTAAAATTATTATTTTTTTTTCAAAATAAAACATCATTTGAAATTTTCCAGAAATTTCAAGTAATTATTTTTATTATCTTAAAACATTTCAAAATCCTTGAATGGCATCAAAAATTTATTTTATAATCTTCAAAAATTTACATTTTTTTTTTAATGTTTTGACATCTTTTTAAGTTTCAAAACAAGTTGAAATATTCAACAGTTTCACTTACAAATTAAAATACTTATACTCTCTATTTCAAACAATGCAGTTTCAAATTATTTAGTTTTGAATATAAATAGTGAAATATTTCTATACATTAAAAATTCTTCTTCATCCTGATTAAAATTTTCTAGATTTGAGTCTAAATTGAATTGGTTTCAAACTTGAATATTTTAGATAGATAGATTTTCCTTCTAAAAATTTCTAAAATTCCCAATCCAAAAATAAATTCACTATCATTTCCCCGGTTTTTCCCGGTCTCAAAAAATTCCCGGTCACTTCCGGGTTTTTCGGTTTTCCGGTCTAGCGGCCATCCTGAATAGGAATGTTTTTAAATTGTAAAATGAGAAAAGAGAATAGAAAATATAAAACGATTTCAAAACGATTTTTTTCTCTTTATTCGGATGCGAGTTCGAATGTCAACTTACAAATTTTGTCCCCTCACTTCAAACATTCGACGAATAGTACTCTTGATGTTTAACATCACAGCGCAAAAGTTTAGAAGCGGAAGGTGAATTTATTTTATTATTTATTTATATTGGTTATAAATGCTTATGCTATTTATTATAATCTTATGACTCATGATCTAATCTCAAAATTTAGAAATATTAATTTTACCGCATATTCTAATTTAGTTTTCATAACAACACAAAACATTAACATTATTTAAAATGACTGTAAACAAACTTAAAGTAGCAGCAAAGGCTTTAAAATATATAAAGCGTTATTCTTCATTGAATTTTATGCTATAAACAATATCTTAGTAAAATGAAATAAAAATATTCTTACCATAAATAAATAAGGTTTATAAAAATTTTCGCAGACCTTCCTCCATATTAGTACTTTATCATGACCTTCTTTTAGAAGAAAAAATTTAAAACAAACTCTGTCCTCAATTCCATTTAGGGTTTTAAAATATATATGTATGAAATTTGAGATAAAAATAATAAACTTTTGGGCATTACAATTTTGGCAACAAATCAAATTTCGAATTTATACAAGCTTCAGCTTTTCTGATTACATTTCGCTTATCGATTTTTGATGTTTCCAATTGTCATTATGATTATGCTGTAATGTTAAACGTTTAACTTAAAATTAAGATAAGTTATTAAGTTATTAAAGTTAAGTTATTCAACTTTTAAAGTTTCCTCTTTGCAAGAGCATTATGAACTGTTGAACGCAATTCAAATCAAAATTATTCAGTTTTTAAACAAAAGCGGTACAAAGTTGAATTAAAATTTAAATAAATTTAAAATTTCTTTTACTTGGAATTCATGTGCAAATTTTCATTTATTAAAAAGATGCTTTTGAATAGCTTATAACGTATAAAGTTGATGACAAGTTAATATATGTGCTAGCGCGAGTGCGACTTGTGCGAGCAATCATCGAGCAGTCAGCGTGAAATCATATGGAGTCGGACGCAGTCGAGAGCATTCAGTGCAAGTCTACAAGTCTAGATGGGAGTCGAGAGCAGTCAATGGACAGTCATAGCGTATTCATTGAAATTAGGATCATGTCACTATTGAAATCATAGTTGTAGCTTACAAGAAATAAGAAATCGTATGAAATCATATGAAATATTATGAAATCCGAATCAAAATCATATTAAATCGAATGCAAGCGTTGGCAAAGATTCGTCTGATTTCAGAGTGAATGGCCCCTCGATTTGGACATATTGTGGAAAATTTATATATGATTTACAGGGCATTCGTCTTACTGCATATTAGTTGAAACTGTTTGGTGACCTACTTATACTAGACCAGATTTATATATTAGTAGAAAATCCAGCCAGATGTGAGTTACAGTTAGCGTATAGGTATTGTAACCTTAGGTAGTAGCCCTAGAGCTTTCCGGGCGTATGCATTGCAGTGAGTAGAACAGCGTTGGCGGCTGTTTTTTCATATTTATTTGAGAGAAATGTTTTGGTCATATACTTTAATTTGTAGATAAAGAATCATACTGTTAGAAACGTTTGCAATTTCAGTATACACGAGAATATTTAATTTCCTTATGTTTACTAAATTCATTACACTTTGTAATGTTAGTATACTTACGTATACTAAATTTCTTTTATAAAGTTATATGTATACTAAATGTATTAAGTGTACAGTAAGTTTCTTTCACGTATATGAATTTCATAGTTTCTGTATACTAAAAGTCATATACGTGTTTACTATATTTAGCTCCGCAAGCGCGTTTTGATTTACGCGAGTTGGGCAAAGTGGCCAGTGGCATTTGTTTGAGTTCTTTGTAATGCTAAAAGGTTCGGCTTCTTTCTGCGAGGATCTGCAAAGTCTTCTTCTTGAAGGGTATGTTCAATTTATTAACGTGAATGTAGCTTAACGATATGATTATTTGAAAATTAAAACTTTGTTCTTTAATTTAATTTTTCATCTGATTATGTTTACAGATAATGAAGACGGCACCTACGCGAAATGGAAAGCGTATACTGAATTTAGTTTGTGCGTATACTAAATTTCGTATACATGTATACTGAATTTAGTATGCGCGTATACTAACTTTCATGTACGTGCATACTGAATTCAGTATATGCAAATACCAAATTTACTGTACGCTCGTATACTAAATTTAATACCATGTTTTGCATTCTTGCTTCCATTACATGTATAAAAAATCTAGTGCAGATTTTTCTAACAGTGCATTTTTTTTGAAAATCACAAAAACCATATAGGCTTCAATAAAAACAACTCCATGGTTTACAGCAAAAATCTCAAAAGTAGAGTTTTCAAAACAAACTTTTTTAATACTTTTTAATTTCTAAGTTAAAATACGACATCTATATGTATAATTTAAAATTAGTAAAATGAGAAATTGTGTAAAAATAATTATTATACAATTTTTATTTTCGTTTAATGCTTTAATCCTAAACTGTTTCGTATTTTCGGGTAATATGTAATCACACATTGCGACATCTTAACATTATTTGTTTTCGCGCTGAACCTTGAAAACGCCTAATGCAAATACTGTACGATAAGGCAGTTTGAGACGACTGTTATCATTTTCCAAATATTCTCATTCTTGCCAAACTTTGTTATGTCTCCGGCTTTTCTTTGAAAAAAATCTTGATTGAAAAAATATTGTGTTAAAATTATCCATGTAAACTATACTGAAGAGAAATTAGTGAATAATTATTAAAAATATATTAAATTTAATAAACGATGTGCTGTCTGTCACTTTGAAATAATAAAATATTATGAGTTTATTTTGTGAACATGCAAATGATATTCTATGATATGAGGTTCCGAATTACCAATCATCCTATATGTTTTTATTTTGCCTTATTATTTTTGATCTATAGAAGATTTCTCATGGAAATTGGTGAAAATGAGAGAAAATCTATTATATTGTACTATTTGACTTCGTATTTTGATAAATAAAATTATCCTATTCAAAAACAGGACACGCAAGATATAATACAGTAAGAAAGATATCTCTAGCTTAAAGACGTGAACCTATTGTGTGAATCAAAATTTCTTTTTGGTAACAAATGGAGCATTCAGTTAGGTAGTAGTATGTAAACTCTTTTTTCTTCTGAATTCATTAGGAAAAAAAATTATCCCCATTTCTTTCGAATAGTGCGAAATACTCCGTTTTGTCACACAGGTGGAGCAGAATGGGGCACTGACTTTATCAAATTCAGAAAAAGTGAAAAAAATTGATTACGAATTAAATTAGTGATTCATAAACGGGATCATTTTCTTCATTTATGAAGCACAGTGCTCACAAAAAGGGCACAAATAAATACAACCATAGTACTTTACAGCGGTTCAATGAATTTCAAATAACAGTAGCTCATTTTTTCTCAATGTATTCAAAGCATTGCTATATATTGCGCTTTCATTCAATACCATTCAGAAAATTTCAATTTACTTCAATTATATTTTATTTGAATTTTCAAAATAAATGATAAAAATCGACTTTACCACTTTCTAGCTAGAATAATTTCCATAAAAACTTTAAAAATAATGAAGAATCATTCAGGAAAGAAAATAAGCCATAGTTCATTATAATTGAAGAAAAATTACGACTTTTGTCATAAATGCAAGAAAAAAGTTTGATGTTTAAAGGCTCACAAATTTGAAAATATTTCCGCGAACACACGGGGAGACTCAAGTTTCTAATTTTTAATGAATTTTTTCTATTTTTCATAAACTACGTTTCAATTTAGGCAAAAGGTTAAAAAAATGAACAAACTAGATGTGAATTCGATCTCGAGTGTTTCCACTTTCTTTGTATTGATATTTATATAGCGCTCATTTCACGAGCACTTTGCTTTCTCATAGGGGAAGCATTAGTGATTTTTCAAATAATAGACAAACTAAAGTTTTTACTTTTTATTAAATTAAACATAAAAATTTACAAAATATGCAAAATTACACACAAAAAATCAATGACAAATCGGGCAAATCAAATTTTGCAATTAAAATTGTAATTTTTCGAGCTAAAAAAGGGAAGGGGGAAGCTCTGTCGCACCCTATTCCTTTCCTAGCTTTGTGATTTTTGTACAACAATTTTCAGAATCATTTCATTGGAAAATTTATGATCAAAAGGTATTTTCTTTTCATGCATCAACTTTGAATAATTTCGATGAAAAAAGTCTTTCTGTTTAAAACAGATTTTGGAATTAATATACATAAATAAGCACGACCTCCTTACTGTTCAATAAAGTGTATTATTCAATCAGTTTGTCTCGGATAAAGGAATCTTTTTCGTTCTTGCATCAATTTCCCCGCTTTCCCCTTCCCAGTTATCCCAAAGGTCACTGGAAAATGACCAATTATGTAGTCGATAACCCAAGCCCCATCCTCTCAAATATGCGTCTACTTCCCTTTGCAATCATTGCCAATTCTCCCATTTATAATCATTAGCCCCATTTTCTTACAAAATTTTAACAATTTGGTTCCTTCCACGTTTACAGTTTTGCCTAAGGATTCCCTAGTTTTATTATAGTTGGTAGCTAAATCTGTGTTCATTTCGCCACACCTATGTCCTCTCCAATCCTCGCACTAATCACAATTCCAAACTCCCAGTCAACCATTTTCACATTCCCACACACATTCTTACGCACTCCGATAAGCTGACCCCCCATTGCTCTACCCTTTTTTTCTTCTTACCGCAGCTCTGGTCATCCAAATAAAATCCTTGTCAAGGGAGTCAAAAAGAACGCCCTCTTTTTCCTTCTCAACCCATGTCTCTTGCACTAACACTATGTCAAAGGATTTTAAGAAACTCTACGCTCCTTTAACCTTTCCACCCCCTGCAAGATTCCACGCAGCACCTTTAACATTCCCACTCACCGCCTCTCCCTCTTCTTTGTGCACGAAAGGGCTTCTTCTCCACTCTGCCTTCTTCCTCGATCCATGTGAAATTGCTGTCATTGATTGTCCAACTCATATAGCTCGCACTAGCTTTTTCTCCATTCCTCCTTGCTGTCCCACCTTTCTTCGTATCTAGTCCTGAATCTTCTGCTCTCTGCATGTCATGTCGTCGTCGACGAAGATTTTCATCCCACCAAGTTTATTTTTATTGGCCATAATCGCCTTTATGTCCCCCATGCATCCAGTTTGATCAAGAGTCTGCTACCTATGTGTCTTAGACTTTTAATCAGAATATTAACTCCCGTCAAACCCAGTAAAGTTGTTCTTGTTTCCTCATCCAGATCACTTCCTCTATATCTGAATCCTCGCCCTATTATGCTGTTTCTTCTCTTCCTTTTCTCCCCAAGTTCATACTCCAGCTCACCCGGTCCAAGTTTTTCTGGTAAATTTTGCTCGTCCCTACTATCCTTCTGTTTTTCTTCGTTTCCCTCCCGAGATTCTAATCTGGCACAGTCATCACGCCCTGGCTCTTTCCCATACCTACTTTGTCTCAACCTCTCTTTACTTCTTACTCTATTCTTGTCCTTTGTAATCTGTGAAACCGCTTTCTCAGTATCCTTCGTTCTCTGTGAATCCTCATCTGCTGATTCGGAGGTCACGTCACTTGTCACCTGCGTATTTCTCCCATATCCCCCTTCTCTATCAGCTCAAGCTCGTATCTTACTCTTGCTAACTCTTCTTTCACAACTGACATCTCTTCGGCTTGTTTCCTGTCGCGTTCTTTCGCTTTTCTAAGAGCCTAAGTAGTACCTTCTTTTCCTAGTTCTCCCTCTATTTCTCTTTTCAGTTCTACAATCTGTATTTTAAAGTTATTAATTTTCTTCTGCACTCTCAAATCCCACCAATCCTTAAGAATTCCCGTTATCAATTCGCTCCACTGTTTCGTGTTCCCAGTACCGTCTGTCACTTCCTCCTCGATGTCGCCCTCTTCGTTCCCATTGACCTCGCTTTCTTCTGCTGCTTCAAGTGAACCTTCTTCGTTCAAATCTTCTGTAGCTTCCTTTCTCTGTACTCCTTCCCCAATCTGCACGTGTTCAGACAGAGGTGGCGCTGCAGGTTCCCGTACTTCCGGTGACAAACTGTCGTGGCCCCCATCCTCCCCACCAATTTTTCTAACCTCACTGTCCCCCATCACTTTATGCTCACTTCCAAAATGCAGTCTCCCAACTCAGCTTACTTGCTGATAACACTCTTCCATGTATAATCACATACACTTAATCCAATTCCAATGCAATGTAGACCGTACATTGAAAAAAAAAACCCGACGAAACTCAGTTTTCTTGTCGCCCGATCTAGCGCGCGTGCTATCTGCTCGCGATCCCAACCGGAAGTCCTCAACACACTAAAATTCCATTTAGAAGGTTCATTGGAGCAATCAATTTTGTTTTTCATTCGATTTATTTACAATTTGATGGCAAATTTTATAAACAAAAATTTGGAACACCAATAGGATCTGTTCTCTCACCTATTTTGACAGAAATAGTCATGGAAGATTGAGAAGAAAACAATTTTCAACAAATTGGAAAATTTAGTTAACGACAAATTAGAAAAAGTAGGATTTCAATGGCTTTTTAATGCGAGATATGTAGATGATTCGGCTCTGTGTGTAGAAGCAAGTCAAATCAATATACTTTAAGATGCCTTTAATAGTTTACATCCTAGATTACAATTCATTTTAGAATTAGAAAAAGAAAATAAGCTACATCTTTTAGATTCAACTCT
Source organism: Andricus grossulariae (assembly GCA_011634705.1). Lineage (NCBI taxonomy): Eukaryota > Metazoa > Arthropoda > Insecta > Hymenoptera > Cynipidae > Andricus > Andricus grossulariae. Next base: position 132,150,743 of record JAABKJ010007545.1, on the reverse strand, counting down.
GATTAAAACAGATGATTGGAGAATTAGAACGGAGTGGTACAGAAATTCATCATTTTCAGGACGAACTTTGAGCTTTCTGTCGAATCAGCCAAAACAAATGAAAATTGCGATTATTACAAATATAGTTGATAGGGCTATAAAATTATCACATCAAAGTTTCTATAAAAAACATTGAATTATGCAAACAGATTCTTGTTTTGAACCATCGAACACCCTTGTTCATTGAAAAACATATAAACAACCGAATTTATCAGATAAATCAAGAAGAATACATTTTAATTAACACAGAGACAAGAAAATTTGATAAATATGACACGGTCGTTTTACCTTATTTTGATAAAATTTCAAAGTCCTTGAGCTCTTTACTAGGAAAAGGGTTTACATACTTTATTATTATATCATGAAGCCATTTCCCTTTCGGGGTAGGCGTGAATTGCTCGGTTGGAAAGTAGTAATATCTGGATGTGTATATAGGTGAAGGGTAGATAGGTATATAGGATCCAGGTATAGATATTTTAGATTGATCTAGAATTCTCGTGTTACTTATTAAAATAACCCGTTTATTCCGCAACACTGCTCCGACCCAGGCTGCTGATCAATCTCTCTAGCGATCACCCCACGTGATGAACCTCACAAAATTGTTATGTGCGGTTCCCCACCTGGGTCTATTAGTATCCAAGGTCTTTGTTTCAGGCGTCATTCACACTACTCACATTCTTTTTATAAACTATTCGTCGCCAAAATTTTCTGTCCTGGCATACTACTCTAGCTTCCTGCACGTCCATGCATTTTTTCATGCAAGCTCGCTTGTTTCTATGGCTTCTTATGTTTCTTCGAATTAATGTCTCATTCACAGATTCTAACCATTCTTTCGGCGGTCTACCTCTGGGCATTCTGCCATTTACTTGCTAACAAAATCTTTTATTTCAGATTTAATACTCTCTCAGGATTGGTGCCGATGTACATATTCGGGACCAATTTCCTGAACGGAGAAAATTAAATCCGTCGAGAAATCAATGGTTGTAGACACGTTTCTGTAACTAAGATTTGGCGATACAGTGGAATTTAGAATCATCAACTAAAGTAGATGAAAAAATGAATAATTGTTAAAGATCAATCATATAAACAGCTCAATAATGATACAAGCCTTTATTATCTTTTTAAATTATTGAAATCCTCGGAAATCTTATAAAATCCTGCAAAATCCGTTGAAATGTTTTTAAAAATCGTTTGAAATGTTTGGAATTCTTTTGAAATTCCTTGGAATCTTTTCAAATACTTTAAGGTATTTTCAAAGATATAAAAAAATTTGGAAATACCTTGAAATATTTGTAAATCTCTTCAAATCTTTGAAATCCTTTGAAATCTCTCAATTGTCGTACATAAATTCTCTGAAATTTCATCAAATTATAATAAAATCCCTGAAAATCCCGTCAAGTTACATCAAACCTGATGATATTCCTTGAAATCTTTGAAGTTCTATGAAATCCTTTGAGATCCTGGAAATTTGTTAAAGCTCCTGAAAATTCCATGGAATATTTTTAAATCTCTTTAAATCTTTGAAATCCCTCAAGTTTTTTGAATAAATTCTATGAAATTTCATTAAAATATTATTTCCTCAATTGAATTCCTTAAAAATCCTTTTAAATATTTGGAAACCCCTTGGAATATTTTCAAATATCATAGTTAAGATTACGATGGAATATTTCATCTAATTGATAAATTGTCTTCTTTTAAACAATTAAAATATTTATAATTTATAGAAATTTAACCGTATTTTCACAGTATTTGATAATATAAATAAAAAAAAATTGAGTTAAAACTTTGGCTCATAAAATAACCCTATAAAATCAACATTGTCAATCGAGTAAAATGTGCGTACTCATTACGACCAAACCTGTAATTATCTCGTTGGACAGGATTGTTAACGGACCAGACAACGAGAGTAGGCACGGTTCGTTGGATACTCAACAGCCAAATAATTAGTGAGCTTGTTCAATTCTGTTCTAATCAAACTTTCGATCTTTAATGCAAAATCAATAGGTGAATCTCTATCAAAAAGTACATTATTCCTGAAATAAAACAAACATAAATACTTTTAAATCGATAATTTACTGATTCAAAATAATATAATAATAATAACAGGCCTCACAGTCCCTATGGGATAAACTATTTTAATATAAATAAAAATTAAATATTAAATTTAAAAGAATTCAAATAAATTGGAAGAAATTGTTAATAAAAAAAATTCAATTGATTTCCGTAAAATTGGAATGAATTTAGAGGAATTTGAGGGGAACAAGAATTCGATGAAATTTATAAAAATTCTAGTTGAATTAAAAAGAAATCAAATTAATTGGTAAGAATTAAAAAATTTGAAAAAATTTAATTGAATTTAGTAAGTTTAAAACGAGCTTAGGAACATTCAAGGGAATTCAAAAGAATTTGATGAAATACCTAAGAATTTAAGTCGAGGTTAAAAGAATTTAGGATCAATAAAATAAAAACTTTTAAAAATTAAAAAAATCCATTCAATTCAATGAAATTGAGTGAATTTAGAAGAATTGAGGCAAATTACAAAAATTCAAGAGCATTCCAAAGAACTGAAAAGAATTCAGGGTGAATTCAAAAACAGAAATTTCAAATCTCTTACAATCTTTGAAACCCTACTAATTTCTAATCAGTGACTAATGAATACAAAACAATTCAAGTTAAATATAAAAAAATTCAAATAAATTAAAAAAAATTTTTTTAATTTAAGATTCCATTTATTCCATTAAAATTTAAGTGAATTTAGTGAAATTTAAGATAAAAAAAAAGAATTAGATGAAATTCATTAAATTCAAGTTGAATTAAATAATTCAAATTAATTGATAAGAATTTAAAAATGTGAAAAAACTTATTGAATTCAGTAAATTTAAAATGCGCTTAGGAACATTTAAGGGAATTCAAAAGAATTTGATGAAATACCTAAGAATTTAAGTCGAGGTCAGAAGAAGTTAGGATCAATTAAATAAAAACTTTTAAAATAAAAAAAAAATCCATTCAATTCAAATAGAATTGAGTGAATTCAGAAGAATTCAGGCAAATGAAAAAAATTCAAGATCATTCCAAATAATTGAAAAGAATTCAAAAACAGAAATTTCAAATCTCTTAAAATCTTTGAAACCCTACTACTTTCTAATCAAGGACGTAACTAATGACTACAAAACAATTCAAGTTAAACATAAAAAAATTCAAAGAAATTTGAAGAAATTTAAAAAATCGAAAAGATTTCATTTATTTCAGTAAAAGTTGAGTGAATTTAGTTGAATTTGAGGGAAACGAGAAGAATTCGATGAAATTTATTAAATTTAAGTTGAATTTAAAAAATTCAAATTAATTGATAAGAATTTAAAAATGTGAAAAACCTTCATTGAATTTAGTAAATTTAAAATGAGCTCAGGAACATTCCAGGGAATTCAAAAGAATTTGATGAAATACCTAAGAATTTGAATCGAGGTTAAAAGAATTTAGAATCAATCAAATAAAAACTTTTAAAAATTCCAAAAAATCCCTTCAATTCAATAGAATTGAGTGAATTTAGAAGAATTCAGGCAAATTACAAAAATTCAAGAGCATTCCAAAGAATTGAAAAGAATTCGGGGTGAATTCAAAAACAGAAATTTCAAATCTCTTACAATCTTTCAAACCCTACTAATTTCTAAACAGTGACTAATGACTATGAAACAATTCAAGTTAAATTTAGAAAAATTCAAATGAATTTGAAAAAATGTTAAAAATCGAAAAAATTCCATTTATTTCATTAAAATTTGAGTGAATTTAGTGGAATTTGAGGGAAACGAGAAGAATTCGATGAAATTTATTAAATTCAAGTTGAATTAAAAAAAATTCAAATTAATTGATAACAATTTAAAAATGGCTGTGTCTAGTGGTCCCGAAAAAATCGGGGTAGTTGGAAAAGGGGATGGACTAGTCGTCCCGAAAATTCAAGAAGACTAGCCAAGTTTATGAAAAATAGTGGACTAGCCATCCCGAATTTCGGGACTAGACACTTATTTTGAAAATATGAAAAAACTTAATTGAATTCAGTAAGTTTGAATTTAACTTGGAAAAATTCAAGGGAATTCAAAATTTTTTTAAATAATTCAGGGTTAATTCGAAAACAAAAATTTCAAATCTGTTCATTTCAGGAAAATTTGAGTGAATTTAGTGGAATTTCAGGGAAAGAATGCAAAAACATGAAGCAATTCATTTTATTAAGTTTTGAATAAGTTTAGAAAAATTAAAGTGAATTCAAAAGAATTCGATGACATGCCTGAGAATTTAAAGACTCCAAGATGAATTAAAAAAAAAACTGTTTAAAAATCCATTAAATTGAGTGAATTTAAAAGAATTCAAAAGAATTCAGGATGAACTAATAAGAATTCACGGCGAATTCTAAATGAATTGCAAAAAATATTTGGAAATCTCTTCAAATCTTTGAAATCCTACGGTATCTCACTTTTTGTGAATAAATTCTTCGAAATCCATTAAAATAGTAAAATCCTTTAAAATTCTTTTAAATTATTAAAACCGTCGAAATTGTTTAAATCTGTTGAAAATGCCTTAGAATACTTTAAAATACCATACAATAATTCAAATCCTGTGAAATCTCATTAAATTACTAAAATCAATTAAAATTATTTTAAAGCTCTTGAAAATGCCAAGGAGTTTGAAAAAATCCTTCAATACATATATTTCAAATCCCTTGATCATTTTATTAATTGATCCTGAGAATAAATTACATGAAAGCTTTTAAAAATTAAAAAACAAAAATCCACTGAATAAAGTAGAATTGAATGAATTTAGAAGAATTCAATTAAATTAAAAAAATTCAATAGAATAAGAACGAATTTAAAAGAATTCAGGGTTAATTCAAAAACCAAAATTTCAAATCTGTTCATTTCAGGAAAATTTGAGTGACTTTAGTGGAATTTAAGGGAAACGGGAAGAACTCGATGAAATTCATAAAAAATAAAACTGATTAAAAAACAATCAAGTGAATTCAAAACAATTCAAAAATAGGAAAAAATTCCTTGAATTAAGTTTTCAATGAGTTTAGAAAAATTAAAGAGGATTCGAAAGAATTCGATTAAATGCCTGAGAATTTAAAGTGAGTTTTAAAGATTTCAAGATGAATTAAACAAAAACTTTTTAAAAATCCATTAAATTGAGTAGAATTGAGTGAATTTAGAAGAATTCAAAAGAATTTAGTATAAATTAATAAGAATTCAGGGCGAATTCCAAACGAATATCAACAAATTTTTTAAAATCTCTTCAAATCTTTGAAACCCCACGGTATCTCACTTTTTGTGAATAAATTCTTTGAAATCCATTAAAATAGTAAAATCCTTTAAAATCCCTTATAATGATTAAAACCCTTGAAATTGTTTAAATCTCTTGAAAATGCCTTAGAATCTTTTAAAATACCATAAAATATTTCAAATCCTGTGAAATCTCATTAAATTACTAAAATCAATTAAAAATTGTTTAAAGCAGTAAATTAAAAAAAATTTAAGAGAATTAAAAAGAATTAAAAAGAATGCAGGTTTAATTCAAAAACAAAAATTTCAAATCTGTTCATTTCAGGAAAATTTGAGTGAATTCAGTGGAATTTAAGGGAAGCAATTAAAAAATATGAAAAAATGAATTGAATTAAGTTTTAAATGAGTTTAGAAAAATGAAAGAGAATTCAAAAGAATTCGATGAAATGCTTGAGAACTTAAGGTGAGTTTTAAAGTCTTCAAGATGAATTAAACTAAAATTTTTTTAAAATTTATTAAATTGAGTAGAATTGAGTGGATTTAAAAGAATTCAGGATGAATTCCAAACAAATTGCAAAAAATATTTGAAAATCTCTTCAAATCTTTGAAACCTTATGGTATCCTTAATTTTTTCTGAATGAATTCTGTGAAATCCATTAAAATAGCCTTAGAATCTTTTGAAATACCATAAAATATTTCACATCCTTTGAAATCTCATTAAATTACTAAAATCAATTAAAATTGTTTTGAAGCTCTTGAAAATGCCAAGGAATTTGAAAAAATCAAATATTTTCATCATTTTATCAATTGATCCTGAGGATCAATTAAATGAACGGTTTTAAAAATTCAAAAGAAAAATCGATTGAATTCAATAGAATTGAGTGAATTGAGAAGAATTCAAGTGAATTAAAAAATTCAAGAGAATTCCAAATAATTGAAAAGAATTCAGGGTTGATTCAAAAACAAAAATTTTAAATCTGTTCATTTCAGGAAAATTTCAGTGAATTTAGTGGAATTTAAGGGAAACGGGAAGAACTCGATGAAATTCATAACAAATCAAGTTAAATTTAAAAAACTTTCAAGTCAATTCAAAACAATTCAAAAATATAAAAAAATTCATTGAATTAAGTTTTAAATGAGTTTAGAAAAATTAAAGAGAATTCAAAAGAATTCGATGAAATGCCTGAGAATTTAAAGTGAGTTTTAAAGATTTCAAGATGAATTAAATAAAAACTTTTTAAAAATTCATTAAATTGAGTAGAATTGAGTGAATTTAGAAGAATTCAAAAGAATTTAGGATAAATTAATAAGAATTCTGGGCGAATTCCAAACGAATATCAACAAATATTTGAAAATCTCTTCAAATCTTTGAAACCCTATGGTATCTCACTTTTTGTGAATGAATCCTTTGAAATCCATTAAAATAGTAAAATCCTTTAAAATTCCTTATAATGATTAAAACCCTTGAAATTGTTTAAATCTCTTGAAAATGCCTTAGAATCTTTTAAAAATACCATAACATATTTCAAATCCTGTGAAATCTCATTAAGTTACTAAAATCAATTAAAAATTTTTTAAAGCTCTTGAAAATGCCAAGGAATTTGAAAAAATCTTTTAATATATTTCAAATCCTGTGATCATTTTATCAATTGATGATCCTGAGAATCAATAAAATAAAAGCTTTTAAAAATTAAAAAAAAATCAATTGAATTAAGTAGAATTGAGCGAATTTAGAAGAATTCAAGTGAATTAAAGAAATTTACGAGAATTCCAAAGAATTGAAAAGAATTCAGGGTTAATTCAAAAACCGAAATTTCAAATCTGTTCATTTCAAGAAAATTTGAGTAAATTTAATGGAATGTAAGGGAAACGGGAAGAACTCGATGAAATTCATAAAAAATCAAACTGATTAAAAAAAAAATCAAACTGATAAAAAAAAATCAAGTTAATTAAAAAATATGAAAAAATGAATTGAATTAAGTTTTAAATGAGCTTAGAAAAATTAAAGAGAATTCTAAAGAATTCGATGAAATGCCTGAGAACTTAAGGTGAATTTTAAAGACTTCAAGATGAATTAAACTAAAAAAATTTAAAAATTCATTAAATTGTGTACAATTGAGTGGATTTAAAAGAATTCAGGATGAATTAACAAGAATTCAGGACGAATTCCAAACAAATTGCAAAAAATATTTGAAAATCTCTTCAAATCTTTAAAACCTTATGGTATCCTTAATTTTTTGTCAATGAATTCTTTGAAATCCATTAAAATGGTAAAATCCTTCAAAATCCCTTAAAATTATTTAGAACCTTGATATTGTTTGAATCGCTTGAAAATGCATTAGAATCTTTTAAAATACCATGAAATATTTCAAATCCTGCGAAATCTCATTAAATTACTAAAATCAATTTAAAAAATTGATAAAGCTCTTGAAAATGCCAAGGAATTTGAAAAAATTCTAAAAAATACTTGAAATCCTTTGATCATTTCATCAATCGATCCTGATGATCAATTAAATAAACGGTTTTAAAAATGCAAAAAAAAAATCTATTGAATTCAATAGAATTGAGTGAATTGAAAAGAATTCAAGTCAATTAAAAAAATTCAAGAGAATTTCAAAAAATTAAAAAAAATTAAGGGATAATTAAAAAAAAAAAAAAAATTTCAAATCTGTTCATTTCAGAAAAATTTGAGTGAATTTAGTGAAATTTAAGGGAAACGAGAAGAACTTGATAAAATTCATGAAAAATCAAAATGAATTTAAAAAACAATCAAGTGAATTCAAAACAATTAAAAAATATTAAAAAATTCCTTGAATTAAGTTTTCAATGAGTTTAGAAAAATTAAAGAGCATTCAAAAGAATTCGATTAAATGCCTGAGAATTTAAAGTGAATTTTAAAGATTTCAAGATGAATTGAACGAAAACTTTTTAAAAATCCATTAAATTGAGTAGAATTGAGTGAATTTAGAATGATTTAAAAGAATTTAAAAGAATTTAGGATAAATTAACAAGAATTCAGGGCGAATTCCAAACGAATAGCAAAAAATATTTGAAAATCTCTTCAAATCTTTGAAACCCTACTATCCCTCACTTTTTGTGAATAAATTCTTTGAAATCCATTAAAATAGTAAAATTCCTTTAAATTATTAAAACCCTTTAAATTGTTTAAATCGCTTGAAAATGCCTTAGAATGTTTAAAAATACCATAAAATATTTCAAATCCTGTGAAATCTCATTAAATTACTAAAATCATTTTAAAACTTTTTAAAGCTCTTGAAAATTCCAAGGAATTTGAAAAAAAATCTATAAAATACTTGAAACCCTTCGATCATTTTATCAATTGATCCTGAGAATCAATTAAATAAACGGTTTTAAAAATTCAAAAAAAATCGATTGAATTCAATATTTATTTATTTTATTTATTCATATTTATTAATTCAATATTTCAGGGTTATTCCAAAAACAAAAATTTCAAATCTGTTTATTTCATGAAAATTTGAGTGAATTTAGTGGAAGTTAGGGGAAACAGGAAGAACTTGATAAAATGCATGAAAAATCAAACTGAATTTAAAAAACAATCAAGTGAATTCAAAACAATTGAAAAATATAAAAAAATTGATTGAATTAAGTTTTCAATGAGTTTAGAAAAATTAAAGAGAATTAAAAAGAATTGGATGAAATGCCTGAGAATTTAAAGCGAGTTTTAAAGACTTAAAAAAGAATTAAACAAGAACTTTTTAAAAATTCATTAAATTGAGTAGAATTGAGTGGATTTAAGAGAATTCAGGATGAATTAATACGAATTCAGGGCGAATTCCAAAAGAATTGCAAAAAAATTTGAAAATCTCTTTAAATCTTTGAAACACTACGGTACCCCTCACTTTTTGTGAATAAATTCTTTGAAATCCATTTAAATAGTAAAATCCTTTAAAATTATTAAAACTTATGAAATTGTTTAAATCTCTTGAAAATGGCTTATAATCTTTTAAAATGCCATAAAATATTTCAAATCCTGTGAAATCTCATTAAATTACTAAAATCAATAAAAAATTGTTTAAAGTTCTTGAAAATGCCAAGGAAATAAAAAAAATCCTTTAATATATTTGAAATCTTTTCATCATTTCATCAATTGATCCTGATCATCAATTAAATAAACGTTTTTAAAAATAAATAAAAAGATCTATTGAATTCAAAAGAATTGAGTAAATTTAGAAGAATTCAAGTGAATTAAAAAATTCAAGGGAATTCCAAAGAATTTAAAATAATTCAGGGTTAATCCAAAAACAAAAATTTCAAATCTGTTCATTTCAGGAAAATTTGAGTGAATTTAGTGGAATTTAAGGGAAACGGGAAGAACTCCATGAAATTCATAAAAAATCAAACTGAAGTTAAAAAAAAATCAAGTGAATTAAAAAATATGAAAAAATTCATTCAATTAAGTTTTAAATAAGTTTAGAAAAATTAAAGAGGATTCAAAAGAATTCGATTAAATGCCTGAGAATTTAAAGTGAGTTTTAAAGATCTTAAGATGAATTAAACAAAAACTTCTTAAAAAAACAATGAATTGAGTAGACTTGAGTGGATTTAAAAAAATTCAGGATGAATTAAAAAGAATTAAGGATCAATTTCAAGCGAATTGCAAAAAATATTTGAAAATCTCTTTAAATCTTTGAAACCCTACTATCCCTTACTTTTTGTGAATAAATTCTTTGAAATTCATTAAAATAGTAAAATCCTTTAAATTGTTTAAATCTCTTGAAAATGCCTTAGAATCTTTAAAATACCATAAAATATTAAAAATCCTGTGAAATCTCATTAAATTACTAAAAACAATTAAAAAATTTGTAAAGCTCTTGAAAATGTCAAAAAATTTGCAAAAATCTTTTATAATATTTCAAATCCTTTGATCATTTTGTCAATTGATCCCGACGATAAATCACATGAAAGCTTCTGAAAATTAAAAAAAAAATGCATTTCATTGAGTAGAATTGATTAAATTTAGAAAAATTCAAGTGAATTAACAAAATTCAAAAGAATTCCAAAGAATTAAAAAAAAATTAATAAGAATTCAGGGTGAATTCCAAAAACTAATTTAAAAAGTCTTCAAGTCTTTGAAACCCTACGAAATACATCACTTCACTAGAAAATTCTTTATCCTAATATATTTAAAAAATCCGTCCCCAATTAATAAAAATAATTTTAAAAAATCCCTAAAATATTTAGAATCCTTGGAAATTTTAAAAGTTCCAGAAAATACCTTAGAATTCTTAAAAATACCCGAAAATATTACAAATTCCTTCAGATTAATAAACTCTATTAAAAATTTCTCGAAATATTTTTTAAAAACCTGAAATTTTTCAAAATAATTCAAGACGATTAAAAAATAGGTCTAGAATATATACTGAATAGTGATTAAGCCATGAGTTATTTATTGAAAGAAAAGTGACTATAGTGACTTTATCTTAAAAAAGTGATTTTAATGAATTTATCATAAAAAAGTAACTAAAAATTATTAATACCATAGGGAGCAAATTTAAATTAAATTAAATTCCAAAGAATTCAAATGAATTGTAAAAAATTTAAAGAATAAAAAAAATTCCATTTATTTCCGTAAAATTGGAATTAATTTAGAGGAATTTAACTAAAGGAGAAGAATTCCATGAATATCGGGACCAGTGTGTGAGGCCTGTAAAAATAATAATATAATAAATAATACTGATATAATAAATAATAATATATTTCTCAAAAATGTTTTTTTATAATACATAAAAGCGTAAAAGTACAAAGAATGATAAAACTTTGGCTCTGACTGAGTCTCGCCAAAACATCGATTTTTTAAATGTTTAATTAATGATTTTCCCATACCTTAGGTACAAGGAAATTTTTTAAATACTTTTACACACTCAGTAAATCTATCTTTGGAAGATGTCAATAACTGATTCGAAAATATTTAAGTTAAGTCTTTCAAACAGATATAAATTGCAATTTATGATTCCAAGTTAACATGAAAAAATTTAAGAACAAAACGAATACAATAATTGTGAACATAAATTGAATTTCAAGCAAAAGTTGTTTCGAAAAATAATTAATAATAATAAATAATAAATAAAAACATAATTAGTTGTTGTCAAATTGTACCAAATTCTGCGATGAATGAAGCCCAAATTAAATTCTTTGTGACAAAATATTCCAATTGCATCTCAAATAAAATGATTGTTGGTTTTTATTGGAAAATGTTTTTACTCACCTAGAGTCGTTAAAATAGTAAAAAATATGATAAAATCAAGTCCATCGTTAAAAAAATGAGTATACGTACGGAAAAGAATAAATAATTTAAAAAATACAGGGAAACCAATAAATTCTTGTGAAAAAAGGAAGTTTAAATCTTTTCTTTTTTGTCATGTATTCCTATTTTGTTACTGCAAATAAAATAATTATTTTCATTTTCAGAAACATAAGTTATAAATATTTAGATTAAGAAGAAGCAAGTTTCCTTTTTATGTAATTATCTCTGGAATATCATTGAAACAATAATTTATTAAATATACAGTTGAGTTTATAAAAATTATTTTTCAAATCAAGTTTTTTGAATAAATTCAATAAAAATGAAGAGTTAAATTTTACATTATAACAATAAATTAATCAAAAGATTCACTGATAATTGGATTACCAATTTAAAAAAAAATCCCGATCAAAAAGACCAATTGTCAAAGTAAAAAAAAAACTTGCAATAGTTTATGAAAAGTGCTCGACAAATAATCGGCCCCTTTATCCTATCCTGCAAAAAGATTATTTTTCTGTAACTATTGTTAGAAAATCACATCGAAAAAAATATCTGATTTACCTTCCTGTCGATAAATTTGGTCATTTTTAAAATAGATCTTCAGGGTGTCTACCTGATGGATGATTTTTAATTCCCGGCTATTTCCCGGTTTTCTCCTGGTGAATTTTCAATTTTTCCCAGTCAGTTTAAAAGAATTCAAAAGATTTAAAACAGAAAACTTTAGGGAAGAATTATAATTCTGAATTGAAATCCCCAGCCTCAAAGTCTAAATTTTCTCTGTTCAAAAGTTTTAAATTATGGGAAATTTTTATTTAAAAAAAAAAATAATAATTTTTAGATTCAAACAAATTCTGACTCGGAACAAGGAATTTTCAAAATATGACGAATTTTGACTTGGAACGAGGATTTTTTTGTAAAGTCCCTTTTTATGAATCAGAACTAAAATTATTTTCCTAAATTTCCCGTTCCATGTCAAAAAATCATATGTTTCAAGACAAAATTATAATTCTTTAAATAAATATTCACTATACCAAGCCAGACTCAAATTCATTTTCAAAATTCCTTAATTTGAAAATAATGCCCTTCTAAATTTTATTAAAAATTCTTTTCCGAAATTCCTGTTCAAATTCAAATGATATTTCTGAACAGAATTTCCGGTTCTAAAGTGAACCAAAAATAAAAATTATAATTCTTTACGAAATTTCCTGTTTAAATGTCCAAATCATAATCCTTTACAAAATTATCTATTTGAATTTAAAAATATAATATTTCCCTGTTTATGAAATTTGGAAAAAGAAGTTTCAAATTCTGCAAAATGTTTATTTGCGAAAAAAAAGGAATTTTTACATTCAAACAAATTCTGATTTGGAACAAGGACAACTCAGAATTATGAATCTTTTGAAAATTTTTTGATGCTAAGTCAGAATTAAATTCATTTCCAAAATTCCTTGTTTTTTTTTTAAATTCCCTTCTTCTAAATTCGAATTAAAATTCTTTTCCGAAATTCCTGCTCCAAATCATATAATAATTCTGAATGCAATTTCCTGTTTTAAAGTGAACATAAAATAAAAAATTATAATTTTTTACGAAATTCCCTGTCCTAAACTTAAAATTATAATTTTTTACTGAAATTCCCTGTCTCAAAGTACAATTCTTCACGGAAATTCCCTGCCACAAACTCAAAATTATAAAAAAGTGTTGCAGTACAGAACTAGATAACCAACATTTTTGTCCGAAAATTGTTTTTTTTGCATACAAATTCTTAAAAAATCTAATACATGTTGAGTTAAAAGGATTTTTTAAACCTCATTTTTAATATAGTAATAAAAAGATTGGTAATTCAAAACCAGTTTTTTTTAAAACCTTTTTCTGAGGTCTTTTTTCGCGCTTGAAGGGTAACAAATTCAGGATAAATTCACAAGACTTCAAAACAATTCAAGTTAAATTCCAAAGAATTCAAATGAATTGGAAAAAAATTTAAAAATTAAAAAAAATCCATTGATTTCCGTAAAACTGGAATTAATTTAGAAGAATTTAAGATAAAGCAGAAGAATTCGATGAAATTCATAAAAATTGAAGGCGAATTTAAAAAAAATCAAATGAATTGAAAACAACTTTAAAATATGAAAAATTATTGAATTCAGTAATTATAAGTAATAAGATAAAGACTTTTAAAAATTCAAAAAAGTCCACTGAATTAAGCAAAATTGAGTAAATTTAGAAGAATTAAAGTGAATAAATAATACAGGTTTAATTAAAAAAAATATTTTCGAATCTCTTCAAATATTCGAAACTCTACTAATTTCTAGCAAAAAAAAAAAAAGACTAATGACTACAAAACAATTCAAATTAATTGGAAATAATTAATAACAATCGAAAAAATTGTATTTATTTCAGTAAAATTTGAGTGAATTTAGAGGAGTTTACGGGAAATGAGAAGAATTCGATGAAATTCGTAAAAAGTCAAGCTAAATTTAAAAAGCAATCAAAGGAATTGACAACAATTAAAAAATATGGAAAAATTAATTAAGTTACGTTTTAAATGAGTTTAGAAAAATTAAAGAGAATTCAAAAGAATTCGATGAAATTCATTTAAAAAATCAAGCTTAATTTAAGAAGCAGCCAAGTGAATTGAAAACAATTAAAAAATATGAAAAAATTTATTAAGTTACGTTTTAAATGAGTTTAGAAAAATTAAAAAGAATTCAAAAGAATTCGATAAAATGCTTGAGAATTTGAAGTAAGTTTTAAAGACTTCAAGATGAATTAAACAAAAACATTTTTAAAATCCATTAAATTGAGTAGAATTGAATGAATTTAGAAGAATTCAAAAGAATTTAAAAGAATTCAGGATGAATTAATTCAGGGCGAATTCTAAATGAATTGCAAAAATTATTAGAAAATCTCTTCAAATCTTTGAAACCCTACGGTACCCCTCAATTTTTGTGAATAAATTCTTTGAAATCCATTAAAATATTAAAATCCCTTAAAATTATTATCAAAAAAATATGATAAAAAAATGTCTGGGAATCTTTTAAATTTTCCTAAAATATTTCAAATCCTTTGACATCTTTTTAAATCCGTTAAAACTTTTTAAAGCTCTTGAAAATGCCTGGAAATCTTTTACAATACTCTCAAATATATCAAATCTTTTTAAATCCCATTAAATTACTGAAATTCATTAAAAATTTCTTTAATCAATTAAATAAAAACGTTTAAACAAATTTTTAAACTCCATCCCGTGAAATTCTATGAAATTTGGCGATATTTCCTGAAATCCTGAAAAATTTATTAAAATAGCTTGAGAGCTTTAAAATCCCTGAAAATTCACGGAAATCTGATAAAATCGCGGAAATCTGATAAAATCCTGTGAAATATTTTTAAATATCGTAAAAACTTTTTTAAAAAATTCCTTGGAATCTTTTAAAATTCCCTAAAATATTTCAAATTAAAAGCTCTTGAAAAAGCCTTATAAGTTTTAAAAGTACCCTAAAATCTTAAAAGTCCCTTCAAATTATTTAAATAGGTTATAAATTTCTCAAAATCTTAAAATTTTTTTTCTCGAAATTTCATGCATATCGTCCGGAAATTTTTTCCAATCCAGACAAAAATAAATCCAATTTTTTAACACGTATTTCCCATAAGAAAATAATACGTTTCTGTAACTTTTCTTCAGAATCGTCAACATTAGCTGAAACGAGTTGAAACTCAACATTTTTGTTCACAATTAGCCTTAGAATACGAATAAAATATTAATTTTTAAATATCACCCCCATAAGTCTGTTTTATAGGGTCCCAAAAAACCCCCATAAGTGAAAAAAATGGGTTTTGCTAGTTTTTGGCGCTAATTATGATTTTTTTTGCATTTTTTAAAAATGCTTAGAGTTAGGTAATAGTTAATGTTCAGAAACATAATTGGTTAAACAATTTATTATTATTTTTAATAATATTCTCTTTGAATAATGCGAGAAATTGCGGTTTTTCCTAAAATTTTCAACTTTTTGTCCACTTTTCACTTGGAGTGAGTTCATATTTAATTATATTCAGCAAAAATTACTTTAAGAAAAGATAGTTATAAACAATAAGCAATTGTTTAAATAAGCTACCATTTAGCATTGTTAAAGAAGAAGATAGTTATAAACAATAATACTTTGTGTAAATGATTATTTTTGCTAAATCGAATTAATTATTAACTCACCCTACGTGAAAAGTAAACAAATAGTTGAAAATTTCAATATAAACCGCGACTTTCTAGCATTATTCAAATTGAATATTATAAACAAAAATAATTTCTTTAAACAATTAATTTTGTTAACTTTATTTGATTATTTACCTCACTCTAACAGGAAATTTGACAAAAAGTGGATTTTTTTTAACTGCATTTTTCTAGCATTATTCTAAGACAATATTATTTACGATAATAATAAAATGTTTAAATAATTATGTTTGTTAACATTAATTATTACCTCACTCTAATTGAAAATTGGACAAAAATTGGAATTTTTTTGTAAGACACGCATTTCTAACTCTGAGATGAAATTGTTACAAACAATAATAAATTGTTTGAACAATTTATTTAAACATCTGATTATAAGTATAAAGTAGTATTTCATGCATTAGGAACAATTTGCATTTAAAAAACCGCAAAAAAATCATAATTAGCCCTAAAAACTCACAAAACCCATTTTTTCACTTATGGGTTTTTTTTTTGGGACCCTATAAAAAAGACGTATGAGGGCGATATTTAAAAAGTAATATTGCATTTGCATTCTATAGCTAATTGTGAAGAGAATTGTTGAATTTCGACTCGATTCACATAATATTGACGATTCCGAATAAAATTTACAAAAACGTCTTTTTTTTACCACTAAATATCATTTTTTTCAAAACAAAACTTTTTTTTTGGATTCGAAGAAATTTTCGGGCAACATGAATTAAAAATCGAGAGAGAAAAAAATTGGACCACCCCACAGTGGGATGAATTAAAAAAACGAGGTTCAAAATAACTTGTAGCTGGCAATTTTTAACCAATTTCATATTTTTTTTTAGAAAAATTCAGCATTAAATTTTGAAGAGAGTTATGTCGCTTGATTTTTTAATTGTATTTTGTTTAAACTTTTATTTAAATGCAAAGTGTGAAGAAAAAGTCGGTTTTTTAGTTTTTTATGTTCATCTTCGTGAAAAAAAAATTTTTGTGATCAGCATTGCCAGACTTTAATCACGGGGATATTTCAAAGCAAAAAAAATGATATTGTTAACATCATTTTTATAAACAAATTAACTTATCAAATAGTCTACACTATAAATTCATCGTTTGTAAAGTAAATGTATGCTTTAAAATTACTTGCTTTTATTGAAAAAATAATACCCGATAATAAAAATTTGACATCCGATATTTTTTATTAATTTTAAGAATTTTCTAGACTGCAGAATGTTTTTCGCGAGTTAAATGCGTATTAAATAAATGAACACTGGGATTTTAGTTAAATACTTATCTATAAGGAAGCAATAAATCAAATTTTTATATAGACAAAACAGGATGTCATACATGACCCTCTACCAATTTTCTGGGAGACTTTTACGCAATATTGTCAGATATTGCATCATATGATGCAACAAAATTCTGGAAGGTTCTACATGATAATCGACACGTTTAGACTATAATTTTTTTGCATCACAAAATGTAATGAGTCATGAAAAATGACCTTGAACTTGTTTACCCAAAAAATTGTTCAGTAGAAGTTGACTACGTCATTAGGAATATTCTAGAAACCAAGCACTGCAGCTGTAGAATATCGGTAAGATATTTTTTTATGGTATCTGATAGTAATATATCTGCCTCTTTTTCCACAGTTCTAGAAGATTCAACGTTATAGAAAAAAATGTTGATCGCTGAATTAAATTAGTTAGCTAGGATGCAATAAGTCATCCTTGATTTCTATAAACTATATTATACAGTAGCTTTAGTGGGTGATTGAAAAATTCGAAATATTCTATTATATTAGTTTCATATTTTTTAAATTTTATTTTAAATCTTTAACGTGTAATAGGCTAAATTGACCTTTCTACATAGTTGATGAAAAACGAGCATATACCTGTGAATAAAACAGGCATGTGAAATAAAATGCACGCTGTATTATCTCTCTTTCGAGACTCGAAATTGTTTGCAGTATCTTATTTCAAATGACACGTCGAGAAGTTGACGGATCTAGTATATAGCAAAAGAATGATTTTCAAACGTTGTGGTTCGATTCAAAAAGCGAACTTTTGCGATCAGTAAAAAGAAGTGATCTCTAGAGAACGAAAGCAGAGTCTAATGAAATGCATGCAGACTCAGACGGTCAGTGCATCAAATGTTTTCTATAATCAGAACTTTTAAACACGTCTGCATTTTATCTCGAGTCCTCGCTTGCTCGCTACTCGACACCAGAATAAAGCGATTAGAATCCTGAACATATAACCTACCATAAAAAATGCTTTATTCTTTTAGATACTCCTTACCTATATTATTTGATTCGCTTAAAATATTTTCTAATTTAAATTTTTTTATCTTCCTCTTTATCCTTGAGTTTTAGAAGATTCTACATTATAATCAACACATTTGCGATATAATTTTCTTTTGCAACGCAAAATGTAATGCGCCTTGAAAATAACGTTGAAAATTCTTACCGAAAAAATTATGCAGTTTAATTTGATGCCATCATCAAGAATGTTCTAGAAGAATGTGTTTCACGAATTATTTGCCCATTATATAAATAAGTAAAGGAAATTTTAGTTAAATATGTTATCCATAAGGAAGCAATAAATCAAATTTAGATAGCCAAACCAGGATGTGATACATAGCCCTCCGTATCAAATTTCATCTGTAAACCTGCACCTTTTTGCGCATTAAATAAATATTTTATCTGTGAGGAAGCAATAAATCATCCTTGAAATAACTATATGACGCAGTAGAAATTGCCAGGATAAAGCAAATTATAACCTTGAAAGCATTTACGCGAAAAATTCTTGAGAAAAGAAATAACCTTGAACCTGTTGTTACATGCATTTGGCTGGCACAATTGCGCAATATTACTCTGTGAGGTCATCGAGCAATGTTCTAGAACGGTCTCGATGTCAACCTGACACGGACACACGCACACAGGCTTACCTCACACAGCCACGCATTAACACTAATTGATCCAGAACCGGCCCTATACATCTACTATACAACTAATTCCAAACTAAAGAAAAAAGAAAATTAGGTGAATCTAAATTGTTTTTTTTTTATTTAATGCAACCTGAAAATCATATTTTTAAAGTAATTTTCTTTTAATTGAAAGTTCAATGCAGATCATATTCTTAAGCTGCTGTAGCTATTGGGCGCAACCTGATCCGCCAGACGTAATTTCTTAATTCCGAGGATGATGCCAGCGACGTTGACAGACCTACCCATTCGTTTAAACTTAGTGACAATAAATCGTTGAAATATCAAAAATTTATAAATAAATTAACTCCCACATCTCCATAAAAAAAAACACAGATAGACGAGGTAAGCCCCGCAAATCATTATCAGGTAAAGTTCTGATCCCACAACAAATGATTGCTAGAGAGGGTCGTCTGATGGATTACATTTACTAGGATGGCCCTAACGAATTGGTCGATGGATTACGCTTACTGCTAACGTCTCAAGCAGCTGGAAATCCAAGTCGCACAAACGAAAAACCTTGAACTTGCTGTTACTTGGATTTGGCTGGCACAATTGCCCAATATCACTCTGTGACGTCATCAAGGAATGTTGTAGGAGCTTTTAGCATAAACAAAATACATGCACATCCACAATCCACCTTGAAAAGTGGCTCAAGAAAGTGAGATTCAAAGTATATATAGCACATTAGGTACATCTCACTTGCGCATGCGCATCTGCTTGTATAAACAAATGGCTTAGAATCTACTATCATGTATTACAAGACGGACTCTGGATACGAAAGTGGTTAAAATCAGTATCCAGAGTCCGTCTTGTAATTCATATCCAGACTCCGTCTTACTTTTTGAGCCAGAACCGGTACCAGACATCTACTGAGGTCTTAACATTTGGCAAAGTCATGACCATCAATATGAAAAGTTTTTAATTCGCAGTGATGAAGGGACTATCGTATGGGTTTTCAAATGCGCCCATATGCGCCATGAAAATTTTCTGCATATCTTGCAAATTGCCCAAGATATGGAGTTCTTAACATTTTGCAAGGTGATGACCACCAAAATAAAAGTTCTTAATCCGCAGTGATGAAGGAACTGTCGTATGGGGTTCTAAATGCTCTCAGACGCGCCATGAAAATTTTCTGATTACCTTGAAAATTGCCTGAGATATGGAGGTTATAACATTTTGCAAAGTGACGACCACCAAAATAAAAAGTTTTTAATCCGTAGTCATAAAGGGACTTTCGTATGGGGTGGGTTTCAGATGCGCTCATATGCGACATGAAAATTTTTAGAATATCTTGAAAATAGCCCAAGATATGGAGGTCTTAAAATTTTGCAAAGTGCTGACCACCAAAATGAAAAGTTTTCAATCTGCAGTGATGAAGTGACTTTCTGATGGCGAGTCAAATGCGCTCATATGCGCCATGAAAACTTTCCGCATATCTTGAAAATTGCCCAAGATATGGAGGTGATAATATTTGGCAAAGTCATGACCACCGAAATAAAAACTTTTTAATCCACAGTGAAGAAGGAACTTTCGCATGGGGTTTCAAATGCTCTCGTATGGGCCATGAAAATTTTCTAAAAATCTAGACAATTTGCCAAGATATGAAGGTCATAACATTTGGCAAAGTCATGACCATCAAGATAAAAAGTTTTTAATCCGCAGCGAAGAAGGGACTTTCGTATGGGGATTCAAATGCGCTCATATGAGCCATGAAATTTTTCTAAAAATCTAGAAAATTTCCCAAGATATGGAGGTCTTAACATTTTTCAAGGTGATGGCCACCAAAATTAAAAGTTTTTAATCCGCAGTGAAGAAGGGACTTTCGAACGGCGATTCAAATGCGCTCATATGCGCCATGAAATATTTCTAAATATCTAAAAAATTGCCAAAGATATGGCGATCTTAACATTCTGCAAAGTGATGACCAAAAAAATAAAAAGTTTTGAATCTGCAGTGATGAAGAGACTGTCGTATGGGGTTTAAAATGCGCTCATATGCGCCATGAAGATTTTCTGAATCACTTAAAAATTGCCTAAGATATGGAGGTCATAACATTTGACAAAGTCATGACCATCAAAATGGAAAATTTTTAATACGCAGTGAAGAAGGGACCTTCGTATGGGGTTTCAAGTGCGCTTATATGCGGCATGACATTTTTTGGAATATCTTGAAAATTGTCCATGATATGGAAGTCTTAACATTTTGCTAGATGCTGACCACCAAGATAAAACGTTTTTAATTCGCAGTGATGAAGTGACTTTCTTATGGGGTTTCAAATGAGCTCAAATGCGTCATGAAATTTTTTTTAATATCTTGAAAATTTCCCAAGATATGGAGGTTTTAACATTTTGCAACGTGCTGACCTCCAAAATGAAAAGTTTTTAATCCACAGTGATGAAGTGACTTACTCGTGGGGTTTCAAATGTCCTCATATTCGCCATAAAAATGTTCTTCATATCTTGAAAATTGTCCAAGATATGGAGGTCATAACATTTTTAAAGCGGTGACCAAAAAAATGAAAAGTTTTCAAACCGCAGTGATGGAGGGACTATCGCATGGGGTTTTAAATGCCCTCATATGCGCCGTGCGAATTTTCTGAATATGTAGAAAATTGCCCAAGGTATGGAGGGTTTAACATTTTGCGTAGTAACGACCACCAAAATAAAAAGTTTTTAATCCGCAGTGATGAAGATACTGTCGCATGGGGTTTAAAATGCGCTCGTATGCGCCATGAATATTTTCTGAATCACTTGAAAATTGCCTAAGATATGGAGGTCATAACATTTAGCAATTTCATGACCATCAAAATGAAAAGTTTTTATTCCGCAGTGCAAAATAAAATAAAAAATAAAAATAACTTGCAAATTGCCTAAGATATGGAGATTATAACATTTGGCAAAGTCATGAACATCAAAATGATATGTTTTTAATCCGTAGTGAAGAAGCGACTTTCGTATGGGGTTTCAAATGCGGTCATATGCGTCATGAATATTTTTAGAATATCTTGAAAATTGCCCAAGATATGGAGGACTGCATATCTGCATATCTTGAAAATTCCCAAGATATGGAGGACATAACATTTGCAAAGTGATGAACAAAAAAATGAAGAATTTTCATCCACAGGGATGAAGTGACTTTCTTCTGGGTTTTCAAATGCGCTCATATGCGCCATGAAAATGTTCTGCATATCTTGAAAATTTCCCAAAATATGGCGGGCTTAACATTTTGCAAAATGATGACCAAAAAAAAAGAAACGTTTTTAATCCGCAGTGATAAAGAGACTTTCGTATGGGGTTTCAAATGCGCTCAGATGCGCCATGAAAATTTTTTGACCATCTTGAAAATGGCCCAAGATATGGAGGTCTTAACATTTTGCAAGGTGCTGATCACCAACATAACAAATTTTTCATCCACAGTGATGAAGTGATTTTCTTATGGGTTTTCAAATGCGCTCATATGTGCCATAAAAATTTTATGCATATCTTGAAAATTGCACAAGATAAGAAGGTCATAAAATTTTGCAAAGTGATGACCAACAAAATAAAAAGTTTCTAATCCTCGGTGATGAAGGGGAAATTTCCAATTCGGGATTTTTGTATTTCAGAAATTTTATCTTTTCGAGAATTTTTCTATTTGAAATATTTACTTTTTCGAGAATTTTCCAATGTCGGCCATTTTATTTTTCGGCATTTTTCAGTCGTCATAATAAATTTCCGACAGACAATTGCAGAATTATAAAATATACAATTCTGCATAATTCGGACACTAGAAAAGTTATGGTATTGAGACATTAAAAAAACTATGTTTTAACCAAATATATTTATTCATTAAAAATACAATAATGGAATGTTTTTACTTTATCTTTCAGTAGCCCCGTTATGAAATTTGACAAAAAAGTCAATGTAATTTTTCACGACTTTTAAAGGTCTCACTTTTGACATTATATATTTTTTTAATTCCATACCGCTGTTTGTTCAGATTGCTTCAAAAATTCTATCAAAAAATTGATGATCAATTTCGATCATTTTAATAAGCATTTTTTCGTTCTGAAATTTTTAATTTTTATCAGATGTATCTATCACAAAATAAAAATATTTTTTAATCCAACTTAGGAAACGTTTTTAAAAAATCTAAATCACTATGAAAAGAAAGAGAAATCCCTGTGCCATAAGCTTTTTTTTTAATTTTAAATTTCAAAAGATGCATATTTAAAAAAATGCATACCTTTTTATAAAATAATTTACAGTTGATGTAACAAATCGGAATTTTTTTCTTTAGTTATTGTAAAAATATATACAGTTTTTTCAAGTTGCTTTGATTTTACTATATAAAAAAGCTTATTGTCCTTCTGGTATAATCAACTAAAAGTATTGAAAGTAATTTAAAAAAAGCTTGTGTCCTCTCCTTTCAGAAATTTTTTTTTTTAAATAGATGTACCAAAGACTTGAATGTAATAAATTCGCCGTTTAATTATTGTTGAAAATAATTTCCTGAGCAAAACTGAAATCAAAAGTGTTCGAGAACCGAAAAGATTTCGAGCTTTTAGCAAAGTTCGAATATCGGGTTTTTGCATGATCTCACCAAAAACAGTATCAACCCAAAATTCAGTATGATTATATTACATCAATGAATTTTCAAACTCTTCAATATAAAATTTAATTCAAGTACAATAAAATTAATAGTTCATAATTTCTTAGATGAACTTCGATAAAAAAAAATTCGAGAAGAAGTTGATTGATTGGACGTCAAAGAAGTGTCTGTCGTAAAATTTCTTTTACGATGAAGAAACAGAAAGCATTTTCGCATACCTCAATAATAAGGCGAATTTATTTATGGGCGTCCTCCAGGATTACGGCTTGACAGTAAAATTGCAAGATGTAGCAATGGGTAATGCGGCGGCGAATACTACATTTATGAAAAAATTGTCAAATTTATTAAACAGACTTTTCGGCACCCAGTTTGATCCCAACGACATGCATTTCCGCTGCTTCGCACATATCATAAATTTAGTTGCTCAAGATACATATGCTTCGTGATCTAGAAATTGCTGACGCTGTTGGAGACAAAGAAAACAATAGTGATGATAAAGAAATTCCAGATCATCAAGAAAATCATGAAGAAATGATTACATCTGAGTCAAAAGTAATGGCGTGAAAAATTAAAATCTGCCTGCGACGTCATAGGAGTACAAATGCAGTCTCCAGTTCTGAACGTATCAACTAGGTGGAATTTTACCTTTGATATGATTAGCACAGCTCTTAAGATGAGAAAACCTGTATACTATTTATGCGAAAACGATGATCAGATAAAACCACTGAGCTTTACTGCATCTGAATGGCTCCTCTTGGATAATGTAGCAAAATGTCTAAAACATTTGAAAACTCTGTCTACAGAACTTTGCGGTGAAAAATAAATTACCCTACCACTAGTTGTAGTCGGATTTAACTTGCTGCTAGAAATTGCCAAAAATGTAATTGGATTTAATGCGCACTCCTCATTTTAGATCCGAGATATAAATTTGAGACATTTAGAATGACCGAATGGGGTCAAGAAATGGCATCTGGATCTCTTAAAAAGTTTGAGATCATCTACAAAGAACTATACTTTGTGTCCCAATCGAATACTGAACCTGAACATGACGAAGACGAAGATGATCAAGTCGAGGATAGTGATAATGATTTGGGTACACGGTGCCTGCTTGTTCTAAATTTTAGATTAGAATGGCGAGACGAGATTGATGGATATTTCAAAATTCCACGCACAGATGGAAATGCAGATGTACCTCAATGGTGGAAGCAACATCAAGACATATATCTCAACTTAAGTCGTATGGGCAGAGATTTCTTCAGCATGCAAGCAACATCGGTACCAGCTGAAACAGTCTTTTCGAAAGCAGGTTTAATAATGCGAATACATTGAAATCGGTTAAACGACGAATCTGCCAGGAGTTCAATTTGTTTGAATTCCTGGATGAATTGCACCTTCAGTTCTGTCATAAGGAATCAAATTTCTGGGCAATCACTTAATTCTTCTTAATTTTCGACAATGGAGTTTTCGTTTCACATTTACTGTTTGTAATTAATTTGAATAAATTTGACAAACAATGTATACGATTTTGTATTTTTAAGTTTTATTGAGATAAAATATGCAATAATATTACATTCTAAGGTAACTTAATCAGTCTAGTTTATGAAATAGTTTATTTGAAATAATTAAAATCAATGGCACACTTGCATAATTATCTTAAAAGAGTACTGTATATTAAATTTCGAATCTTGTAGACACCTATTTTTATTTTATTGAAGAATGCATATTCTTATTAATTTTGTAGCTGAAAATTTAGAAGTTCTTATTTTTCCGAGAAACATTATTACCTATATTGTCACTTCAAAATAGAGTTCTCGAGTATCTTTCAAAATTTTAGTTTTTGCGTGTTCTACGACAGATGAATTCTTTCAGTTTCGTATGATTTTCAACATGATTGTACTCAAAATTTGAACGAAAATCCCGTAAGCTTCCACTGCTTTAATAGGTGGGTTTGTTTTCTTCTTTTAAACCGGCATTAAAAATGCTGTTTCTGCAGTAAATAATTAAAATAAATGGACAGAAAATATATAATTTCAATGAAATATTTGTGGATTTTCAATTATTTCGAAACTTTAGGATATGAACTGTACGATTTTATCGTATTTTACACATAAACACTAGACGTCAAAGTATTATCTAGTAGAAATACAATATTCAAGATTAACGCTTGTTTTCGCTTGATTCTTGATTTTATTGACTGAAATGTCAAGATGGGATTGATTCCTTGGCTTAAAGTTCGATTCAAATGATTGAAATTGACTTTTTCTTGTCTTGTATCGCTTGAACGCATCACACGCCTGTTATCAATTTACAATCATATTTTACACGAGGACCTTTTTCCGACCCCTTGGAAAGAGATCCTTATTTTCTCTGATGACAAAACCAGGTGGCAAGTTCAGATCCGTATATTTGTTAGAATATAACAATTTACTTCGACCTTCACAATTTTGATTTAGAAAAGCTCGATCTAGTGCCGACAGTCTAGCGATATTATCCACAGAACTACACAAAGCTATGTGAATGGACGCCTATTCAGCTTATCTTTTCCTTGATATTAAAGGCGCTTTTATTGATGTCATGCCAGAAATTCTGGTTACAGATATGATTGATTTGGGTATTCCCAACAAAATTTGCAAATTTACCTATAACCTCACATCTAATAGACAAGTATTCTTTAGCATAAATGGCGACAGCAAAGGACGCTCTACCTTTAAAAAGGAATTACCGCAAGATTGTATTTCAAGTCCAACTTTATATACAATTTATAACTTGGGATTGCATAAAGTATTGCACAGTTTATGTGAAATTCTGGAATTTATAGATGATATAGACATATATGTGACCAGAAATTCTCTATCAGAGTATATTGAAATTCTTCAATACTGCTTAAGTCGTTGAAACATCTATCTTAAGAAAAGAGGTCTTTCAATCTCACCCACGAAATCAAAATTTGTCATTGCTTCGTTCTCTAAGGCTATCCCAAATAATATTTTTCTAAATCTTGATAACTTTCAGAGCTTACCTAGTGCAGAGGCTTTATTTTTAGGAATAATTTTCAGTCATACCCTTTCGTGGGAAGCGCAACTCACAAAACTCATCGATAGAGGCAATAAGGTTCTAAGCATGTGGGGCTGTAACCCTGAAACCTTACATATCCTCTTCAGTTTGTTAGCACGCGGTTCCATGGAATATGGTTGTTATGCATTATCTATCTACGATGAAAGTTTGTACAACAAATTAAATATTTTACACAATAAGTTTTTGAGAATTATCTTGGATTACCGTAACTCTATCCCAATCAATGGCATGCAAGCAGAATTGAAAGAACTCTCTATTTTCAACAGATTCCGATTGATAACGGATAGATTTCTTCTAAGCTCATTTGCCGTCTCTGGTTACCCAGTTCACGATCTTCTGAAAACCCTTGACTCTTATGCTACACAAAATTTTATTTCCTTTAACATTAAAAAAGGTTTTCTTCTACTTCAGTCGTTTAATAATTATAAAAACAACCCGGATGGGAAAGATTATCAATTTTTAAGTTATCGATCAGCAACACCCAATGATGCCTTTCATCGAATTTTTAACAAAAAAATCGAGAATAGAATCTCCTTCTTTACGGACGGCTGTAAA
Organism: Andricus grossulariae; assembly: GCA_011634705.1. Taxonomy (NCBI): domain Eukaryota; kingdom Metazoa; phylum Arthropoda; class Insecta; order Hymenoptera; family Cynipidae; genus Andricus; species Andricus grossulariae. Next base: position 132,123,745 of record JAABKJ010007545.1, on the reverse strand, counting down.
TTTGGGGATGAGCCTGTGGGTCTATCTGTTTTCTCTCCACAATTAAAATTTTAACTAAGTTATCAAATGATGGCTGAAGCTTCAATTTTCGCTGCCGAGGCTATCGCAATCTGTGAGGCTATAGAATACATTATAAATAATTCATTAGAAAATACTAATATTTTTACAGACTCGCGCAGTGTGTTGAAGGCATGTCGGGGCTTCAATGTCATGGGTTCCACCTCGTTCCTCTTGTTTAAAATATATCATCTCTTACATATAGCCAAACATTAAAAATTGGAGACAGAACTTCTTTGGATACCCGGTCACAAAGGAATTTCCGGAAACGAGACAACGGACGGCCTAGCTAAAAAGGCAATAGAAATAGGAGTACAACTTAATTATATAATTCCTCATACTGACCTTTATGAATTAGCTCATAATAAAGCATACAAACGATCAAATTCCAGTTGGATTAGGAAAATATTGTTACTATCGCAGGAATAAGATCGAAACATTACGCGTTGGCTTATAGTGTATTTAGAAAAAATTATATTCATTTTAGTGAATGCCTCTACTGTGGTGAAGAGGTAGACGAACATATCAACCATGTGGTGTGGGCCTGTCCTCGTTATTCGGTACAAAGAGCTCGTTTAGAGAAATCTCTCAATAAGTAAAAGAAATTTCCACCCTATAACATATGTAGAATCACTACTATATAATCCATCCAGCAGTAACACTGCATTAATAGCACGTTTCCTGAGAGAGTGTAATATTTCTGTCTAGTCACATGTGTATGTGTATGTGCGAATGGGTATGTATGTGTGTATACATACATGCATAAGTGTGTATATGTATATAAGTCATATTTATAAACATACAGAAATTATAACAAACCTAAAATTTAAGGAGATATTTTGCTCGTCAAACTGAGAAATTCAAATTTATATACCGCGCGTGTCACACCCTTACGAAAAACAAGTACTGGAAAAACCGTGTACTCCAGTGAGTACTGGCATGAATACACAGATTCCAGTACTGATTTCGCGCAGTAAGTGGTTGGGAGTACTGGGGTGAGTACTGGTGTAAGTACTGGCGTGAGTAGTGGTGTGATTACTGGTGTGAGTACTGGTTTGAATACTGGTTTGAGTACTGGTTTGAGTTCTGGTTTGAGTACTGGTTTGAGTTCTGGTGTGAGTACTGGTGTGATTACTGGTTTGTGTACCGGTGTGAGTACTGGTGTAAGTACTGGTGTGGGTACTGGTGTGAGTACTGGTTTGAGTACTGGTGTGAGTACTTCGCGCTTCGCCCTCAAATATTTATTCCTTGCACTCTTTTTTATCCAAGTTTTTTCATGCATCTTCATACTCTGACTTTCCTACGTAATGAACTGTAGTTGAAGATTAAATTGATTAAGCTAGGTAGGCACACATTCTCATCGTGACACTCGCGCTTTATGCTTAATTTTCAACAGACATTTTCTGATTTAAAAAAGGCTCTTCGAAATCTGCCATAATGACCAGAATCAAGGCATTTCTGACACACACACACACACACACACACACACACACACTAGCGCGTGCGCTCGCTCATATATATATATATATATACATACACATATATGTACTCATATTACGTAAAATTGGAAATTTTAGGCATTGGGATAACATTTTAAACACTCTGCCTTAAATCCATAGCAACTAACATTATAATATTTTCTCTTTTGGCCGAGGATTCAATTATTTCGTTGAAATTTAACGTCTTTTTGATTGAATGTAACTGTTTTTGACATAATATTCAAATCTTATTCTGTTGAAATATCAACGCATCTTCTAAATTGAAAATTCGTTTCTTTGGTTGATGATTGAAAATACTACTATTCGGATGAATAATGATTTTCGTGGTTCATACTTTACCTACATTAAAATTCGTCTTTTTTAAATTCAAAATCATTGATACATAAAATTCTTCATGGAAAAGTTCTCTACAGGTTATATAACTTTTCAGTAACATTTTCTCAAGCCCATGGAAGTCATTCCAAAATGCCCAAACCGTGATTGTTTCCCATGTATGGGTAAAAAATCTTTCAATTGTGAAGTTAATTGTAATAAATAAATTAGTTTAAGAAATACCTAACATGATGGATTGCTCGTTTGCAAAGTACATTTGTACCTTAAAATTGCTTGCTTTTAGCGTCAAGATCAGACTTAATCCTGAAAATGTATCATCTGATATTTATTTATAATTTTTCTGAACCGAGTACATAAATAAATATCTAGTATCGGCATTTACTGGCAAGATATCATCCTGCATTTTTTACGAACTATTTAAAAAAATTACGTATATGAGCAAATGCTTTTTATCGGAAATTATGGAGAAACAAAATTAGTTTTTTCTTGTTATTGCCTATAAACTGACAGGCCAGTGATTTCAAATATTGAAAATTTGTCTTTCCATACTTTTGCTCCTTTTTCAAGCAAATTATATAAACAGATTCCGATTATCGACATTAACTAGGAAAAGCATCACTCATTCCCACTAATTGTATTCATATTGTATTCGACATGATGTTTCGTGACGAAAATTTATAAAAGTCAATACTGTGCGATTGTACATTTTACATATATAAATGTCACCTGCGCGTTACACAGGGCTCCTAAAAATAGGCAAAATGATATTCTTCTGAGTGATCTTCAGGTAAAGTAGCATCACTCAGGAGAATATCCAGAGCGCAAACTCCACCACCTCCCACTAAAATCTTAAACTAGAGCAGTGGGAAAAAGGCCCGCCGCTAGGCTATAAAAACTGTTACGCAGCGAAAACCGAGGAGTTGGAGGCTTGCAGGCGAACCGCAAGGATCAAGGAAGAAGTAGTCTTCCGGGAGTGGTTTGAGATCCCTCTTCCTCTTGTTCTGTCCCATACTGCTTTCTAACGTCGAGAATCTTGAGAGCGTTTTAGACTGTCTCACAATTCTTCAGAATATTTGATCCTTGTGCAACCTATTCGAGTCAGACTAGCTATGAGCAGAATTTTTGAAGATGATTTTTTTTCGCAGAATCAAATCTCATGATATTTTAGGCCCTAAATTTGTTGGTATATTTTACTCATTGATCCAAAAAACGAATACAACGAGTTTCTCGTATACTAGTTTAGGAAGTGGCATTCAGTAAGATTTTTATATCACTATAAAAATTCGATATAGCCTTAGAAGCAGATTGATCATTTCTACCCTGGTTCAGAAAGGCAATTACCGTCTTTATAGAAGAAACTGTATTTTTCGGAGAATTTACTTCATATTTACATGGAAAGTACCTTTGAAGGAAAACTTCACTGGCTAATGTAATCTCTCTCTCCCCCCCCCCATCTCTCTCTCTCTCTCTCTCTCTCTCTCTCTCTCTTTTTGAGGAGATAGCCTAAGCGTTTACAGTTTGTACCTCTAAGCGAGAAAACCTTACTTTTGTCAGACGACACGAATTGTCGTCTCAAGGGCAACGACCCTTATCCGGTGCGACCAACAAAACTTCGAAATAGAAAGATTTAAGACCCCCTGGGTCAGGAGTTGAGGCTCCGTAATTTTCAAAGGCTTAGTCCTAATCCGTTTGATTTTGGATATCTTAGGAAATAAAAGAAAATAGCAATTAAGCGATTTACAGCAGGAATTGATAGATTAAATTTTCACCTCGTATAAAGAAATAGATTTTAATTGTGGATACGAAATCCCTCCCTAAAAAGGGCTACTTATAAAAATATGAATGTAATAAATCGAATCGAGTATAGAAAGTGCGATCTTTAGAGAAGTAAGCTACACTTATGAAATTAATAGCATAAAAATGCATTATTAAAGATAGAAGAACAAGTATTCAATGATTAAATGCCAAAGGCTATAGGCTAGAGTAAAAGATTCGTTTCTTTCGTAAACGTAAAGACTAAATATCTTTAAAGAATAGGAATAGGAATTTGTACTTTCTTAGCTAGCATAGGCTTTTTTAAATAAATGATGTTTGCTTAACAGAGAATCTCAGTTTTTCTCACATGCTAACCCTTCTTTTATTTAGAAAGTGTCGATAATTTACATAAAATTGAGAAACAATTAAAATTGAAATTTAATTAGTTAACGGCCCAAAAGTTGCCGGTTACAATATATTATTGGAAACATGCAAAATTACTATCGGATGATCAGCATCCATCACTGAACACCATGGCCATTATAATTTTAATATAATTGGCGAAGCGATTTTTTGTAAGAAGCTAGCTTCCTTACTTCATTTTATTATTTTCAGTAGGGCTATTACAAATTGGTAAAAATTGTAAGGTTTTCTTACATTATGGATGAAATCTGAAATAGTAAACATTCTTCAATATTCTTAGACTATTACATAGGTATGTTTCTAAATAATCGTGGCTCGTGCATAATTGTGAGGCAAGTTCTTGGATCCTGAAAGAAGTCAAAGTTGGAATATTCCAGTTTTTCACAATTCTTTGTTCGACATTCACTGGCTTCACTCTTTGCACTATGCAAGACAAAATGTTGTACAATCATTACAATCAGTTAATGTGATTATCTACAAATGTACCTTCGAAAAAAGGTCAAGAACATTAAAAAATATTAATTATTTCAGATGTCATCTCAGATTTACGAAAAATACAATGCGAAATATATATACAAGAATTGACAAAATTACTTCATTCCGGGCTTGTATGCATTTAAAAAACTGGACGCAATCCTTTCCCATCAACGTGACATATTATTTTGAAAAAATATTGTAATATTTTTTGAAAAGAATCGCGTCCAGCTTTTAAAAAATGCTATTTCTCGCTTTAGCTACAACTGAGAACTTATGTCAGGAAGAAAGTGACACGTGTTCGTGTTCACCGGTTACACCTGCTTCACCAAGCCTTTCTAAATTGAGGGAAAAAACTTCAGGCCGAGTAAACCGTAAAGCAACTGGCTATCAACATGTGGCTCCCGATTCAAAATTTCTTTCCCATAAAGTCTTAATCCTCAAAAGTGAGCGTTGGCTCGAAAGGGGTGAGACGGAATGAAAATAAAAATGTGGGCATGAGAAATGTCAATTTTAATATTCATGTGCAAGTTTTAAATTCTCAGAATATCATTGGCACATTGGTGAATATTTTCTACTGCAAAATAGAATTTTCAACCAGAAATACAGTAGCCATATTTTCATCTAAAAAAATGTCGTTCCATTTTAAACTGAAAAATAAAAAAATTATTGAAATGAAAATAAAAAGAGATAAATTTTCAAACAAAAATTAGAAAATTATATTTTCGGTAGAAAAATGACTTTTCATAAAAACAATCAAATTGGGAAGCAGTTAATTGAATTTTTAACCCTAAAATATAAATTTTCGACTAAAAATGAAAAAGTTAAGTTTTCAGTAAAAAAACGCGAAATTACACCAAAATACATGAGTATTTCAACAAATAGTTTAATTTTCAGTAAAACAAGTGAAATTTCATCAGAATACACGAATTTTTAAACATATTTTTGAATTTTTAAATTGAAAAAACAAATTTTCAACAAAAAATGGACAAATTAAATTTCCAGTAAAAAAAAACGAATTTCCATAAAAATTCATGAATTTTTAAAAAAATTGTTGAATTTTCAGTAAAAAAAAAAGTGAATTTTCATCAAAATACATGCATTTTTAAACAAATAGTTGAATTTTTAACTGGAAAAGACAAATTTTCAAAAAAAAATGGACAAATTAAATTTTCAGTAAAAAAACGAATTTCCATCAAAATTCATGCATTTTTAAACGAGTAATTAAAATTTCAGTCAAAAAGGGAATTTTCATCAAAATACATGAATTTTTAAACAAATAGTTGAATTTTCAACTCAAAAAGAAAAATATTCAATTAAAAATGGAAAAGTTAAATTTTTAGTAGAAAACGAATTTTTATCAAAATACATGCAGTTTTAAACAAATAGTTGAATTTCCAACAGGAAAAGATCAATTTTGAATCAAAAATGGAAAAATTAAATTTTCAGTACAGTGTCAAGTGTAAAAATGCTTAGTGAGCTTTTTTGTGTAAGCTCGAAGTCAATCTCTGACTTCGAGCGCTTTATTTACGTTTATGAGTACAGGTATAGAACCTTGCACAAGGCTTAGTGGAAAGCACGCACATTTGCGTCAACAAAAATGTAATCTTAGTGCCTCTGGGGCATGCAGCCTTGACTTCAGACATACAAATATTCTTCCCTGTCATTACCTGAATTTAGTTGCACATACTTAAATGTTCAGAGTTCAATTTCAGCAACTTGGGAGTCCAAACCAAACTCAAAAATATAATAAAGTGCTCTTAGATTCATATTGTTCAATAGCAATATCAAAATACAATTTGAGAAAATTTTTTTTGGAAGAACAATTTTTTACAGCAGCATCCAAAAGCACGTGACTTTGTTCACCAAAACATCTTGCACAAGGCTTAGTGGAAAGCACGCACATTTGCGTCAACAAAAATGTAATCTTAGTGCCTCTGGGGCATGCAGCTTTGACTTCAGACCTCAGTTCAAACATTCTTCCCTGTCATTGCCTGAATTTAATTGCACATACTTAAATGTTCAGAGTTCAATTTTGGCAACATGGGAGTCCAAGTCAAATTCAAAAAAATAATAAAGTGCTGAGTATCAAATTCTTTAGCTGCTTCGCAATTTTCGATATTAAACCTCACTTCGCGAGAATGTAGAGATTTGTCAACATGTCCACGCGGATTCATTTTCCGAGCCGGCAGCTGAAATTCCGTCGTCGAAATTAGAACGTCGTGTCTGAGCTTGAGAGAGAGAAATCATCTTGGAAAACACGAGATGACATCTCGAGGGATTTCTGCAACCAGCTAGAGCGATCCAATAGGATACGAAAATCTCACAGATTCTCTCTCATTTTCGACCTCCGCCTTGAACCTAAAACACATCAGCACTGAACCGGAAAAGGTCAACGTCGTACTTCGTCCCAATTCTCATTTTCCGTATTACTATATACATGACACATAATCCATAAATTTACCGGCTGATTTTACATGATATTCAAGTCTTTATTACAAGAAAGTAACATCCAAAAGCACGTGACTTTTTTCAACAAAACACCTCGCGAAACGCTTCAAGTGGGAAGCACGCACTTCTGCGTAATCGCATATAATGCGCGCGACGCAGTTTCATAACCAAACAGACGAAGTTATTTAATCCAGGTTTGACTCTACTTTAAATCGGTAACATCACAAAGGACCTCCGTAAAGTCGTCTTATTTTATAATAAATTAAATTTCTGTTTAGTATTCATGAAAAATGAGTCGAAACTTTATAATTATATTTGGGTTCATAATTCTATATTATGATATATTATATTATATTACAAGTTTCAGTAATCTTTTTTTTACATTATTCTACATAAGAGTTTTCAAAACATAAAATGTTTATAAACTTGTTTAAAAAAAAAGTTCCCAATCGCTACCATAGTTGTGCGTTTGATAAATTTTATAATTTCTTCGTTTCTTCGTTTCTAGTTTTACATTGCTCGAGAAAAAAGGCTTAAAAAGTGTAAAAAGTGTATGAACCTGTTTTAAAAAAAATTACCTATCTGTACCGCAGGCGCGAGATTGATAATTCTCAAAATTGCTGCGTCGGTGTTATCAATTATCAATCAACTTTTTATTATCTTAATATTATTCGTGGAATTTTAAAGCCAAAAAATGAATTTTCTACTGAAAAGATGAACTTCTAAACCAAAGCAGACGAGTTTTAAATGAATAAAATAAATTTTCAACGAAAAAAGATAATTTTCCAAGCTTAAATGGATAACCAAAACCGGGACGTTCCAACCAATGAGATTATTTTTTCTACCAAAAAAGAAGGATTTTCAACAAAATAGTGGAATTTTTAACTAAAATAGATCATTTTTTATCAAAAAATGTAATAGTTAACTTTCCGTTAAAGAAATTGAATAAAAGAAACAAATTCTCAACGAAATAATCAAATTTTCAACCAAAGAAATAAATGGTCAACCATAAAGATAAATTTGCAACCAAACAAATTGACTTTAAACCAATAAAAAATAATTTTTAACCGAAAAGTTGAAATTTTTACCAAAAAATGTGAATTTTTAACAAAACATGGAATAGTTAAACTTTCAGTTAAAAAAACTAATTTCATACAAACTTTATGTTTAGAAAATGTGATACACATTGATTTTTAATTAAAAAATAATTGTAAATAGTCGCTCATTTTATAAATTGTACGACATTTTTGTACCATGCTTGGCCTCAGGGAATAGATTTGAAAAATGAAATTATAGAAATATCACCATTAATTAGTTTTTGGTTGAAAATTATATTTTTTGTTGAAATTTTTATTTGACATATCTGAAAAAATGAAAAATTTTGTGAAATTTTGTCAAGAATCCTATACAAATTATATTTGTATAACCTTAAAATAAGAAAACAAAAAAATTTTTTAAATAAATAGTTATTCAAATGTTTTATTTTGTATACAAAAATATTTTCCACCTTAAATTATAATTTTGTCGAATTTTCCTTTTTTCTTGACTGAAAAATTTTGTTGATTTGAAAATTTATTTATTTGATTTAAAATTCATTCTTTTCAGGTTGAATTTAACTTTTTTTAATCAAAAATTATATTTTTTTATTGAAATAGCAATCATTCCATTTTTTGTTGAAAATGAAAAAAAAACGAATTTTCTACCAAAAAAGCTGAATTTTCAACAAAAAATGTAATAATTGCTATTTTAATGAAAAAATTCCAATTTCTAATTAGAAACAGTTAAAATTAACTTTAAAAGAGTGAATTTTCAACTAAATAAATAAATAAATTTTCAAGTCAAAAAAATTTGTTTGTGAAGAAAAAAGGAAAATTTCAACAAAATTATAATTTAAGGCGAAAAATATATTTATATACAAAATAAACGTTTCGAATAACTATTTGCTTTTGAAGCTTATTTATTTTTAAGTTTATATGACTATAATTTTCCTAAGATTCTTAAGAAAATTTTCCAAGATTTTTTAATATATCTGTAGGTTTATTGAAATTTCAACAACAACAAAGGTTTTAACCAAACAGTCGATTTTTCAACCAAAATAAAAATGCATTATCAACCAAAAAAGCTGAATTTTCCACGAAAAATGTGATAATTGCTATTTCAATAAAAAATTCTAATTTTTAATTTAAAAAAGTTAAAATCAACCTTAAAAGAATGAATTTTCAACCAAATAAATAAATTTGGAAATGAAAGAAATTTTCAGTGAAGAAAAAAGGAAAATACAACAAAATTATAATTTGAGGTGAAAAATATTTGTGTATACAAAATAAAAAAATAAATAAAAATTTCAACCAAAAACTAATTAATGGAGATATTTTTATGATTTCATTTTTCAAATCTCTTCCCTGAGGCCAAACATGGTACAAAAATGTCGTAAAATTTACAAAATGAGCAACTATTTACAAGAATTTTTAAAAATAAAAATCGATGTGTATCATATTCAAATAACATTTGAAAATATTTATAAAAAGTATTAATATTTTTCATTTTTTAAATTAATGTATACAGAGTGTAGTTTAGATTTAAAATTTCACGACAGTTTTTTGTACCATGTTTGACCCTAGGACAGAATTGAGCAAAATATTCTCAAAATATGTTCATTAGTTATTAAAATACAACAAAGAATTACCTTAAAAATTGGTTTATGCTCTTAAAATCATGAGACATTTCTTCATAAAATAAATTTTGTTAAATTTATTTTACAATTATTCACAATTAATTTCCAATTAAAATTATTTTACAATTGAGATAAAATTGTAAAAACAAAATTTTTTAATATTAAGATAAATATTTTCAGACATTGAAGGTTTTGTAAAGTTTTTACATATTAAGAAGGCATATGAGGTCAAGTTAATAACTTTTTGGCTTTTGCTCTTGAAATCCCCAAAATTGTGATTATAGCCTAAAATAGCATGAAAAGAAAAGTAAAGAGTAAAAATGTTGATTAATTTAATAAATGAAAAATAATCATCATTTATTATTATTTTGAATATACAATATTTAAAATCAATTAAAAAATATAACATAAATAATGAAAAATCAAACTGTAGAATCGGATAGTCTGAAACATTCCATAAGAATTCCTGGAAAATATAATCAGTAAATATCTCAAGACTTGATCACGTGTATTTGAAGTCTTACTTTAAGGTGTCAATTTTGAAAAACCAAAAATCAACTCAAACCTTCCAACAGTATAGCCGAAGAAACCGAATCGTGAAGTCGGGCCGCGGGCGAGCTTGGCTTCGTGCTCGTGCATTTTCGGCTTCACACGAGGCTGGCCGACGCATCGCGTAACAGAGCCGACTCACCGAATACGCGCGCGTGTCCAGTTTTTACTGCCGAGTTTTTCTATTCCTGTTTCTTACGGCCGAAGTACCGTCGTCTACTTTTTACTGCCAATGTTCTATTTCTGATTTTTATAGACGTGAAATTATGTCCAATTTTTTTAGGCACTTTTCTGTAGCAACTTTAATAAAAATGAAATTCAAAAGGTCAACATTATTCAATCTTAGAAATTAATTTCATTTCTTTTCACGTTTTGTTTTTAGATTCATCTTGCAGATAAATCCACCCTGACCCACGAAATAGTATAAATAGAGAGAAACGATAGGAAAAAAAAGAGAAATAAAAGCAAAAATGTATCTTCAGCTAAAAATATGTTATGTTTATAATTTTTCATATATATGTATGATTTCTGTGAAAGCTATTATTAATATATGTAATTATTAATATATGTATATAATTGTGAAGAACACCAGAAGTATCAAGAATTGTTTACTTATTTATTTTTGTAACTGTGCGTTATTTTTGTAACTTGTTCGTCTTTTGATAAAATTTAGTATGCAATAAAACTATATACATACAAAAAAGTATTTGTGATAAAAAATGTTTCTTAATCTCTTACGGTATTATTGAAAATTTGCAATAATATTTTAAATATTTTTATGTTATTCGTTTTAAAATTTCTGCGCCGAAGTCTTGTGCTTTTTTCGATTAAATTTAGTATAGCGAATAAGATAAAGACTGGTATAAATACTCCACCGAAAATGAAGCACATTCACTTGTGACATTGTACACAACATTTTTCAAATATTTTTAAATCTGTATCCTCCATGTACCGAAGATGAAGATCTTTCTTCGTAATCTGCTCTTCACCGTGGCGGTTTTCTTTAATTCTGTTGGTAATCATCATATATATAATTATATAATAAATCAATAATATATAATATATCAATAATAATTTTTATTCACAATATGTTTATATTTTGTAATTTTGCAATCACTTTTTTGTTAATTTTCTTGACTTTATCTTCAGCCTCTCCTATTCTTGGTCGTTAAAAGTGTAAACATCTTTCAAATGATAGAACTTGGATCGTCGCATGATTCGACTTTTATTATGCTACAAAATGTTAATTATAAATCAGGGTGGTGATTCGGCAAAAGATTTCAAATTTCCGGTTTTCCGGGTCAATTTTCTCAATTTTTCCGGTCAACTGAAGTAACATATTCATACTTGCAATAGAGCAATACATTGCAAAATAAACACATTTTTCAAGTGTATACACTTAAAAAATATGTTTCTTCATTTTGGCGTGATAAAGTTTGAAGTAATAACATTAATCTATTTTTTCTAATTACAGAATTAGGTTCTGCAGACTTATACAATACCGCAGAACTTGCCCGTAAGAAAGTTGTGCTTCCCAATAACGCTGGTATTACATACAAGTCAGAACCCTATCCAAATCAAAAAGAGATTGCTTGGGAGAACCTATCAGGAGTTGTAGGAAAAAATGATGTTCTGGAAACAAAAAAGCCCCCTATTTTGTGGGTTGCTCTAATAGACCACCTGGGGTTTATTCGGGCAATGCATATAGGACCGAGAATAATTATGATCGACCCCAAGGCCGCAGGTCCTGCACGTTTTCCTACAATGACTGAAGCTCACAAAAATAAATTTAAAATATCCTTTAACCAAAAAGTATAATAATAATTTGGCAGTATTGTTGTTCTGGCCGTTATAATGTATTCGTTGGGTATAAATCGAACTTCTGTTTTTAATCAAAAAGTTGCAACCAGAAAATTGTACTTGTCAATCAAATAAATTAATTTGATTCATCATAAAGCAGACTTTACTATCTTCAAATCTTTTTCCCAATCCCGTCTAGTTACAGGGTGGCGATTCCGCGGAAGATAAAAAATTTCAATTTTCGAAATACAACCAAATTCTGCACGATCGCAGGAATGTATCAGTATGAATCTTCTCATTGATAATTAGTGATGCACGTCGATCGGGACGATCTAGAAATAATTGAATTCGAGACTGGCTCTCGATATTCAAAGACAATATCTCGTCTTATTTTAATATTCTTTTTTCATGACAAATTTAAATATTTTATTTGTTCCAACGTCTTAAGCGTTTTTTAATTTAATTTAAAAGACATTCAGGGCTTTAAAAAGTTTTAAGATTTCAAAAGCTTTCAAAGGATTTTGAATAATTTCGGGTATTTTAAAAGATTCACAGGATTTTTTAGAAAGATTTCAATAATTTAAAGTGATTCCAAAGAACTTTAAAGATTTCAGGGTATTTTTAAAAATGTTAAGGAATTTTCAAAAGCTTCAAAAACTCAAAAGATTTAGAAAGGTTTAGAAATATTTGAAATATTGTAGGGTATTTAAAAAGATTCCAAGGAATTTTTTGATGGATTTTATTAATATGAAGGAATTTCAAAAGATTTAAACAATTTTAGGGTATTTTTATAAAGAAGGAATTTTCAAGATCTTTAAAAACTTGCAAAGGATTTTAAATATTTTTGGGGTATTTTGAAATATTCTAAGGAATTTTAATTTATTTGAGTAATTTAATGGAATTTCAAAGAATTTAAAATATTGTCGGGTGTTTTAAGAGATTCCAATTATTTTTTAAAATGATTTCAAATAATTTTAGATTTCAGGATATTTAAAAAAAAATCCAAGGAAAAAGGAAAAAAGGATTTGAAAGATTTTAGAGTATTTTTAAAAATTCCAAGTAATTTTCACAGATTTCAATTATTTTAAGAGATTTTTAAGGATTTGAAAGATTTTAGGGTAATTTTAAAAATTCCAAGGGCTTTAAAAAGTATAAATCGGGGTTCTAAACATCCTTTAACGCAACAGAGAAAAACATTGCGAAATAAATAAATGTTGAGAAAAATACTCGAATTTTTCACTAAAAAATATTAATTTTTTACAAAAAATGGAATAGTTAAACTTCGAGTTGAAAAAAAACAATTTTCAACAATAAATAACCAATTTTCAAAGAAATAGTTCAATTTGTAACCAAAGTGATGAATTTTCAATTAAAATGATGAATCTTTAACTAGAATAGTTAAATTTTAAACCAAAAAGATGAATTTTGAGCAAGAATAATTTTCAAATAGAAAGATTAATTTTTTAACACAAACTACAATTTGTCAACGAAAGACATGAATTTTTAACAATATAGATGAATTTTTAAATTAAAGAAGACAAATTTTCAACCGAAAATGGAAAAGTAACATTTTGAATTAAAAAATTAATTTTAAACCAAACCAAGAATCAAATAATCAAATTTCATAATAAAAAATTAATATTTAACCAAACAGGTGAATTTTCAGCTACAACTATAGAATTTTCAATTGCAATAAGTTAAATTTTCAGTTTAAAAAATTACTTAAAAAAAAAAAACTTTCAAAAAATAGTAACATTTGCAAACGAAGTGATGAATTTTCAAATCAAATTGTAAATATTTAACTAGAATAGTTGAATTTTAAATCAGAAAGATGAATTTCTAATTGAAATGATAAATCTTTATCTAGAACAATTGAATTTTTGACCAAAAAGATTAATTTTCAACCAAGAAGATTAAATTCTACCCAAAAGACGAATTTTCAATAACAAAAATTATTTTTAACTAAAATTATGGAATATTCAACTTGAATAATAGTTAGATTTTCAGTTAAAAAAAAAATAATTATCGACCAAAAAACATCAAAAGAAAATATTTCAGAAGAAAGAAATATTCTGACATTATTCAAAGAAAATATTATTATAAATAGAAAATAGTTTAAACAATCATGTTTTTGAACTTGAAATAATAATTTTCTTACTCTCATATGACTTTCAACCAATAAGTTTCATTTTCAACCAAAAAGATGAAATTTCAACAAAACTGATGAATCTTCAACTGGAATAGTTGAATTTTATACCAAAAAGATGAATTTTCAACCATAAAGATTAATTTTCTGCAAAAAAGAAAAAGCTTCCACAAAATACATACATTTTTAAACAAATACTTAATTTTGAAATAAAGAATATCAATTTTCAACAAAATAGTTGAATTTTCACTAAAATCAATTCACAGAAAACAGATTTTTTATCCATTTTTATCATTTTAGTTCAAAATTGATATTTGGAGTAAAAAAATTAAACAGGTTTTCTTAAATGGATATATAACTATTTCATTTTTCGTTGAAAATATATATTTTTAGTTGAAAATCGATTTTTTCTATTTGAAAATTCATCTTTTTGGTTGAAAATTCAACTGTCTGATTAAAAATTGAACTATTTTTTGTGTGGAAAATTCATCTTTTTGGCTGTGGCTTTAAATATTTATTAAAAATTCGTCTTTTTTGATTCAATTTAGTTGGTGGAAAATTCGTTTTTTTCTTGCTGAAATTCAATTTTTTAAATTGAAAATGTAACTATTCCATTCTTGGATAAAAATTCATCTTTTTTATTTAAATACTCATCTTTCTCAGTTAAAAATTCAACTGTTTTAGTAGAAAATGTAACTATTCGGTTAGGAATTTAACGAATCATTTAAAAAATTATTACTTTGTAAAAAATTAACTTTTTTGTGAAAATTCTTATTTTTTAGTTGAATTCCTTCATTTGGAAATTCGTTTTTGTTTTAATTAATTTTTTTAACTGAAAATTTACCTATTTGATTCTTGGTTGGAAACTTATGTTTTTAGTTGAATATTCAACTTTTTTCGAGCCATTACACGTTAAAAATATTAACTTGTTTTTGAAATAATAATATTTTTGTTTTTTCCATATGAATGTTTGTCGTATGCAAGGTATAAAAACATGACAAATTTATGAACTTGTTTTTAAGTAATAAAAAAAAAAAATTCTCAAGAAATGTGAATTGATTAGAAATATTTTAATGAATTTAATTAATTGTTAATTAATTTTATTATTTAAAATTTCATTACTTTTAAATATTAGCATAGTGAAAATTAAACATTGCTATAATTTACAGTAAAATTGTATTCTGAATAAATTTGATTTCATTAATAAATTATAAATTTTTTAAAAACATTTGTATTTTTTTCAACAAATACATAAATATTAAAAAAATGCTTTTCAATAACGTATTTGTTTTAACGTTTTTGTTTTTCCACGAAAGTATACCCACTTTAGACACACTTTTATAAATTTTTTCACAAAAACATTTGTATTCTTCTGAAAAAAACATCAAAATAATTTTTAAACTTTTGTTTCTCACAATTTGTTTTTTCAAATTAAATTTTTAAACGAAACAATATAAGAAGAAATGCATTATATTGAAAGAAATGTGAATCGATCAAAAATTTTATTAATCTTAAATATTAATAGATTTAAATTATTTAAATAAATTTTACTAATTGTTTATTAATTTTATATTTAACAGTTGATTGATCTGAAATATGAAAATTTTACAAATTAAAAATTGCGATAATTTTCATCAAAATTATAATGCGCCAGATAAATTTGGTTTAATTAATAAATTATAAATGATCAATCAAACAAATTTTTGCAATGAGTAATTTTTTTTACATTTTGGTTTTTCTACGAAATTATAATCACCTTGTACTCACTTAAAATTATTTTTTCAAAAATTTTGGCACTAATAAAACTTTTTTATTACAAAAAAATTTGGATGGTCAATGTATTTCTTTTTTTTATTATTGCTTGAATTTTAAATAAGAGTAATTGACCGAATATATATCTCTCCATGCAAAAAAAAACAATACCAGAAGAAGATTTTTACTATAAGAACAATAATTTTAAATTTAAATGTATATTTAATAAAAAAAACGTGCATTGAGAAAGTTTTTTTGAAGTAATGTTATTTGAAATTTAAATTTTTGATTGCTCATTTTTTAATAAGATTTTGCTGAAAATGTTTAATGATTTTTTATCGTGAAAAATAACACTACAAAAAAATATGAAAAATATGGCAGATTTTTAAAATATTCTTTTAATTTCAGAAGATTTTTCAAACATTTTCGGATGAATTTTCAACCAAGAAAGATACTTTTTTTTATCTAAAAAGATGCATTTTTTAGGAAACATTTAAATTTTCAACCCGAAAAGTTGATTTTTTGACAAAATAGTTCATAAATTTTCAAACACGAAATATGACAAGATATATGCATTTTTGACCGAAAAGTTGAAATTTTCAACAAAAAAGATAAATTTTTAACAAAGCATGGAATAGTTGAAGCATCTTTTTGATAAGAGCTAGTATACAACGAAAATATATATATATGCGTAAAAAAATATATGCGTACTAAAGAATGTTTATTATTCCCGTCCAAAATTATCAAAAACTTTCTGCAATCTCTTCGTTATTTCTAAATTATTCTACATACGAGGTTTAAAAAAAAGAAACTTTATGAATATGTTTTTAAAAAAATTCCCAATCTCTACCAAAGTTGTGAGTTTGATCATTTTTATATATTGTTCCTGGGTCCGAGTTCTATCCATCTTTTCGCTCAAAAGTATACAATGAAAATATACATCTTTGAAACATGTATACCTACATAAAATAAAATATACATTTCTACAAAATGATATGCGTAATAAAGAATGTTCATTTATCCCATCCAAAATTATTGAAAACTTTCTGCAATCTCTTTCTCATTTCTAAATTATTCTACATATGAGGTTAAAAAAAAGGAAACTTTATGAACATGTTTTTAAAAAAATTCCCAATCTCTACCAAAGTTGTGAGTTTCATAATTTCTTATGATTTATGTGTCCGAGTTTAATTTTAATGACTTGGGAGTCCAAAGTCAAATGAAGCAAAATAATGAAGCTCTATTAAAATAACAATATTTCATAAAAATATTAAAAGTAAAAAGATTTAGGAAATATTTTTATTACTTGATATTTAAAAATTCAAAAATAACAAATTCTATGAACTTGTGCCTAAAAAGCTCAAAATATCGAAGTTGAAAGTTTGATATTTCTTAAAATTGCTGCATCTGAGTTCTATGAATTTTTCATTATTTTCTTTACTTCTGTACACCACTAATAACCAAGTTAAGACCAGACTTCTAAATATTTCACTTTTTTATTTTAAAAAAGTGATTTTGAAAAAAAAAATTCATTTTTTTCAATAATATAAAATTGTGGTCGTGGAGGACTCGCGTAGATGACTTTCAGAAATTTTGAAAAATTTTCCACTTTCAAACAATGACTTGTGTATACTTGTGATACCTTATGTATATGAAGGTCACAAAGCATGATCGACAATAACATGACTTAGCCCATTTACAAGCTGGCAATATTTTTTCCTAATTGTTTGATAACAGATGAATGATAAAAATATTATATATAAACTGAAACATATTCATGACATTCATTAGTTACATACATCTTGGCGATTTTTACTAAACCTAATTGTAAGTATAATAAGTGCTCTCTAAATCAACACCAAAAAAAAAATATGTTCAAATTGAAGAAATTTTTTTTTAACTTCCTTGTCTTATTGAAAGTAAAAGTACCTTTTCGAAAACATGTTTTTATGTATTAAGTTATGAAGAACACCGAATGTTTCAAAAATTTGTTTACTTACTTATTTTTGTAACTGATCCAGTTTTTTAATTTGTTTGTTCTATTTACATTTTGATAATATGTCGAGCGCGGATTTCTATGCATCTTTTTAAAAAATGTAGTATGAAATAAAACTATATACATGCATACAAAAATGTATACGTACTAAAAAATGTTTCTTAATCTCTGACGGTACTATTGAAAATTTGCAATAATATTTGTCATATGTTTATAATCATCATAATCATAATATTTTCATTAGTTATATTGTACAAAAAATTTTACAAATATTTATAAATCATTATTCTCTATTTACAGAAGATGAAGATGTTTCTTCGTACTCTGCTCTTCACCGTGGCGGTTTTCCTCAATTCTGTTGGTGATAATCATACAATATAATATCTTAATCGTAATTTTAAGTTTTTATTTTTATTCACAATATATTTATATATTGTAATTTTGCAATGCATTTTTTGTTATTGATCAATTTTCAACTGGAATAGTTGAATTTTAGATAAAAAATAATAATAATTTTAAGTTGAAAAAATAATGTTCAACCAAACAGATGAATTTTCAACTAAAAAAAGATAATTTTTCAACCAAAAATTGAATAATTACATTTTTAGTAAACAAATGAATGTTCAAACAAAAATATGAATTTTCATCTAAAATTATGGAATATTTAACTGAAATAATAGTTGCGTTTTAGTTTAAAAGACAGAATAATTTTCAACCAAATAATAAACAAATTTTCAACAAAATAGTTGAATTTCCGACCAAAAAAATTAATTTTTAGCCAAAGAGTTTCACTTTCCACCAAGTAATCTTATTTCCGACCTAAAAGATGAATTTTCAACTAAAATTGTAATTATTTAACTGGAATACTAGAATCTTCAACGGAAAAGAAGAGTTTAAAAAAAATTTATTAACTTGGAAATAAAAAGATAATTTTCTACCAAAAACTTGATTTTTAACCAAATATGTGCATTTTCAACAAAATAGTTGAATTTTCTATTAAAAAAGACCAATTTTCATCTAAATTGTTGAATTTTGAACTAGAAAGATCAATTTTCAACCAAAAATGGACATAGAAATTTTCAGTTAAAGGAATTAATTTTCAACTAAACTGATGAATCTTCAACTGGAATAATTGAATTTTATACTAAAAAGATGAATCTTCAACAATAAAGATTAATTTTCTACAAAAAGGCTATCGTTTTCAATATTCAATATTTCAATCTTAAAACTTAAAATTCTCCCAAATTTTTCGAAAATCCTGCAAAGTTAAAAAAATTGCCTTAAAAACTTCCTTTATTATGGATATTTATTATGTTGAAAGTTTTCCAAACGCTCTTGTGCTTCTAAATTTTGTATTCGAAACCTTCAAAAATCTATATTTTGTTTTGAATGTTTTGAAATCTTTTCAAGTTTTAAATTATTTTGGAATCTTTTAAAAACTTCTAAATAGATCTTAAACTTTTTAGCATGTTTTCCAAATTAATAATTATTTTATTGTTATCTATTAATCAAAATTTGTTTTTTTAATCTTTTTATATATGTTCTAATATAAAAAATCATTTTCAATTTTCTCAGCAATCTTAAGAGCAAGTTTTTATTTTCTTAAAACCTTTAAAGAATCTTAAAAATCTTCAAAATCTCATATCGAAATTTTCAAAATCACCGTGAAAGCATTAAATCTATTATTAAAGAAAACCCATTTGGAAACATCTAAATCCAAATCAATTCTACATAAAACAATTTTGCTTCTCTTGAAAGGAAAATACAACATACCAAATTTGTCTTGCACACTACCTCCAAAAAACTATTAAAACTTCGCCTTTTCCTATCAAACACTCTCAGATTTGACATTATGTCTACATTAGACCGCATATCATTTGACTAATCCCAACGGATTAAAGATCTTTCTACTCAAAAACAAAAATTATATTTGACAAATTACTTCCAGTAAGGCACGCACCATTAACTAACAGTAAAAAACATCTCTAACCATCCTCTCAGCAATGAAATGGTTTCAGCCTTATCTAAAGGACATAGTTTGGCAGTAGCCCACTCCAAAATCCCGAAAGAAGAAATCATCAGTAATTTGGAATCCACAATATATAGCCCTCCACCCGACATACGGCGTAGGATGGCCAACATCTTACGCCAAGTCCAACTTCCCACCTCAAACTTAACAAAACAAGAAAAAGCACCAATTAAAGAACTCAACCAGAATAAAGATATCATAATATTAGCCGCAGACAAAGGCAACACAACAGTAATAATGAATAGAGAGGACTATAACAACAAAATCATGGACCTTCTAACTGACGATACATATGAAAAATTTAAAAAAGGCCCCATAAAAACAATAGTCAGCAAAAGAAAAACCCTCCTAAAAGACTCTAAACTTGACAACCAAACAATAGCTAAATACCTACTAATCCCACCTCTCCAAGACTTTACGGACTCCAAAAAATCCGCAAAAACAACATTACACTCAGACCGATCGTCAGCACAATAAACTCACCAACTTACAACCTAGCTCGCTTTCTCGCCAAAGAACTGAATCCTTCTACAGGAAACTCTATCACGCACGTTCAAAACTGTTTTGACTTCATCAGAAAGATACAACAGATTCACATTCAAACCCAAGACATCCTAGTGAGTTTTAACATAGTATCTCTCTTTACGAAAGTACCAATCTCTGATACAATTGATATTATTAAATCCTCTTCAAACTTTCCTTCCGATTACATACCTTTGATAGAACACTGTCTCAATAATACTTGCTTCTCTTCCAATAACCAATTCTATGAACAAACTTCAGGAGTAGCAATAGGATCTCCAATCTCACCTGTAATAGCCAACATCTTTGTGGAAAATCTAGAAACTAAAATCTTTAACAAATCCAAACTCAAACCGGAATTTTTGTGCCGTTACGTTGACGACACTTTCGTCATCTGGATGGACTAGATGAACTACACAAGTTCTTCGATTTCATCAATCATTTACACCCTAATATCCAGTTCACGATGGGAATTGAACAAAACGGAGAATTGCCTTTCTTGGACGTACTAGTTTACAAAAGATCTGATAACACATTAGGACACGAAGTTGACAGAAAACCCACTCATACAAACAAATAGTTACATGCCTCTGCCCACCACCACCCATCTCAAAAGCAATCGCACGGAGTTCGCATAAAGCTAAGGTGATTTGCAATCTTCCGGTCTGTTCAATGAAATTTCTCGTATCTCGATAAGAAATTTTGGTTTGTTATAAGAGCAAAAAAACTCGCAAAAAATCACTGTTGTCCATGCCTATATTTGGAATGTCAACTTTCAGCTCCTCCCAAGGTCTAAAAAATGTCCGTAAAAATGGCAAAAATTCAAGTGGATTACTTATTGTTTTTTAAATGCATCTCAGCTTTGAAAATAAAAAAATATTGATAGTCCTGGTCACCAGAATTATTAGTACAATACAAAATTATCTCAGCTTTTAATTGAGATGTCGAGACAAATAAAGGTTCAAAAGAAAGAGCTCAGTACACTGCTAAAGTTCGGACTACTAAGAGTAGATAAAATTATATACTTTATTGACTTGTGAGAAAAAAGGTTCTACTTGTTTGCGGTTCACTACAGAGTGTAGGTCATATTCTAGATCTAGACCTGGCCATATGGTTTCAATTGCCATTTGAGTTAACAACTTTTCAAAATTTAAGAATTTCTACTGTGCTCTACTGTGTTATACTAAGTTCGACTCTGCTTTTCTTCGTCTTTTGGCCGGAAGAATTGAGTTAAGTAGGTTTAGCATCTAATGAGGAAAAATAAATGATAAAATAGTGTAAACATTTGAAAATGAATGCTATTGAAGAAATTGAAAAAGGCGGAAAATTTAAAAACATTATTAAAATAATTTGTAAAAATGTAGATATTGTTAATGTTATTCGTTTCGCTATAAAATTTAAACGTTATTGTGTTTTTAACCAAAAAAATACTTTATATACATATTAGTGCGGAATTAATTACTTATTTTCTATGCAAACCCCGAAAAAGATAATTATATTTCTATTTACTTGCATTACTTATTCCGAAACCCTAGAGAATTTGTTAAAAATAATTTTTAATGTTTATTTTAATTGCAAAATAAATAATACTAACAATATTTAAATTTTTACAACTTATTTGAAGCCATAGGAACACGAGAGCTTGCATGAAAGAATGCATGGACGTGCAGGAAGCTAGAGTAGTATGCCAGGACAGAAAAGTTTGGCGACAAATAGTTTATAAAAAGAATTGCATGACCTCTACGTGACGAATATATTCCGCGAAGAACACCGCTATGCTCTAATATAGCAAAAATGTCACCATTGGATACTGATAAAACAATATGTTCTTGGGCTGGCACGGGACTAAAGTTTTCTTCTCCTGTTCTCAATCTAATTGGATAACCAGCAGGAAAAACGTATCTTCGAAATTCAAATCGTAGGTTTTGATTTTTTCGGGGAATAAGCCGAATGTATCCAAGCTGTCGAATTGCATATCCAAGTACTTTAGGAGAAGGAGGCGACCTGGCCTTCGCACGAAGAGGATGCTTTTCAGGAGCCTCAGGTATACGACGAGAAGGAGAAGAGCGACATTGAACCGGGCGGGGAGTATCAAGGGAATCTCTGCTTGACTGTGAACTCAATTCTGCAAAAAGAAAGAGAGGATTCATGTTTCTTGTTGGCAGAACTGTCTGGTTGAAAATGATTGAGACTCACTGTGTTTGAATATAACACAATACATTGTATTATTTTTATGTGTGGAATTTATTTGGAATTCGATTGGTGTTGATATTTCGTATTTCATACAGATTGACACAATTGTAAATAAAGACTCATTTTCAAATAATAAAATGACTTGGAATGCTAACCGTAAATTTAACTCTATACATCAAATATCTGTTTCTGAAAACTCTGTGTACTCCAACGGCGAAATAAATGCCATAAATAATAATTCAATCAGCACAATCTTAACTGTCACTCACATGTTACATTCACTTGCAAATCCTAGATGGCGCACTCCAGGGAATGAACCTTTGGATGATAAAAAAGGTAGAGTCAGTTACCGTAAAGCTTAGGGAATCTCTAAATTTATTTAAAAGGTCGGGCTTTGCCAAATCAAAGGGGTCAGAATGCCTAGAAATAAAAGGATCTTTTCTGAAGTTACGTGAGTCTAAGAAGGGGCAATACGCATCTACACTGCTGAATTCACTAGCGGCTTTGATTAATCCTAAGGATTTTTGGACAGCGGTCAATAGATTTAAGCTGCGGGCCTCTTCGATAAACAATATAGGCATGCATGTATGGCAAGACCTTCTTTTTTTCTCCTCATCCGACAGAGGCTCCTCTTCGCGTAAGGTAGATTGTAAACGAACATCCTTCATTGACTGCGATATCTCGATTAATGATATTTAAGCCTCTTCATTAAAATGTAGATGTGATAACGCGCCGGGCAAGGATGCGATTCCCAATAAATTTTTTGATTACTTGTCAGAAATTTAGTGCAGCACTTGGGTAGCCTCGTCGACGAGAGATGGGCCGAGGAAATAGTCTCATCTATGTGGGCTAAAATGCATATATTTATGTTGCATAGAAAGAACGATAAATCTGATCCTCATAATTACCGGGGAATTGCCCTTATAATCAGTGTTGCTAAGATCTTCTCTCAGATGCTTTTGACAGGTTGATTGCGGGGGTAACGAGGTGAACATTCTTCCAGAAAATCAGGGCGGTGTCGGGCTTGAAAGAAGTTGCATCGACTACATTTTTACCCTTCATTTGTTAATTCAGATTCAGTTGTCTATCCCAAAGTGACAAATTTTTATTTTTTATAGATTTCAAAGAGGCTTCTGGCTCAGTAAACCACTATCATCTACGGCGCTAACTTCTAAGGATAAGCAAGTCCACATACGAATTATAACAAATCTCTAAGATAACGCTAACATGTCCATTCGTACTGACAAGGGTCTGACTTTGTCAGTTAAGGTAACTCGTCGGGTGCTTCAAGGAAAGATCATCAGTCCTCTCCCGTTTGCGCTTTTCATATATGATCTAGGCGCAAAAATGATAGGAGTTTGAAACCTAACAACTTAGCACAAAAAAAGCTAGAGTAATAAGTGAATATTCATTCGAAAGCTGAAAGTCTTCCACGTAAATAAGCTCAAGGACGTCCATGTTAACAAAAGTTTGTGCTTTGCAGACTGAGAAATGTAAAATAATGTAAGGAATTTCAGGCACATCTAGGAACAGTCAAGGGTAGAGCATTTTTTTTATACAAGAGGCAATGGGAAGAATTAAAAAAAATTCATGAATATGAGGAAAACATTTGTGAACAAATTGCAGTTGACCAATTTGAGAAATAATAAAAATTGTTGACTAAAATTACAAAAGTACAACTATACTGTCTTCAGTTCTAATGAAGTTATTAAAGCGATTCAAACTCCAAACTGTATCGGACAGGCTCTGTAATTACTTACAATCTCCCGGAAGGATGTGGTTGTTTTATGTTTAGTGAAAATCGCGATATTTTCAGACATTTTCTCTGTTGAAACGTAAATTTCAGTATCTAGCGGGGGTGCATTTTTTTGCTGCCCGTCAGAAGAAGCGTCAATGCCTGAGCAAGTGTTCGGAAGCACGGGTTAGCATGTGTCAGAAAGCAGCGGAGTTTCCTTTCTTTTTGCTCCCAACCGCTGTTGCCTTTGTTTGACTTGTGTTTCCGAACTCTTGTAATTTTAGGCAAAAATTTTTATCGTTTCCTGAATTTGTCAACTGCAATTTGTTCACAATTTTTTTCCTCATATTCATGAATTTTTTCAAATTTTTCCTGTTGCCTCTTGTATAGGAAATAATACACCAAACTGGACTCTTCTTAAATGTGCCCTAAATTCCTTACTTTTGTTTACATTTTGCAGTCTGCAAAGCACAACAAACTTTACATTACGTCTTCAGGCATTTCTTGAGGACCTTAAAAATGTCGTCATCAATCAGTCTAACAAACGAGAACCGCCCGAATACTCGAAAAATCAGAATGTTCAATGCTCCTAGTTTCCGTTTTTAGTTTTCCAGTTTCTGTTCTTACTGACTCCGATAGTGAAGTCACATGTATTTCTGATCGATTCTATAGATATTTACTAAAGCATGAAACAATGTTAGAAAAGCCGGTCTCAAATGTTTTACTGGTAACGGCTAGTGGAATACATATGACCAGAATGAACAAAAAAGTTCCTTTGAATATCAAACTTGGCGATTATGAAAAATCGATACCATTTCTAGTCGTTTCCGGTTTTTCGAATAAAATTATCTTGTATAATGATTGGCTATTAGATAATACAGTTATATTTGATTATGATAAGAAACGTGTCAAAATTAACGCGTATTTTGTTCCCCGGGATTTGGCCTTGTACGGTCGAGCTTTGTTCGAGAGAATGTCGTCATCATAAAATGATGATTAAACTTTCATACAAATATTAACTGTTACTGAGTTTTATTTTGATCCTTAGAATCTTACAGATTCTCAGGGTGATGGAAATAATCTTTTAAATAAATTACCTTCGAGTCGTGAAATTGAAACACAACCTGACAATATTTTTCATTGTAATGATTTAGTCGATAAAAATGTCAATGTAACATGCGAATTTAGGTGAATAATTATCTTGAATTTGGGATTGCAATTTTCCTGAGCGCTAATCAATGAGATCGTCTCAACGTAAATTAATCAATGAATACCTTTTTCGATTGCCACCGATAAATCACATCTCTTGAATTTTATCATATCATGCCATATTTCACTGTCATAATTTTAACTAATTTCAATTTTATGTAATGCCGTTGCATGCCTGTGTGTGTTTGTTGTTTTATCTGCTTCTCATTTAATTTTGATTTGATAGTAATGATAGTATGGATCCAGTTGTTCTTAACACACGTATTTTTTGTGATTTCTAAAATAAATACTTGATGACTTCAATCTCATGAATCACGCTCTTTCACTTCAAATTGATTTTTATTCAAAGGTAATTTTTGAGAGATCTTGATCAAATTTTAAAACAAGTAATTTCATTCGAAATTGAAATCAGATTCTATTTTAAAGCCAATTGAATATCAATGTTGGAATATATAAAAAGAAAGTCAAAATAGTAACGATAATAGGAATCGGTTACACCAAGTTATTCGGAGTAAATGTGACTTGACTTGGTTTGTGTGTCACTCGATGAAAGCATGAATGTTTTTTTAAATAATTTTTATAACTATCTCTGGCGTTCCGAATATGAAAGATCCCTCTATTCAAGTAGTCTCCAAGTCTTCCCACAACTTAAACTCTACCTTTCAATCATATCCGCATCTTAGTTTAGCTGTTTATATAACTTCTATTATTGCTCAACTTCGACTTCTAGGCTTTATCAGGGGTTGTATACGTTTTATCATTTACTAGCGGCGCATTGTACGTCTCTCAGATTCTAAAAATTAGAGGATTCGCTCTGGAGACGTGAATGTCTTGATACTCCTAAGCAACTTCTCCCTTATACAATTTTTTGTAATCTAATTCATTCCATTCTGCTATTTATACTGGCTACATATCATTACTTTTTGTTTTGATTTGTATCTTATATTGTTACTCATTTGTATCGATCTTGGGTCGAAAAACAAATTCTTGTATAAATAAAATGATAATATTCTAAATTTGTTAAAAATCACCTGGAATTTCTTATAAACTTCATCAAATTCTTTTAAATACTTTCAAATTCATAATAACATGATTCTCATTATTAATACACGTCAGTCGCTTCTAGATAATTTTGGCACCATTTTGGCCTATGAATTATTATGATATCAAAGAACTGTATTCAAAAACGAAATTTTATTTGCAAATAACTTCTTCTTTGCTTAAGAATAGAACCATTTCGTGAAAAAAACTATTTTTTTTAAAATTCCTCTCCCTTGATTGAAAATTCAATTCTTTGTTCGTAAGACCAATTGGTTTATGGAAAATCAAAAAATTACCTTCTTTATGTTATACTATCTGGTCAAAACTGTATTTCTATTGATTGAAAATGATCTTCTTGTTTTAAATTAAGCTTTTCATTTTGATGATTCAACTATCCTCGAATAAATTTGTCTCTGTAGGTTGAAAATTCAACTATATGGTTGAGCATTCTATTATAATGCTAAAAAGTAATTTCGTTGTTGTAAGCGTAGTAGTATATTATGCACAAAAGGAATTGAACGGATTCATTCAAATTAAAGTTCCGGATTGATTCTGAATGGGCTGCCGATTAATTATGATTGAAAACTTCCTTTGGCTTAGATCAGCATGAAACTGTTCGGTTCGCATACAAATTTCGGAATGATTCGGAAAATTTAGTATTGGTTCAAAATGAGTTTCAATCCCAAGCTTTCGCTAGGGACACGCACGCATGTTCAATGATTTTTCACTTAACTAATCAATTTCGATCGAAATTCACTTCTAATTATCGTCATTTCCTGAATGAAGCTGAAGAAATAAAGAAATATTACGAACAGAATTTGCGCTTTTTTTGTTGCTTTTATTCAGTTTCACAAATTGTACAAAAGTAGAAAAGAAAATGTGGTTTGAAATTCAGTGCAACATTCAGATTACAATTGTATTGCGTTGCAACTGCAAACTGAACAGATAATTTTTTGATAATATTACAATTCTTACCAAATAGAAGAAATATTAACTGTGATGAAGAACACAATTCGAGTTGTAATTGATGCAAAAATGAAGTTTCAATGTAATAACACTCGACTTCGAAGTAAGTAATCGATAGTTTTTGGCAGCTTTTATTTACAGTGTTTCATTTTCCATTGTACAAATCAAAATTCGCCAAAACGAAAAACTCAAATGAAATTTGAATGAATGGCAACAAAATTTATAATAATGTCACTAATACTTATATTTTGCGTGGCAATTTTTCACTGATTTCTTAAATATATTGTAGTAATATTTATGAAAACAATATTATACTAAACTTAAAAACTACATACAATTCCAGTTGAAAATTTGAAAAGTTACAATGAAATCACACTGGAATTATGTAATAAATTGAAAACCTTTAACTCAAATTAAAAGTACAATTATGAAAAATAGCTTGGCCTTCTATCAAAGCGGATACCTTCTATCCTGCTGGAACAGGATTTTTGTAGTCGATTTCGTTGGTCTCATCAGTTTCGTTTGCCCCATCACTTGTCGTGGCAAATGGTAATTTATCAGGTATGCTTTGGTTTGTCATGGTTGAGTTACTCTTAGGGCGGGTTTTCAACATGAATGAAGTTATTTTTTTTACAGTCGCTGCTTTTTTCTCGGCAGATTCATAGATATAGCCTTGTACAACAGTGTCGCTTTTCCAGCGTCCGTGAAGTCTCAATCCCAAATTGTCTCCACCAGCATCAGCAAGGACAGTTGCTGAAGTGCGACGAAAAGCAGGTGTGGTATATTCTTCAATTTTTTCCAAATTGAAATACAAAGCTATTTCTCTAGGGATTGATTCGAACTTATGGATTCCGATGACTTGACAAGTGAACCATCCCTTTTGTTAGCGCAAGAAAAATCGATCTGACTTTGCTTTGCTGGGTCGAAGAGCCATATATTTGCAAACCATGATAGAATTATCTGCTGTGATGACAAAAGCCTTAGATTCGTAGGTTTTGGTCTTCGGGATTTTTACCAGCAGCAAATTTCCTTCGCCGGAAACGTCAGTGACCTTGACATTGGGGAACTCACATTTCTTGAGTGCGCCATATATTTTTATGAAAGAAGCAAAGCTTATATTTAAGGGCATGTAATACTTACCATATGAGCAAATTTAGACTTGATACTTGGAAATTTTTTCGATTTTATTGATTTTCGATAAACAAATTATACGACCACAAGAGTATATATTTTTTCCTGAACCTTTAGGAAACGTTAAAGAACATTGAAACGGATGTTTGTTGACTCTTTTTAGTTTGCATAATGAAAAAAAAAGTTCAGTTTTGCTAAAATCTGAAGGGTTTGAGATTAGGTCCATAACCTCATAGTGTCAAATGCTTTACCGAGTTTAGCAAAATGGAACTTTCTTCAATATTAAGACTAAAAAGTGTCAATAAACCTCCGTTTTAATGTTGTCTAACGTTTCCCAATGTTACAGGACGAAATATTTACTTTTGTGGCAGTATAATTAGTTTATTTGAAAATCAATAAAATCGAAAACATTTTCAAGTATCACGTCTATATTTGCTCATATTGTAAGTATCACATGCCGGTAAACTAAAAAATGTTTACTTTCATACCTTGTGTAGTAGATATTGAACATCTGGTGCTTTTTCAAGAATTTGTTCATTTCCGTGGCGATGAAAACTTTTGCTTTTTTAGGTTAAAACCTTTTGAATTTTTCGACCGTAATGCGTTCAAAGCCTTGTATTGTCCAATATCGATTTTCTCTTTTCTGATCAGCGTCTTTTTCAGCATTAAAAAAAAGTTCCACAACGAGGACGGCTTTTACTTCTTCTTTAACTCAGTAAAATACGAAATTACGATAGTTTCAGAAAACGATGTAGTACGAACTTGCTTTTTGCATTTGACGAACTTTTCGTATTTCTGTTCGTACTTGTCTTTAGACTTTGTCGGAAGCAAGTCATTGATAGCACCTTTTGTAATCTCTTCCACGTCGGGCAGGTTGCTTTGAAACACAAATCTACTCTCAAAACTGCCATGGTTCTCGTCATTTCCACACATGTTACAATCACTCGTACTGTTTTGACCACGAAGTACTACAAGGAGACCGCACGCCTGCGGCGGAGATGGTGGCCTGTCCTCGGATTTTTATTTCTTCCCAGATGAGAGCGCCTGAAGTGGCAAATTAAGGAATTACGATTCTTATAGTAGCAGACGACCATCTAGTTACAAATTTTCTTTGAAGAGGCGCTCTCATCTTAGAAAAAATCTCGCTTTGGAGAAAATCGGAGGACAGGCGATCGCGAAATGGCGCCAGGTGAAATACATGGTATGCGATCTCCTTATAATACTTCGTGGTTTTGACGAACGGGTCCGACTATTTTGATTCCCTTGATCTAGTGTAGTAGTATGCTATGCGTGTGCATGGTGCGCCGTGCGACGTGCGCCGTTTCGATAGACTGTACAGGTATTTCAGGTTGTGACGTCACCGGGCAAGATAGCCATACGCTGGTGCATATGCATTGACACCAAATGTATTGGACCAAATTTTATTCTTCTAATATCTTCGTAGAAAAAAATATAGTTTCGTCCCATCCATTTTAATGCCAATGTTTATGCACCAGAGTATGGCCATCTTGTATCACCATATTGGAACCAGAAATGCCTAATTTTAATACGCGCATGCGCAGATTGCTTTTCACATTATACTCCGCTATATCGTAATGTACAATATTACGATACTCTACACTGTCGCATAAAAACGCGTAAATGCACTGGAGTCACATGAAAAATATAATAAAAATAATAGATATACTATATTAGTATATTCACCAATAGAATTAAAGATGACCGCCAGAGTGAAGACGAAAGTATAGAACATCGGCATTTTCGCAAAGTAGAGAAGAAACTGATTAATGCTTCAATGAATAATTGGGTTAACAAATGTAACTAAAGAATATTCTATTGCATCATTAGGGTACACATATATACGCGAGTATACGTTATCTTACCTATATGTGAGATGACGACGTAATTAGTTTCTAGTTTGTCCTTCGGAGATAAGCACTATCACTTTACATCTTTCATTATGATCATTATAATTATTACATTTTCATCACAAATGGAAGGTATACTTATAATTAAAATTGGTTATAAACTATGCATGTAACGAAGAAAAACAGCTAATCAGCAAAGTTCTTTGAATCGTCTGAAGCTGCCGAGAAAAGTCAATGTGAAATAAAGAACAAACAATAACGTGATAAAAGGCGTTTGCTATATGCCGCACCCTCCAAATCAAATCCAAAAATTATGTCAAAGAACTGTATTTAGAAAATAAATTTCAGTTGCAAACAACTTCTTCTTTTCTTAAAAATACGACCATTTCGTGAAAAAATACTATTTTTTTCGAAATTCCTCTCCCTTGATTAAAACTTTAACTCTTCGTTCGTAGGCAAACTGCTTTATGGAAACTCAAAAAACTAATTTCTTCATGTTATACTTTCTGGTCAAAACTGCATCTTTATTGGTTGAAAATAATCTTGTTGTTTAAAATTGAGCTTTTCAGTTTGATGATTCAATTATCCTCGAATAAATTCATCTCTGCGGGTTGAAAATTCAACTATATGGTTACGGATTCTATTATAATGCTAAAAAGTAATTTCCTTGTTGTAATCTTAGTAGTATATTGTGCAGAAAACCGAAGAAAAGGGACATTATTTATGCATTTATGTTTTCAGTGAGAGACGTAGAAGCCGAACTCAAGTCCCGCTTTTCAAGTTCGTAGGTATGTAATGGACATTATATGTTTACGAAGTCAT
Source organism: Andricus grossulariae (assembly GCA_011634705.1). Taxonomy (NCBI): domain Eukaryota; kingdom Metazoa; phylum Arthropoda; class Insecta; order Hymenoptera; family Cynipidae; genus Andricus; species Andricus grossulariae. The sequence goes on along the minus strand of JAABKJ010007545.1, from coordinate 132,092,320 downwards.
AATTTTTGACGTCATAAATATACAAACGGCCATTATATAAATATAAGCTGAAAGTGGGACTTTATGTTCTCTCCACAGTATAGACCATCCTCATTTTCGCAAAGTAGAGAAAAAATTGATTAATTCTTCAGTGAATAATTGGGTCAACAAATGTAACTGAAGAATATTCTATTTCATTATCAGAGTACACATATCTACGTATGTATTCGTTATCTTACCTATATGTGAGATGACGACGTAATTGGTTTCAAGTTTGTCCTTCGGAGATAAGTACTATCACTGAACATCTTTTATTATGATCACTATAATTATCACATTTTTATCATAAATGGAAGGTATAATTATAATTATAATTATAATTATAATTATAATTGTTTGTAAACTATGTATGTAACAAAACAAAGTTAAACAGGAAAGTTCTTTGAATCATCTGGAACTGCCGTGAAAAGTCAATGTGAAATGAAGAAAGAAACAATAACGTGATAAAATACGTTTGCTTTATTTCGTACTATCCAAACAAAATAAAATATTTTAACTGAAAAAGAATGAAAAATTACATTTTTCAGGCTTTTTACCCTGAATTAAAAAAAAAGTATACATGTAATAAGTGTTCTTGAAGGAAAATGACCTACTGTAAGACATAAGATTTAAAAAGATGCGTACCTTAGTTCTATTTTGAAATTAAACCACTGAAGGCTTCATTTTATTCAAAATCCTGTTCAAACATAAAAAATTGATTTTTTTTTTAAGAAATAGCGCGCACTATATAAACATATTGATATATATTTTTTTATTCAAGTGCAAAAGAACATGAAAAATCATGGTTTATCATAATAAGCATAATCATAATTTTTTTGTTCTCTTTCTGATTGAAATACTTTAAAGTTGCCACTTCTAGCGACATAAGCTTCATGAAATTCTTAAAAATATAGAATATGTACATGTTTCCTTTCTTCTATCCCGCTTGTCCTCTATCTCACTTCTATTTGTAAACATACCTGCGTACACTTTCTGATTTTTTTAAACCAAAAATAATCGTTGAAATATTACATGATATTTTCTTTTTTCAGGTTATATCTTATACGTATTATGAAAACTATGAAAAATTTCATAATATAAATGCAGTAACAATTTTTGCTTGAAAAAATATCATAGGTCATTTTCCGAATAAATCTACTATTGTTTTCAAGTGATAATCATAAGCTTGAACTAAAGAAATTCTGGATAAATAGGTGACCAGTAAATTGACCCAAAATTATTTTTGGAATTAAAGTCAAAAATCTGGTATTTTATGTGTTTATTGAAATAATTAATATTGAACAATAAAAATTTTCGCTAAATATAGTATTTCTACTCAAATTTTTTAATTTTATTTGTCTTCTTGAGTCTATTTATGAAATATTTTTATTTCAATACTACGAAAAATTTAACACTAATGATTCTGAATTATCACTACTCATTTTACGTAACTTGGAATAAGCCCTGATTTTTCGTATTTTTAATCAAATTATCTGTAATTGACCGGCTACTATAATAAAATAATCGATCGCGCCGTAAAGTTAAAACATCAACAGTTTGTTAACTACTATTTCAATTCAGCTAAAAATGTCCAGAAACCATCTGGAAACCTTTCCGACCAACTTTCTCACTGACAATGCAGATGTCAATGCATACTTATTACAAATTTCACTAAAAAATAATTAAAAGTGCCGACCTCGTGGCGAGTTGAAGTGGAAAAAGGCACTCAATTTACGATGTGGATATTTATTTTAAAAATTAAAATTTAAAACTTTATTCTCAAGAGATCAGGTGCCTTCCCACTCCAAAAAAGTAATTCCATATCTCCGTTTTGCATCTGGCGCGGTGCTTCAATTCTACACAAAACTGCTATTTTCATTTGTTGGGATATTTTCCGGGCACAACGTTTAAAGTAATTGGGCCAAATGTACTCTCTGAATATTCCTTAAGGGCTGACTAAACATCACCATTGGGTACTGAGAATTCAACATCGACTGTCCCGAAGAATAAGTCACTACCCAATTTTGATGAAAACAGAGCGTATCAACTGTATTCTGCTTCGCTAGCGTGTCGTATCTCCATCTAAAAATACATAGAGATACGACACTCTAGCGAAGTGAAATATAGTTGGTACGCTTTGTATACGGAAAACTTTGTTAGTGAATTATTCTTCGGAACAGTCGATATGTCCTCAATTTGGCAGACGGACACATATGTATTGCATTCTACTATCAAGAGAATTAGTTTATTGTCAGGTAAAACTTATCTTCAAAATTCGAATTGCCGGTTCCGATTTGTGCGGGGAGTAAGCCGAACGTGTCCAAGTTGTTCTAGTGCATCATTTCAGTCACCTATTTTACCGGGTGACAAATGGGAAGGTGTGGAAACTAATAGATTACTATTTTTAAACAAGTACATAATTCAAAAAAACGAAACAATGAATACATAGTGGTTTCATTAAGGAGCACAATTGCACGATATTAAAAGTTTTATATATTTTAGAAACGGACAACCTAAAAATACCGAAAGTTTGTCTGGGGAAATACAGTTAATGGTATAGTTTTTCAAAATGTGCACCATTTGAACCCGTTTGGAAATGGTCACCATCAGACAAAACACGAGTGCCATCCCAGCGGACACGTTCTCTTAATGTTACATAAAAATAAGGTAACGTTTATACATAACATTTTTACAATCGTGTGCCATAACAATCACAGAACACAAACATCACTCTGTTCTGTAACGCTGCTACTTTAAGGATATGTAACAGTTCTGGAATTCTGTCGTGTAACTAATATAGACCAGAGTGATAGAACTGGTATGTCACTAGAATGTTAAACATGTTCCAAGAAAGCAACATAAAAGTCAGGCATTTGATTATTTGATTATTTTTGGGCATTTGAAAGCATACAATCAAAACAATTTTTTTACCACAGAATTATAACCCACAATATTAACCTACAGATAACCTCCTGTCAGTTCCAGTTTTTTCGATTAGAATAGTAAATCACAACACGTGCTGAAGTTAAGGAACCAAATCTGAGAAATTCTCAGCAATCACCGCTTGCGCGGCCGACAGCAGTAATCGCCGACTGAAAATTGAGGTTTGAGACTTGGACATTTTTAGACGTAGCTCAGGAACCCGTGGAGACATTTCAAGTTTTATGGGCTTAAATTGAAGATAAGACCTTAAGACCCAGGTAGTGTCACAAATAAATTAGAGGTATAAAATTCGAGAAATTCTTGCATTTTTTTAGAATTCTCAAGTAGTATATTCTCTTCAAATTGTCAAAGATACCTGTACTGGGGCCTATTCGACGCGTAATTTATTAATCTTTTCAACGGGTTTCAAACAAAATTTTTCGCTCATTTATGTAACAAGTAATTACGTTTCAAAGTCAGCAGAGATTTTTAATAGTACTTTCACTGATTGTACTGACAATTTCCGACATTTAATTCATGGTCGATATTTGTCGAGAATCATCAGACCGGCAGAAATTTGAGGAGTTCATTCTCAAAAACAAAATGTGTGACGGTGATAAATGAGGACAGTGACGAGGATTAAGTTTTCAATCAATATGAAACTAAAGCAAACATATAACTAAAACTTTCAAACATTTTCAAAAATAATAGTACCACGAATAATCATTTTATCTTTTCTGTTACAATGTATATATAAATTATGTATAAACAATGTATCTAATAATGTGTGAATACACTAATATAATTGTATTATATGAATGTATTCAGGTCTCAATGGGCCTCAGGAGTTGGAATATGTGTAAATTACTGTTTTTAATTTCTTACATAAGATCCCCTAAATTTAAAACTCTGAAAAAGATTACAATTCTAGCTCTTTGGGTATCTATTTTACGGTAAAAATACTGAGATAGTACTTGAGTTTCATCACACAAAAAAATACAAAAAAGAATTTTTGGCTAACGTTTCGAAATTTTTTAATTTTTTTTTTAATGTATGCTTTAAAATGGCTGATTCAACATTGGAATCCCTTTGGGGATATTTTTTGCATGCTTACCCAAGTACAGCCTTTGCACCTCACAATCTCTCAAACCCATCTTCCAATAATATGCCTCAACTAAAAAAAAATGAACATATTTCTGAGATGACCCTGGCTTTTTCAGCAAAAAAGCATAGCCGAGATCAGCATCAGCTAGGTACGTATGGGTTAGGTATTTTAGGAAGGGTTCGAATCCACAGCGAGTGCGATTTTATTGTGTAGGGGACCGTGCGTCAAATTGGATTATTTAAAATATAAACTAAGGGCAAGCAATAATACAAAACACATTTTTTTGTCACACATCGTTGTAACACTGTCACGGAATTGTTACAATAAATGCGAAAACGTTGTAACACCGTCATGGAATTATTACGGATCGATTCAAGAACAAATTTACAGCATAAAACTGTTAAATATTTGTTACGGCCCTATCACAGAACAATGTTACTTTGTAAACCTGTTCCTAAATTGTTCTAAAAATATTTGTTGACATATAGCGCTGTTCTAAAATTATTACAGAACAATCACATAACAAATTTACATCGTCACACTGTTACATATGTGTTACAGCACTATTATAGACCATTGTTACTCTGTAACCCTGTTCCTGAATTGTTCTAAAAATATTGTTGTTATATATAATGCTGTTGCAGAATTGTTACAGATCTCTGACAGAACTTGGTTCTGTAACAGTGTTACAGAACTGCTACGTCTATTTGGGGACTGAAGTATGGCTTATTTTCAAATCCCATGGTCCCACCTATGACTGCGCATTAAGGTAAAGAATTGCTTTTAGATTCGCAGTACAGTTATATAGTACTGACATCTACACAGTAAAGTTCTTAGCCCAACGACTTTAGATCATATTCGATATAAGAAACAGAAAAACTGCGGGCGGAGTACTTTTGACGCAGTTAAGTGTCTCCTGCGAAGCAAATAAAGAAAACACATAATTGTCCAAGAAATAATTACCGGAAGTGTCCGTCATCTTGGATTTTGTGTTTTTGTAGATTTGCACGCGTATTTTGCATTTCCCGATGAAAAAGGTGGGGTATAAATTTGCAGATAATTCGATTCTCTACAATTTTTATTTGAACAATATTTTTATAAAAAAATTATTTTTCGCTGACAATAAGCAAAAAGTGTGGAAAATTTTGAAAGTGGCGCAGTTTTTTTAACTTTTTCATTATTTGTGATAGAAACAAGTGTCACGGTTCAAAATGGTCGGTGATTTCTGGCTTTGCCTGGAATGAATGCAGGCAAATGTAGGTGTACCAAATGTGCTTTAGGCAAAGTTGGAAGCAACTTCACCTTGCTTGAGTTTGGGCAACGTAAGATGTGCTAAATATGTTGTGGGCAATGTAAGAATGCAGAATTGTATCAATGTACGTATATAAATATACATGGTTATGTTTTAGAAAGTAACATTGAATGGAAATGGTTATAATATACTGATTACCTGTTAACGCAAGATGTCGAATTATGACATTTTCAATTACAAATGCAATTTCGCCTTCTTGCACTTGCCCAGCTTTGACGTACACTTTTTCACACAATTAAATCTTAAAAAATATTTCCTACTCAGCACAGAATATTGGCTACTAATTTTTTCTATTGATAAGAGCGTATTTGATATATCAATTATTTAAAAAAATTCAATTAGCATTCTTGTAACAAATTTCTGGATTACAATAAAGAAATTATTTCGGTTTTCATAACTATTTTATAGAAACCATCATGAAATCTTTTCAAAAGTACGCCAATTAGAATTACTATTTTTTAGGATTGAATCGAATGTGAATTTTATAATTTCTTTATGTCTTTCAACTTATCCATACATTTTCTTTGAACATCCCCTTACTCACATTGTGAGAAGAGCGATTCACACTTTCTGTTTCGTTCATTTTTACTGAAGATTATATTATGAGATAAGAACTCTTGTCGACTGTAGCACGCTCTCTAATGTGTCATTCACACGTCAAGATAATAATAGAAGCCTTGATTTCCGAAACGTACCGAGAAAGGAACAATTTTATCCTTGTATTTACAAACTTTTGGTATCGCAGGATTCGTAAGCTGGACAATTTCATGCGAATTTTTTGTTGTATAACTTTGCCTATGACACATTTGGCACACCTAGATTTTTCTGAATTTATGTCGGGCAATGCCCGAATTAACATAGTATTTTGGAATTTGCCTGAAACGCATCCGCAATACGCGCACTGCCTAGCAAATTGAGTAAGTGAATATATCATACATTGTGAATATAATATCAGCACAATGAGGAAATATGGAAAAAATGGCATTAATATTTTTTATGCGAAAATGAGAAATAACATTCAAAATATACACGTGATAATGGAAGTTTTAAAAATATGTAAAGAAATAAATATGAAAATAAGTTGAATTTGTATCATCAAACTTTGCAAATGGTATTTTCAAAATTAATTTTTTTTCTAGAAATGAAACTTTATTGACGAAACAACACAAATAAATTAAACTGGAACCCGAAGAAAATTAAAGAATAAAATTTGGATTAATAACTTAGGAACTGAAATTGAAAATTGAATTCTTGAAATGAACGATGTAATGATAAAAGCATTTGAAAAAACGCTTTGAAAACATCACAATATGAAAATCAAAGTTCAAACATAGATTTGCAAACATGAAACGTTGAATAATTTGTATGTAATAAAACTGTTAACATAAAGTTTTTGAAGTATTTCTGGATAAATTTATGAAATTTTTGTGAGAAAAATAAACATAAAAAATAACACTCTGCAAAATCATACGTGTCACTTTGAACTTAAAATATGAATTTCATAAAAACCCTTCGCATCGCATGTATTAGAGGTAAAGTGACCCCGTTGTGCCTCCATATTGCCTGTCACGTGACGCTGTAACGTCATGATTTCAGATCCCAATATCTTTGTTTTTTTTTCATCTTGAAGCAATGACTTGTAAATTATCTTATGTTGATGGCGGTAGCATAGACAATGGCTCAATCGCGTTCTGTGAATATAATTTTCTATGTGTCACGTTCTATAATTCTATAAACTTTTCTTAATTAATATATACCGCTCTCAATAAATTCACATATAATTTCACTAATCAATTAGAACTTTTGCTCTCATAAATTCGTCAATATTTCGACTAATCCAATTAGTTGAATTTGACTAGAAATGATAGAAATTTCACTAATTTATTTTTAGAGAGTTCTATTGCATTTTAAGCGTCACTGAGAAAATGAAATGGCAGTATTGTGAGACCCTGTTTAATAATAATTATTCATTTTGGTAAAATAAACTTGTTATTTTTTACTTTTATATTCATGAAACGTTAAAATAATAATATGTCATTAGTAAAACAATCAATTACTAATTTAATTAGTAAACTTTTTACTAATTAAGATTTTGATAGAACACTCAAGATTATACTTTTTCTAGCCTATGTTAATTTCAAACGAGGTATCACTACAAAGTCTTATGAATAATTATAAATTTCCATGAAAAATTAATAGTATGGACAACTTCTAAGTCTGATGTCAGGTTTCCATAGTTGATTTTTTGAAAATTATGAATTTCTATACATTTATATAAAGAAGTAGAATTATGTTTGTAAACAAAAGATATACTGAAGCCAAACAAAACCGACCTAGTATCGAGATATTGCGAAACAAAATTTTTGAAATCGAGAACAGGAGGTCAAATATCTACCCTATTTCATATTTCAAATTTATCATTTAACATTTCATTTGTCAAATGTCATTGTGTTCAAATTGGAAAAAATCAAGAATTTGGCAATTTATTTTTTTTTATATAAATTTAATCTGCTTGGTTTGTTGAAAATGAATGTTTTGAATGAAAATGTAACTATTCCTTTTTTGCTAGAAAATTAATCTTTTTAGTATAAAATTTTCGGGTTGAAAACTCAACTGCTTTGTAGGAAATTCGTCTCTATGGATTGAAAATTCAACATTTTTGATGAGATTTGTTTTTTTCATTACCTGAAAAATCTTTCTGCGTTGAAAACTCAACTTTTTTGTTGAAAACTCCTCTATTTAGTTTAAAGATTAGTTTTCTTTGGTTAGGAATTCAACTAATTTGTTGAATATTCGTATTTTTCGGCTTAATTGAACTGTTCTTGAATATAAATTAAAATACTTTTAGATGAAAATATCAACTACTAAAGTTTTCCTTGAGAATTTTTTTTTTATCAAAGATACATCAGTTTGGTTGAAATTTGAACTCTTTTGTTAAAATTCGTATCTCCTGTTGAAAATGAATTTTTTAAACTGAAAATGTAGCTATTTCATTTTTGCCAAACAAATTGTCCTTTTTAGTAGAAAGTTCACTTATTTTATTCGAAGCTCTCCTTTATTGGGTTGGAAATTCAATTATTTTGATAGGGAAGTCATATTTTTGGGTTGCCAATTTAAATTTTTTGTTAAAAGGTCACATTTTAGGTTTTAAAACTCAACAGTTTTGCAGAAAATTCGTCTTTTTGGCTTGAAAGTTTAACATTTTGAATGAGATTTTTTCCTAATAGACTGAAATACCTTTCTTGGTTGAAAATTCAAATTCGCATTTCTTGGTTTAATTCAACTGTTTTTGATTAAACATTTAAATATATTTTGGTGGCAAATATTAGACATTTTGCTTAGAATTCAATTTGTTGTATCGAAAATTCATCACTTTCGTAAAAATTGAACTATTTTGTGGAAAATTCCTTCTTCCTTTGTTGAAAAATAATTTTTTTATCTGCAAATGTAATTCTTCCACTTTTGGTTCAGAATTATCATTTTCGTGTTTTAGGTATGTCCTCCGACAGTTGTGGATGACCTCTTATGAAATTCTGTATGACTGTAGTCGTCAAAAGTATTTCAAATATATATAAAAAAACAAACATTTTTTTTAAATTGACAATAATAATCTCCGAGACGTAAGGTCCTAGGTCAGGGAAAAGTCAGGGAAAAGTGAGGAAGAATCGGGGAATTTGAAATTGAGATTTTGTAGCAACCCTGATATTCAAAATTTGATTGACGGAAAAGGAAATAGGAATGAGAATTCTTTCGTCCCACCCCTGGTCCCAACATGGCTATTCTTCGGAATAGCTAGAGGAATAGACACTGTGCTTTAAAAATTTCCCAAAAATCGCTGCTTTTATTTTACAAAAAATATAAATTCAGCTTTTTGTTAAAAAAAGAAAGAAAAGATATTCCGAGGTTGCGCAAGCCCCATGAATATTAACACGTGTTTCCCATAAGAAAGAAATACGTTTTTGTAAATTTTATTCAGAACCGTCAATATTAGGTGATTCGAGTTGAAACTCAACATTTCTCTTCACAATTAGCCATAGAATACAAATAAAATATTTCTTTTTGAATATCATAGCCTTAAGTCTGTTTTATAGGGTCCCAAAGAAACCCCATACGTGAAAAACTGGGTTTCGTTTGGACGATTTTCCATTGTTTTTAGCAATTTTCTGTTAGAATAGAGCTAGAAAGTCACGGTTTCTAAGCAAATTTTCCACTTTTTCTCCAATTTTCAATTAGAAGGAGGTAATAATTAAATAATTTCACCAAAACATAATTCTCAAACAATTAATTATTATTGTTAATAATATTCTCTTAGAAAAATGCTAGAAAATTACCATTATTTCAAAAATTTGCCACTTTTTGTCCAATTATTTTTAATAATATTGAATTTAAATAATGCTAGAAAGTAGCGGTTATTTATGAAATTTTCAACCAACAGTCTACTTTTCATTTGGATTAAGTTTATAATTAATTCAATTTAGCAAAATTATTATTCAAACAATTCATTATTGTTTATAACTATCTTCTTCTTTATTAGTGCTAGATCTTCTCTTATATAAGTGCTAAAAAGTAGCGGTTTTTTCTGAACTCTTAAACTTTTTGTCTACTTTTCACTCAGTGAGATAATAACTATTGCAAGTTAACTAACAAGTTTATTTGAACAATTGATTATTATTTATAACTACCTTCCCTCATAGTATTGCTATAAAGTTGCCTTTTTTCTAAAATCTTTAGTCTTGCTTTGACTTTTTAGTTATGAACAAATAATAAGTGAACCTCAAGGGGATCAGTTTTTAAATATTATCGTATTTTTTAAAGTGAATTATTTTTGGTCTTTTAATCAATTAATTTTATTTTTTAAATTGATTTATATATTTAATATATAAAATATATTTAAATTATATATTTAAATTAATTTTAATATTAGCACCTCACTCCTTCTACCCTGGAGAAAATACGTCTCGTCGATGATAATATACACATTTAAAGATTAAAAAGACCTCAAGCAAATAATTAATTGATTATAACATCTCACGGGACAAGCTAGACTGCAGTCAGGAAATTGCTTCCGGTACTCTGTTACCACCTCTGGTAAATATTGTATCTGACTTTCGTCTTTAGTAAGAAGAGAATTAAAGTCAGACATCAATTTTACAAATATCTCTTTTATTTTAGAAAAATATATTCACAAAAAAGAAAGATATTGTTTGAAATAGGATTCTCTCTAAGTATTATTTATTATTTGTTCGTAACTAAAAAGCTAAAGCAAAGCTAAACATTTCAGAAAAAACAGTAACTTTCTAGAGCTTATTCAAGAGAAGAAAGTTATAAACAATAATAAATTGTTTTAACAACTATTTTTGTTAACTTGCATTAATTATTACCTAAATAAGTGTGAAGGGTTAAAAAAAAGTTATAAATTTCAGAAAAGAAAAACGCAACTATCTGACATTAATATGGATGAAAATAGTTATAAACATAATAGTTTGTTCAAACAATTATTTGTGCTAAATTTAATTAATTACTGTCACTTCAAGTGAAAAATAGACAAATAGTTCAAAATTTCAGAAAAACCCGCAACTTTCTACCACTAAGAAAAGAGAATGTTATTAACAATAATAATACATTTTTAAACAAATTATTTTTGTCAACTTAAATTAATTATTACTTCACTCTAATTGAAAAGTGGAAAAAAAGTTGAAAATTTCAGCAAAAACCGCAAGTATCTAGTATCAATACAGAAGAAGATAAATATAAGCAATAAGGATTCTAAGACATAATTGCTGAAAACAATAATAGATTGTTGAAACAATTAAGTCAAACATTAATTAATCATAACTATGTAGTATATTATAAATTAGAAACAATTTGCATTACAAAACGGCAAAAAAATCATAATTAGTGCCAAAAAATCACAAAACCCAATTTTTCACTTATGGGTTTTCTTTAGAACCCTATGAAACAGACTTATGGGGGTGATTAAAAAAATATATTTCGTTCGTATTCTATGGCTAATTGTGAAGCGAAATGTTGAGTTCAAATTAGATTCAGCTGATATTGACGATTCTGATTAAAATTTGCAAAAAAGTATTTTTTTCTTATGCAATTCATTACTGAACAACCCCATTGGGTATTTTCACTTCAACCGCCAGCTAACTTCACTTCATTGAGTGCTGAGGAGAAAACAATGGACCAAATGCATGGAATGAAACTTTATTTTTGTAATATCTTCTTGATGAATAATAATTAATATTATTGTATTATTTCTAAAATATTGCTTCAACAATAAAAATTAATTTCCATATAAACTTATATAGAAAAAATGAGTTTTTACGAAGATATTAACAAAATAGGGCAAAAATGAACCAAATCCCATGCAGTTGGTCTACTGTTTTCCTGTCAGCACTCAACGAAGTGAAGTTAGCTGGAGGTTAAGTGAAAATACCTAATTCAGCAAGTCATTAATTTTTTGTACATGTCATTGTTTTTGTTTTCAAATTTATTTCACCTTATGGTCCTGTGACATCACAAATTTCCCTTTTCAATCGACACTTTAGATTTTTTCCATATTTTTGGAAATGAATATCTCTTGAGCAGATAAAAATTGATTAAAAGTCACAGTTTGGAGAGTTGACATTTGTCTACGACTAATTAGGTTGGTGTTCGTTATTCAAAAACGCTAAATTAAAATTTTGAAGTGCTTGATTCATTTAATTTTCTTTACAAAAAACTAAAATAATTACAAACTTACTGGTTGAATTGTTTGATTAGTGAGTTCTATAAATTAAGTTACTTACGAAAACTAAAACTTGTGAATCCTGAATGGAATAACTACATTTTCAGTTGAAAAATTAACTTTTAACAAAAAAACTAATATTAAAATAAATAGACATGTCTGCCTGAAAATATTTCAGTTTTCATTCAAACGCAGTTGAATTAAACCAAAAAATATGAATTTTCGAGCTACCAAGATATACTTCCTGCATAGCAGTTCAATTTTGAAATCGAGAATATGAATTTCTAAGAAAAAAATTCAATTTGCATCTTGAAAATATGTCTTTTCTGCAAAAAAAGTTGAATTTTCAACTAAGAAGAAAAGAGTTTTAAGCAAAATATATCAATTTTCAACTGAAAAAGATAATTTTCCAACTAAAAATAAAGTAGTTTAATTTTAAGTTGGAAAAATAAGCTTTAAACTAAGTAAAATAAATTTTAAACGAAATAGTTGAATTTTTCACTCAACTGATAAATTTTTAACCAAGAATATTAAATTTCTATAAAAAAAGATGAATTTTCGACTAATCGAATTTTGTTCTAGGTAGAAAACAAAAACAATGATAATTATTTTTTAAAGCAAAAACTTAGCCCCTAAGGTTGATTTTTGCTTCTTTATTCGAAAATTGGACCTTTTTTTTTAGTTTTTGATCCTGCAACTTAAGTTACTTACTTAAAACTATAATTTGTAAAAGATCGTTATTTTGAACTTTTTTGAAGCTTAGAAATTTTGAACTTTTTAAATAATCTATTTACGACTTTATCAGTAAGTTTACGACTAATATCATTCTTTTGGCAAGAAATTGAAATTAATGAAATAGTTGAGAACTAAGATTTAGTGGTATTGTGTTACGAGAGTTACTTCAACTTGTTCGTAAAATAAAAATAGTAATTTTTCATCAATCAACTCAATATCAGGGTTGCTACAAAATCTCAATTTCCGAATTTTATGACTTTTTCTGACTTTTCCCTTAATTTTCTATTAATTTTTCCCGATTCTTCCATAGGAGATCAATAATTTTAACGTAGAAAAAAATTTGTTTCCAAAGATATTTTAAACACCTTTAGCGATAACAGACATACTGAATATAACTAGGTGTCCTCCATAAATTACGTAAGACGTAGCTCAAATACATGAATTTTCGACCAGATAGTTGTGGTTTTAATTCAAAAAGATCAATTTTCAAACAAAAATGGAAGAATGACATTTTCAGTGAAACTGATTAATTTTCAAACCAGAAAAAAGGAATCTTCAACACAATAGTTAGATTTTAAACCAAAGTTATGAATTTTCAATATAAGAAAATAATTTCTAAAAAAAAATGTGTCACGGTTGTAATTTGAAATAAACCATTTCAATTTTTAATCAAAAACATTTGAAATAAACCAAACAATAGGAATTTAAACAAATGAGTTGAATCCACAACCAAAACAGATTAATTTTTAAATCAAAAGAAGGAATTTCAACAGAGGAGTTGGATTTTCAACCAAGAAAGATTTTTAAGTCAATAAAGAAAAAAAGTCTCATCCACTATGTTGAATTTTTTGACTAAAAATACAACTTTCCTGCAAAACCGTTGAGTTTTCAATCCGAAAATATAAATTTTCAACAAAAAAGTTGAATTTAGAACCCAAAAATATGAATTTTCTACCAGAATAATTGAATATTGAATTTTCAACCCGAAAACCCCGTTTTTAACAACATAAGTGAATTTTTAAATAAAAAAAATAAAACCAATAAAAAATTCCAGCAAAAATAGAATAGCTACATTTTTATTTAAAAACACAGATTTTTAGCCAAATACAACTAATTTTATCAAGTTTCAACCAAACAAATGAATTTTTAACTAAAATTATGAATCTGAATTTTAAAAAATGAGTTAATAAAATGAAATACAAATTTTCAACAAAATAGATGATTTTCCTGTCAAAAAGATCAATTTTAAACCAAAATAAAATAGTTCAATTTTTAGTTAGAAAAATAAGTTTCCAACTAAATAAAATAAGTATAATATGTAATAGTTGAATTTTCAGCCAAATTGATGAATTTGCAATCAAAAAGCTTGAATTTCTATTAAAAAAGATAAATTTTTGACAAAAAATATAATAGGTAAATTTGCAGTCAAAATTAATTTTCAATGCAAAAAACTAATTTTGAGTTTAAAAAATGAATTTTTAACCGAAAAGATAAATTTTGGAGCAAGAAGATTAATTTTCTACCCAAAAAGATAAATTTTTAACAAAATACATGAATTTTCAACAAAATACAGCAATTTTCATGCGAGTAGTTGAACTTAAGACTGAAGGAAATAAATTTTTAACCAAACATGGAATAGTTCAATTTTGAATGAACAAAAATGTATTCACATCAACACAAATTTCAACCAAATTTTTCAATTTTGAACAAAGAAAAACGGTTTTTCAACTAAAATTATGAGGCATCAACCAAAAAGTAAATGTTTAACAATGTATAAGCACTTTCAACTATAAGTATTAGGTATTAGGAGATAAATCACGGGCCAATGTAAAATTTAGAAGATGATTCGAACAAGAACTGATGTTAATGCTACCCTGTAAATTTCAGATTTTTTCGTTTTTCATTCTAAGAGGTATTCATCTTAAAAAATATCAAAAACCTCTGAACTGTTGAGCTTTGAAGTAAAATTTTTCATATTTAAGGATCGAAATGTAAAGAGGAGTTCCAATTTTTAACAGAACAAGCCAAAATTAACCGTTTGTGATAAGTTTGGTTTCCAAAAATAATTAATTAAATTTGAATAATGCAATAAAAATATTAAAAAATGTTTATTTTTCATTTATTCTTGAAATACTACATTATAGATCTGGAATTTCTTCTAGTCCCAAAAAGCGTGGTAAATGGAATCTTATAGAAAATTTGAATCAAATACAAGTATTCGAATTTAATTCTCCTTTGATAAATAGTTCATTCAGAAATACTTTGAAAATGTAATTTCCATGCTTTTTAAATATTAAAAGAATATTAAAATACTTTCTTTATCAGAAAATCTACGACTACGACATAGAAATGAAAATCCTTGAGCAGAAATCTCTTGCTATATACTATGAAACTAGTTTTTAATGAAAGTACTTTTGTTGGTTTAACGATATTAGTTTCAATTAAAGAAACTTCTGTAAATCATATGCAACTTTTTGAAATCATATAAGATTTAATGTAAAATCTTTAACAAAATGGTAGAAATGGTAATGTTCTAGTAAACATTAAGTTTACAATAATTTCAACGGAAACATACTTAATAAACGTACGAAAAAAATTGAAAATCAAGATTTTTTTAAAACGGTCACAACTGTTTTTTTTAATCTACGAATTAAAATACACGGTAGGCATCCCCAAAACATATTCAGGAAATGCTGGGTTGGATAAGCACTTTTTAGTGAAAGTTGGTTTAAGCTAGCCGTAGTGGTCGTTCAAAGAGGATCAAGATCTTTTTGCTACCTTTTAAATTCTACTATTTAATTAACTTGTATCATTCTTGCAGGATCGTCATCAGCTCCGTTCAGTTTTCAACAACGGATGAATCATCCGGAGGGGATTTTACCACCACGTGAACTGCCACCCGTGCTTGAACAAAACCTACGTAAAGTATGTATTGAGGATCCCACGAAAGTCGAGATTACAGTAAACGGCGTGTCTCTTGGCCCTGGCTATGCAATACATCCTTATATCGTCGTAACGCGCCCTGGCTTTCTGCATCCAGGGTTTGGTGTTTCATCGCATGTGGAAACTACAAGAGAGCTCCAGCCTCACCGTATTTATACTCATTTCATAAACAGGGTTCTCGATGCTGCCGTGATTGAAGTTGTAGAACCTGTCATGTTGACAAGAGCTATAGATGGTGCTTTCTCTGCTGAGCATTATCTAGTGCGAGCTACTGATTGGGCTCGTGCTAAGGCGGATAAATGGATTCGTATGATGCTACCGCGACTGCGACCCGAACTTGCACAAAATCTACGAGAATTGCGTATCAATGATCCCACCAGAGTCGCTATTACATTAAATGGCGTGTCTCCTGGCCGTGGCTATGCAATACATCCTTATATCGTCGTGACGCGCCCTGACATTTTGCAGCGAGGGTATGGTGTTTCTTCGTATGTAGGAACAACAGGAGAGCTTGAGAAACACCGTATACGAAATTGTTTCATAAATGTGAGTCGAAATGTTGTCGTGATTGAACTTAAAGATCCTATCATGTTAGATAGACCTGTACATGATGCTTTCTTAGCTGAGCAGTATCAAACGCGAGCAACTGATTGGGCTCGTGCTAAGGCTGAAGAGTGGATTCGTACGAAGCTGCATCAGCACGGAGGACTCCGACATGAAAATTCAGATTCAGATTCCGAATGATCGGAGTCGGTACAACGCCACAGGCTGGTGGGTTGTGTGGGTCAAGGTTCATGCACATTTCGACGCCTCGATTTCAGGCGTATACACATCCCGTTTAGGTTATGCAGCACCACGTCGTAGTCGCTGTGTAGCTGTGCACCTAGAGCTATACAGCAGCCAAACGCGACGTGTGGCAGTATGGAATGAAGGTGTCGATTTTTTTGTCATCTTCAACGTCACTAACGTCGACTCGCAGACATTGTATAGACTTTGATATGTATAATTTTCATGTACATTTCATCACCTTTCTAGTTGTTGGTATAGAGTTGATGTATCAAATATATATACCAATCTTCAAAAGATTACACTGCTGTTATTTAGTCGCATAGTCATAGTTAGGTTTGCACATAATTCAACTATAGCGACGCAGGTGTCTGTCTGATTACGTTCTCGCGCCGTATTTTTTACTTTTGAGTAGAATGCAGTAAGCAGTCATCTTTTGATTCTATCATTCTACCCACTATGCAAAGCCGCTTCCCTCTTTACTGTCTGTTTACCCTCATACTCTTCCCATCCCGACCGATTTAGAACTCATTGTTAAAATGCGAAAATATAAAAATAGTGGAACCATGATGGCCGCTATGATTTTGAAATTATTACAAGTTGGCATAAAACAATTCAGCACATTGAGCGCTCACATCGCCCACATTAGTCATTCAGAAAAATTTCCAAGGAAGTATCCCTCTAGACGCTTTTGTTTTTATATTTTTAAAATATAAAATACGGGACAAAGTAATGCTTGGTTACTAGTAACTAGAAAAAGGTGCAGGCAGATTTTTTTTTGTATTTCTTCGTAAGAATCTTTAAAAAACTATTCCAGATGATAATAAACAAGAATTTTTATTTGATCTAAATCGATTGGACGTGTATGTGTTAATAAACTTAATTTTTGAACAAAAGAAAATTTGCCCAACAGTTTTGCGCACGTAATTCATAAATTATTAACTTTGGTGCTTGCCTGGGTCAGAATTATGTGACAAGCGGCAAGTCACATTGCGGCATGTCACAGTTGGGGCATTTCTCCCATTTGGAAAAAGTTTAAGGTCCATAAAAAATTATTTAAAATTGTTATTAGTGCGACTCAAACTATTTCTGTTACCAATCATAGCGGTGTCTTCCCGCCTTCCACGAGACGTTGGAAAATAGAAAGGGGTAGGAGTGTGACCCACATTATTTCTGTGACTAATCAAAAGCATGTCTCCTGGACTTTTGCCAATTTTGTATGGAGTTCAAATTTTTTCAATTGAGAGACGCCGCAGTGTGACTTGCTGCGAATGTGACATGCCAAAAAGTGACTTGCTAATTGTCAGTTGACCCAGCCCCGCTTCTCTGACAATTGACGTTTCTTTAATATAATAATTTATATGACCATATTTGTGAGAATAAATTTAAATTTAAAGGAATAAAGGAAATTTCCTCAGCAGTTGATCGCAAGTAATTGATGACTTAATAACGTTCATGCTTCTCTATATTATATTAATGAAAAATTAATTGTGAGAGAAGCACCAAAATTATCAATTTATTAATTATTTGCGAAAAACTGTTGGGATTCTAAAATGAAATTTACTAACACATACGCATTCTATCGATTTGGATAAAATAAAGGATTCTTGCTTATCATTATCTGGAATTGTTTTCTAAACATTCTGCACAAAAAAATAAAAAAAATAAACAAAAGACAAAATTTTTATAAAATTAAAATTAATTTTGTTCGAAAACTATTGATTGTAGAGAAAACTATTGAATATGAATTAGTCGTATTTTTCCAAGCCTTTTAAGCCTATTGTAAAAGTATATTATGAAAGGTCAACACCTTTCTTCACTGATTAGAAAACCTACAAGAAACTTTGTATTATCAATGTAAAAATTATTGTCACTTTCAAACAATTAGAAATAAATTTGAAGGTATAGTTCGTTTTTTGACTAATGTCATGAAAAATCAGCTTGATTTTAAGTTTTGATCGATTATTTGATGAAATAATGATTTCACCAAAAAATGTTATCGACACAATAATAATTGTATTTTTATGAAATACGCCATAACTTTGTAGATTATTTTGTTATAAAATCAATATTTTTTGCAGTAAATCATGAAACCCGTGAAAATAGAGGTTTTTTCAGAACTTCACTGTACCCCGGAAATAAAAATGCACTGAAAAGCTTCTGTGGCTGTTTCGTACAAGGATAAATGTATAACAATACATATAATATTCGTACATGAGGTTTGGACTATAGAAATTAATAAATCGATGTAAAAATGGTGAATTTTATGGAAAGTTTTTTTTGCTATCTACATATTTAAGAAAAAGCAAAGAAAAAAGGTTGCACTAAAATTATTTTAATGAAATTTATATTATATATTTTATAAAAGCGAGATTGCTGAACTCAATAATGAAATAATAGCATCCCTTTAGAGTTTGGTGAAATTTATTGAATCATAGATAATTTTAAAGATGCCCTTATTTTTCTAGTGTTTGACATACGTGTATGATCAATGTTTTACCTAAAACGAATCTCTAAACCGAACAACTTCAGCTATTAAACTTAAAACTTGGTTCTGAATTTCCTCTTTTATTCAGGTTTGAAGATAAAATAAAAATTAATGAGAAAATCAAATTGAACAAAAATAACGTAAAGTTTATTATTCAAAAAATTTAATACTTCATTTTTCGAGTTTATTGGGCATCTACTTGACATGGTCGCGCAGAATCTTTGCTGAAATTTAAAAACATCATTGGAATGACAAATATTCGATGTTTCGCAAGGAAAGGGCTCATTCTGTTGATTGAAGTTTAGGTGATATTCGCGTTTTTTAGCAAAGATCAAAAGTATCAAAATTATCGATTTTAAGGCATCGATGAAAAATCATACTTCAACATATGCTCTATCTCATAACAACATACATACTTATTTCCCAGAAGTGAGCGGAAGTACATACTTTTTTTGTTCCATGTTTTTCAGAAAAATACAAAAAACTTTATAGGTAGCGCTGTAGAAAGATTTGTATTTTTTATTTATGTAATGAAACTATTGTTTGAACTATGGTAAAAAACAATAGATGTTTAAACAATAGTTTCATTACATAAATAAAAAATACAAATCCTTCTACAGCGCTACCTATAAAGTTTTTTATATTTTTCTGAAAAACATGGAACTCATATAAAGAAAATTACACGGAATCTTTTTTAAACTATTTTAAGATCTGATGAGAGAAGCCAGCTGTGCTTCCGAAACGTAACCGATTCGAATTTTTTCATATAAATTTTAACTATTAGTCCGGAAGATGTATTTATTATGTTCTAATCTAAATTGATAAATCCCTCTTCATAAGTACTGTGTACTGATAGTAATAACTTGTCTAATGTAAAAAAATTTTCTATCATCAACTACACTGACCGGAGAAGAAAAAACTGGGGGTTCTGTAATGTTGCGACTCAAGTGAAAGTTGACATCCTTTAGAACTGAGACTCCATTACTTTAATAGAACTCTTTTCAAAGGTTCCTTCTTAGTTCGTTGATATCCGATAGATGGTCAGTGACTTCTGACCAGCCTCTTTTAAAACTCATGCTTTGTGTTCTTTTGGAACAGTTTATCCTTTTGGGTTCCTTTTCAGGATCGTTCTAGAAACAGCTCCTTTGGACCGAAAAATCCGTTCCAATAGAATCCCCAGTTTTTTCTGTGATATACTGGATTAGAGCATTTATGCTCTTTCTGAAACCAATCATCTTGCGATTTTGTTTTCTCATCTGATACTTTTCTTTTAAATGACTTGACTGCATTATATTTCCGCAAGCAGAAAATTAAATCTGAACAATGTTGAATTCTCTCGGCTAATATAGCTGAATAGTTAAGCATTCGACGGAAAAAGACGCACACTCAAAAAAAATTCTAGTTGAACCAACCAGAATTCTGGTTAATTCAACTAGAATAGAGTGTTAAATATGCCCTTACTATAAATTCTGGTTAAAAGTATCAGAGTTTTCCGGTTGGCAATTGTCTGGTTAATGTTACCAGAAATTCGGGTAAATTTAACCAGAATTTCTGCTAAGGGTAACCAGAAGTATTTACTAGACAGTTTTCTAGTAGATTAAGAATACAGCGTTTTGGTCAACATAACCAGATATTCTGGTAAACCTAACCGGATGTTCTGGTAAGCTCAACCAGAGATTCTGGTGCCCATCGATTTTCGACTTATCGAATTTCTTTACTTTTCTACCTTCATGGACTCTTCCTAGCCCCCTCTGAAATTACATGGACTGCATCCCAAAGAAAATAATCTAACAAAAGTTTCCTATAACAGAGTGCAGCAAATATGCTCCGCTTCGCTAAAATTTCATCCCTCTATAATCTATATGTGGATATATTAATAAATGGCGATAGATATAAGACTCGAAGCAAAAACAGTATATCGTTGATGCATTATGTTTCTGAAACTATTCGTTAAGACTATTTTGTTTGGGATTTTATATAATATTCACTCAGATAATTTATTCAGTACCAAAATTCTGGAACATTCACTTTGTTTATTTATTGTGTACAATGTTAATATTTTCGAGATTATTTTTCAAAGACACCCAAAAAATATGGGCTATGTTTGGAAGTATCCCTGTACCACTGCGGTGTTTAGACAGATAACGCGTTTTTTATAACACAACTAATTTCATGGCTCATTATAATTATTTATACTTTTATATAACTGAAAATATAATGAACAAATCGCGATTATTCGAGAATTAGACATTTACGACAAAACATCACTTGACTCATACAGCAACACGACATGAGACAAAAGACAGATTTCTGGAAACTGACACAAGATCGCGACACTTTTTACCAGAAATATTAACCAGAATAGTTTCAACCAGAAAAAATCAACCGAAGTTAATTAACTAGAATTTTCTAGTCATATTAACCATAATTTCGAATTACACTAACTAGACATTTTTCAACCAGACGCGTCTAGTAACTTTAACTAGAACTTTTTTTTGAGTGTATATGAAGGTTTTGAAGGTATATTTTTCATAAAAAAATAAGCTGACAAATTGTGTGTGATTTGAAAGATAAATTCTAACCATTTTGTCACATAAACCATCTATCAACATATTTGGTTTTAACAACCAAAAAAGGTTCGGTCAACTAAGTATTTTGATGTCCATATAATAACCATATTCTATGGTTAAACCAACAACATTTTCGTTAATTCAACCAAATTGGTTTTTGAGTGTGCTGTTATAATAGTAATTATGGAAAAAATGTTGTGAAACAAAACGATTTGGCAAAGCTAATTAAAGAGGAAATAAGATTATCGAATTAGAGTCGCGTGTACCTCTATCGTTCTGAAGTAGAGGTTCAATGATGCGCTCTTTTTGTGCAAATTTTGCGCAGGGTATTAGAAAACATTTTTTTCAAGTATTTTACCCACATTCAGTGTAAGCAATTACTTCACGCAAGTAAATTGAATATTGCTTTAAATGGCGTGGTATTGCAGACTGCTTCTGCAGTGCTTCTGATCCGCAGGCAAAAACAGACTTCCTATTCTAATAGTGGCTCATTAGCTTCTTTTAATCACATACATTACCGCAATCCGGATAATTGCAAGCACACCGATCTCGAACTGCGACGCCAAACGCGTTTATTACAAATATAATGAGCCATGCAAGTACTCGGCTATTTCAAGCACCATTTGCGAACGATACACTCGAAGAAATGAGTTGTCTCAATGTGATATGTGAAACTCTGAAGGATATTCACTTAATTGATCAAACCTCACTCGATTAGTTTCGTTATTTATTCATACTTCAGGCTTCTTTTGAAATATTTTATTTAATTTTGATTAATTAAGCTTCGAGCTGTTCATTGATTTTCAGAAGTATCTAAGTTGGCAATATATTTCTAAAAAATTGTTTGTAGTTGAAATAAAAGTTTCCTCAGTAGCGTTTGCACTATACGACACCGGCTTGGTAGCAGGTCTGTTATTGCTCCAGTTATTGGCAAGTACAGAACCTATAACTATCATTAGAGATTTTTCCATTACTGAGGTGCTACTATCATTTTTACCTGGGGGTTATAGGACAGGCCCTGACGTAGTCCACTCCCAATGGGAAATGCCTATATTCAGCCGTCACTTACATCTGGCGCAGTACTGAGCCAGTGGTCTTGCCAACGTCCAGCCAAATCTTGGCAGACCAGTGCTGGCGCAGTACTGGGCGAATTGGCCATGGCAACGTCCAGCCAAGACTTTGCGGATGAGTACTGGGGGAATCGCAGTTCAATTACTGTGCCGATAATGGCAAAAATCATAGATCAAATAGCAAATACATACATACATATATTATTATTATTATTATTATTATATCATTAAGCCGTTTCCCTTTCGGGGTAGGCGTGAATTGCTCGGTGGTAACTAAAATTGACATTTGTATATAAAAATCATTAGATTTTAAAGTTTCATCATTTTGGAACAATTTCAGATCACATTAGCGTTTTACACAAAAATGTAGTATTGTATACAAAAATCATTAAAAATAGAACAAGAGTTTTGATTCTTGAACAGTTCTAGCTTATATTTACAAAAACCTAAAATCTAAAGAAAAAAATATATTTCAAGGAAGATTCACAACTTTTTTCAAATTTTTAGGTCATGTTGGCATTTTACGCTGGGTATCGGATTTGTGGTCGGAAATTGGTATTTAAAAAAAAAAATTTGTTAAAAAAATCATATTTTTTAGTTTAATTTAACTGTTTTTGACTTTAAATTAAAATACTTTTTAGTTGAAAGTTGAAATACTGAGTAAGAAATTAATTTTTTTGATAAAGGGTTCATCATTGCGGGTAAAAATTCATCTGTTTGGTTGAAAATTCATATTTTCTTATTGAAAATACAATTGTCATAAAGAAAACTGGTATTTTCGGCTTGAAGATTCAATAATTTGGTTGAATTTTTTTTTCTCTATAGAATGAAAATTCTTTTTTGGTTGAAAATTTAACCATTTTCTTTAAAGTTCTTCTTCATTGCTTGTATCGAATTGTTTTTTTATTTAAAATTGATTTTTTTTTTACTAAAATATCAAATAATTAATTCTTTTGAGGAGTTTATACTTTTTCATTGAAAATTCAAGAACTTTGTTGAAAGTTAAACTATTTTGTAAGAAATTAATTTTTTAAAGTAAAGAGTTTTTTTTTGTTAAAAGTTATTTGTTATTGCTTGCAAATTGAACTAGTATATTTATAGTTGAAAATGAATCTCTTTTAATTAAAAATTTAAGAAGTTGGTTGAAACATCATTTTTTTCTATTCATCTTTTTTGGTATTAAATTAATGTTCTTGGTACGAAATTCATCTGTTTGATTGAAAATTGGTAGTTTTGGTAGGAAATGAAAGTTCTTGGTGGAAAATTCATCTTGTTGGTTTCAAATTCAACTATTGCTTCAAAAATTCATTTGTTTGATTAAAAATTGGTGCTGTTACCTTAACATCAATTTGTTTCATTCCTGAATATAGCTATGATTTATGTAAAATATTTTATGGAATTGTTTCTAAATACAATTTTTGAAATATTGTATTCGGTTCATACTCTTAAATGTATATATGAAGTTAAAATTAAAATAATTCTCTAAGCTTAAATTTTTCGAATTAAAATTTTAAAGAAATCCAGGTTGAATCATGTACGTGAAAAATGAGGAGAACCGTATTTTTTAAATTAACATAGCGAAATTTTTACTTTTTTTAACGTATCCATTTTTTCGCACTATTTTTGAAATTGAAAAAAAAATTTAATTCCAAATAGTACAGCTGATTCCATTTAAAAAAAAAAAAATATTCTCATAAAATCCAACTTTTTTTCTGAAATTATTTGGAATAATTCGCACTAATATAGCCTACTCATCTCATATTTTCTATTTCGTATTATTTTTCTTTTTCGAAGAAATTTTTTTTTTAAAAGCTTGCCCTCTTTGAAATTTTTGAGATCTTATGGGTTTTCTTTTACCAGCTTGTGAATTTTCTTTATTTATTCAAAACCGATAATAAACAAACTAAAAAAGAATAAAAAATGCTTAAGCTATTTCGATTTTTTGAAAAACTAAAACACACTATTTTTTCAAAACTACCTACCTTTTTTTTCTTTGTCAGAAACCGAATATAATTCTGGTTGTAACATTATCCAATGTGTTGCATTACAAAGTTTTTAATATTTCAGGCACTTATCATTGGAGTAAAAAGTGTTTTTTCAACTGATAAACCAAAATATACAGATTATGAAAATAATGCATAAAAAAGTGTTTGTAACTTGAAATCATTTCTTTCTTCAATTAAAAAAAAAATTGTAATTTAAAGAAAGGTTTTGAAGAAAAGCAAAAATAATTTGCTCCTCCCGAAAAACAACAAAAATACCAAATAAAAAAATTATGGTAAGAAGACTATATTACTATTTATTATTTCTCAAAATTTCAGGAAAAAGGTGGAGTTTTTGAGATTTTTTTTTTCTTCATTTAAAAGAATCGAAATAACTTTACCATTTTTTACTACTTTTCCATTTTTTTGTGGTTTTCGAAAGAGTGTGAAAAAATGGGTCAACTGAAAAAAGAAAAACTCTAATATCTCAAAAATTGCCCTTGCTTCCCCTCTCTCCCCAATTCCTTCCTCATCTAGATCCCCCTGACTTCACTTCCTAACCGTTCATTACACCTCATTTCTCCTGCCCTATTATTTCCCCTCCTCGAATTTCCCCAACATCTCCTATTTTCTTCTTCTATCCTCATTTCTCACCCACCCCCTACTTCCCACCCTCATTTTCCCTTCGCTTATTTTTAATAATTTCCCTTGCGTTTCCTCCTCATATTTCCCATCACTTCCCCTGTTACCTCCCGTCTCATTTTCTATTACTCCCTCTACTTCCCTTAACCGGATTCCACCTAGTCCTACTCCTATAATATCCCCTCACTTCCTCTCGTATCATATCGCTTCACTTTGCCTACCTCCCTTAATCTTATTACCCATCACTTTCCCTACTTCCCATTCTCTTCATTTCCGTACTTTCTCCTCCCTCATTTACCTTATTTCTCGTACTTCTCCTTCTTGTCTTTCCTCTTATTTTCCTTACTTGTCCTCTTCTCATTTCCCCTTACTTTCTCTACTTCCCCTCACTTTCTCTACTCCCCCCACTTTTCTCACTATCTCTACTCTCATCTCTCGTCGTCTTTTTGAGTTGCTCTTCCTAATTTCCACGTAATTTTTTTACTTCCCCTCCCTTCATTTCCCCTGCTTCCCGACCTCTTATTTCTCATCATATCCCCTACTTCCCTTCCCTGAACTTCTCCTTCTACTTCAATAATTTCCCTTCACTTCCCCTCCTATCATATTTTCTTACTTCCTCTACCTCGCTACATCTTATTCCTCATCACATTCCCTACTTTCTTTCCCCTTATTTTCCCTACTTCCCCTCTTCTCATTTCAATTATTGTTTCTACTTTCTCTGCCTTTATTTCCCATTACGTAACCTACTTCCCCTCACTTTCCTTACTACCTCTTCTCTCATTCCTTATAATTTTCTCTATTTTCCCTCCTTCATTTTTATTCACTCACTCTTTCGTATTTTCTTTCGTATTTACCCTTCTCTAATTCCCTAATACTTCCCCAAAATCTACTGCCATAATTTCCCCTCACTACCATTGTCAGCATATCCCCTCACTTCCCCTACATCCCTTCATTTAATTCCCCATCAGTTCCCCTACATCTCATGCCCTAATTTTCTCTACTTTCTTACCCCTTTATCACCTTATTTCCTCTATTTCCCCTTCCATCATTAGCTCTACTTCCCCTCCCTTCATTTCTCTTACTTCCCCTACTCTCATTTCCTATCACTTCCTCAACTTTTGCTCCCATAATTTCTCCTTACTACCTCTCTCATCATATACTTTTCCTTCCCCTAGCTGCATTTATCTTATCATCCATCACTTTCCCCTCAATTCGCTCTAATTCATCTTCTTCCGCTCTCCACACTTTCCCTACTTTCTTTCCCATAATTTCCTCTTTCTTCCTTTCCTTGGAAAAATTACGACCTACGGACGAACGGACACACGACCGAGACTATAAAGGTTTCTGCCAGGGGCTACGAAACCTTGAAAGCGCATCTAAAGTTGGTGAGTGTTATAATTATATATATATTTATACATAATAAAGTACATGTTATAATTTTTCTTCAAACATGGAAAAATATACCCAATACCGAATATCTTCTTTACCGGACATAAGGACCCTTTTAATGCGGACGCCAACCTATGTATTTCGGGAAAGCGGTTTTCTTTAATTTGTTTAAAAAAATTTGCTTATTTAGAGTGAAGAAAAATATATCGGTTGACAAAAAGTACATACATTTATTACTCTTTTATTTCTAGGATATTATACATAATTGAGAATAGCTGATTTTGGTGATCAATGTTTGCATATATGTAGTAAATAGTATCGCGATCAATAATAATTAGTATGTATTTGGTGTAATATCTCCAGATAAAGTAGACTTTATTTGAAAATTCTGAACACGATGTACATAACCTGCATGAAATATTAATAATTTTTCACTTTTGGCTATACATGCAAGTTCCCTGTTGAGGACCGCGTGTCGCGTGATGGGAAATGGCTAAGTGACCCCAGCACAGTGACCTCGCGTGTAAACTTTGCAACACTTGCAAATAGTCTTCGATCGGTAAAGTATTGTCGTCATGATTTGCGTGAGAATTCATAAACATACATGTAACACAATAACCACACTGCCATTAAATCCCTAGCCGCTTCCATAGAGCATATACAGTTCCTAAATTTTGGACGTATACCTCTTTACCCACAACATCAATTATTAACCCCCCTTTTAACGTGATTGCTATACATGCGAATTTGTATACGAGTATACATGTCTGCGTTTTGATGAACGCTTGAATTCGCTCGGAATACTCGATAATGAGATACGTTTATGCCATTAGCGTTGAATAAAGTAAAAGTGACGTTCATGTGGAATTTAGTAGTTATATAACTTTGTCTGCGATTCGTATGTTTCATTTGACAAATACAATATTTTGTGCTCTGTTAGCAATGTTTGCAATTTTAGTATACACGGGCATATTGAATTTCCTATATGTTCACTAAATTCATTACACTTTGTAATTTCAGTATACTTACGTATACCAAATTTCTTTATATGAAGTAATATGTATACTAAATTTATTAAGTGTACAGTAAGTTTCTTTCACGTATATGAATTTCGTAGTTTTTTTATACTAAAAAGTATATGCGTATACTACATATCGCATACATGTATACTGAATTTAGTATACGCGTATACCAAATTTCATGTACGTGCATACTAAATTCAGCATATGCATATACTAAATTTACTGTACGCTGGTATACTACATTTAATTTCATGTTGTGCATTCTTGCTTCCGTTACAGGTATACTAAATCTAGTACAGATTTTTCTAACTGTGTGACAATTTATGTATTTATGCCTATGTAGGGGAATGTAATAAAGGTTTGGACGGATTTGGTTTTTGGCCCATAACTTTCTTCCATGATAATATTTTTGGACTTTCATTACACTATTGAATAGGTTACTTTTTGTGAAGAGAGAATATATAATTACGAGGCAAAAAAAATTTTATGGCAGATTTTCTGAATCTTTTCTAATGTGCCTTTGTCTAAAATCTAATGTGACTTTTTTTGTTGAACTCAACTGTCGACAGATGTCGACAGATGCCTGAATGATGCATTTGTTCATTGCATTTGTTTTTTAAAAAATCATGAAATATATCTGATAATTATAGATTTTGCTGAAATTATTATGGAACTGCAGATTTCTAATAAAAAAAGTTTCAGTATCTTTTCCAATCTGTTTTCAAAATAAGCAACAAATTTTTTTATTTTTTGAATAATTTTTCAAATTGTGGAATTTTGCAGTGAAATTATTATTTTCGCAGTTTTCATTCTGCTAAAATTCAGTTTGGAAAAGCTCTTTTCGACTTACAAGTGTATTTACAGTGAAGGGATTATTTTTGCTGTTTTTATTCTGCTAAAATTCAATTTTGAAAAACTTTTTTCTACTTCAAAGCGGATTTACGAGACTGAGGTGGGCTCTTCTCTTTTGTACTGTAAACTAACAAAACTCGTATTTCTCTGCGAAAATGAGAATTATGAAAATATGAAAAAATTATGGTTAACTTGTGTCTGAAATACTTTTTCTTTTTTTTCAGGTAAGCTCATCATAATATCTTTGTTCTCACTGCCCCATGCATAGTGAGTAGATACAAGTTTATTATATTCAAAAAATATTTCTGTCGCTACGAATCACAATTCTGTTTAATATTGAAAATAACTGCGCAATTATTTAAAATTTTGAGCTTCATTTTACAACTGTTTACATTGTTATGATAAAATTTAAAAGTTATTTAATTTTGAATCCTCAGGACCTGAAATTGTTCACTTTTGTTTTATTCACAGTTTGAATGTTTTGGGATTCACCTATCCAAATTTATTGAAATTTCAAATTTTCATTGTATCGTATATTGTATATTAGAAGTGTTATATGGTAGAATACCAAAAATACAGATTGAGGAATCAATTTATTACGAAAAAAATGGATTTCCCACAGAATAGTTGAGTTTTCAAATAAATAGTTTAATTTTTGGCTCAATATTTTAATTTTCAACCAACTAGTTTAATTTTCTACTAAAGTCGTTTTCCTTTCAACCAATGGTATTAATTTATGATGAATATGAGAATTGTCAACAAAAAGTTAATTTTCAACCAAATAGTTAAATTTTCAACTGAAATGATAAATCTTCATCCATAAACAAATGAATTTTTTCAAACTGCGTAAACCTTAAACCAAACAGTTGATTTTTCAACAACAAAAAAAAAGATTTTTCCAGCAAAATATTTATAGTTTCAAAAAATTCAACGAATTTTCGAATGAAATGATGAATCTTCAAACGAAAGCATTAATTTTCAATACAAGCCTTGAATTTTTCACACAAAAAATTGACTTTCCGACCAAGAAAGATGACTTTAATAAAATAGTTTAATTTTCAACAATATTATCAATATTTTAACCAAATAGTTAAACTATTTACAAAAAAGCTGAGAAAAAACAATGTTTTCATGCAAAAAAGATCAATGTTCAAACAAAAAAAAAAAGAATTTTTGTTCAAATTGTTGAATTTTCTACTTATAAAGGAAAACATTTCGAAATAAACTGGAATAAAAACAGTTCCAGTTAAAGAAATTGATTTTTGACACAAAAAACCTTAATTTATTAACCAGATAGTTCAATTTCCTACTACAGTTCCTCAATGTTCAACAAAAAACATGAATTTCAAAAAAAATTATTTCTTAACAGGTAGTTTACTTTTTGACCAAAGTTTCAATTTTCGAGTCAAAATGACGTTTTTACTACAAAAAGACTAACTTTTGAACCCGAAAATATTAATTTTTAACAAAAAACAAAATACTAACAAAAATGTAGATTTGCAACTAAAATTATGAATCCTCATATATGAAAAATTATTTTTCACGAAGTAGTTGAACTTTAGCCAAATAATTAATTTTTGCAACTAAAATAAGAAAGAGCGAATTTTTGACAAAACAGTTGAATTTTCGACTAAAAAGATGACTTCAACAAAATAATAGAATTTTCAACAAAATACTTTAATATTTAAAAAAATAATCAAATTTTTCTTAAGATGCTGATTTTTGGAACTATAAGAATGGATTTTCAACAAAATGATCAAACATTAAACAAAATAGGTGAATTTTTTACCAAATTTATGAGTTTTCAAACTAGAGATGAATTTCTATCCAAGAAGATCAAAATTCTACTATAAGATGAATTTTTAACTAAAACAGATAAGTTTTCAACAAAAATTATTTATAATTATTCATTTCATTTATTTGTTTGATTATCAACCAGTTTCATTTAAAGAGAAAGAAGAAATTTTAACAAGATAGTTGAATCCTCAAAAGAAAAAGAAATTTTCTATAACCCAGATTTATTTTCTACCCAAATTGATGAATTTTTAACAAAACAGTTATGTTTTCAAGCTAGGAGCTTAAACGTTTTAGAAAATTTTTGCAAATCTTGACGGATGGTCCTAAGCGTACTTCAGTAGACAAAAATTTAGGTTAAAATTGTTTATTTAACAGCAGTTATCGAGAATTTTAGTTTCTGTTATCTCTTAAGGGAAAAGCTACAACTCTTATTTAATCCTAATGAACAAGACCTCATTTTATTCTTTGAAGGATTCTCTGCAATTATATTTGGATGGTGTTTATTAAATTTCAAAATATCGTGGTTTATAACAATAATAACTAAATTATTTCTAAATCATTTCTTTTTAATAAAACCCACCCAAATAAAACTGTACACAACCCTTTAAAGAATAAAATGAGGCCTTGATCATTAGGGTTAAATAAGTATTGTAACTTTTCCCTAAAGAGAAAGTAAGAACTAAAACCCTCAGCAACTACTGTTGAATAAATAATTTCTACCTGAATTATTTTTTCTGGAGTACGGTCAGAAGCCTCCGTCAAGATTTGCCGGAAAGGCAAAGGATTTGCCAGAAATCCTTAAGCCGGAAAAGAAGAATTTTCAACAAGACAGTAAATTTTTAATCCTTATTTTCAAAAAATAAGCAACAAAATGTATTTAATATTTCATGAATGAACATAAAATGACTGAACTTTGAGAATAGTGGCTATTTAGACGCAACATTTTGTTCGCAACACCATATCAATGTTAAAATTTAAATTCAACTCTCGAGTTGCACGACTTGCAGGCGAAAGCACAGTTGGCACTCAATACCGACGTAATACAATAGCTGGACTATACTGGCCGATATTAGTATTCAGATTGTTCCATGGTACCAGTTATAGTTACGCGCAGTATGTCACATTCAGATGCAACTAGGAACAATATTTTGCAGTCTCGTGAGCCTCTTATATGGCTCCAACAGTTATCTAAACATTACCTACAATCGTACTGCATTAGACACTTTGACCAACCACATGAGGTCGTATAAACGAGCATTAATGTGTCCTAGTCAGAGACTGCAACTGAACTGTAAATATCTCCATCGATCGCTTCCAACAACAGTGCACCTAACAACAGACTACATAGTTTCCGAAGCAATGAAACTTTTTTGTATTTCATATACATTACACACAAAAACTCAGGATATCAAAAACTTGCAAACAGTTGACAATTATATTATGTGGCAAAATCACTCATTTTACCAGATTTTGATGCGATTTTCTAGCTCAGTTTGATACTTGGGTATTCTCCGGTTGAAAATATTCGGTCTTGATTTTGTTTTAGATCTCCTTGATTTGTTTTGAATATGTTTTCAAGACTATTGTGTCTGGTTCCATCTCACCAGATAGATATTGCAGATGTGCAGACTTCAGAGTCTGTAACTGAAACGTAAATATCTGCATCGATCACTAACAACAATAGTGCACCTAAAAACGGACTACATAGTTTCCGAAGCAATAAAACTTTTTTGTATTTCAGATACACTACACCCAAAAACCCAGGATATCAAAAAGTTGCAAACAGTTGACAATTATATTATGTGGCAAAAACACCCATTTTACAAGGTTCTGATGCGATTTTCTAGCTCAGTCTGATACTTCGGTATTTTCCGGGTGAAAATATTTGGTCTTGATTTTGTCTCGAATCTCTTTGATTTGTTTTGACTATGTTTTCAAGACTATTGTGTCTGGTTCCATCTCACCAGATAGACATTGCAGGTGTGCAGACTTCAGAGTCTGCAACTGAAACGTAAACATCTGCATCGATCACTAACAACAATAGTGCACCTAACAACAGACTACATAGTTTCCGAAGCAATCAAACTTTTTTGTATTTCAGATACACAAAAACCAAAAACCCAGGATATCAAAAAGTTGCAAACAGTTGACAATTATATCATGTCGCAAAAACACCCATTTTACAAGGTCCTGATGCGATTTTCTAGCTCAGTTTGATACTTGGGTATTTTCCGGGTGAAAATATTTGGTCTTGACTTTGTCTTCAATCTCTTTGATTTGTTTTGAATATGTTTTCAAGACATTTGTGTCTGGTTCCATCTCATCAGATAGACATTGCAGATGTGCAGACTTCAGAGTCTGCAACTGAAACGTAAATATCTGAATCGATCGCTAACAACAATAGTGAACCTCACAAGAGACTACATAGTTTCCAAAGCAATAAGACTTTTCTGTATTTTAGATACACTACACACAAAAGCCGAGGATATCAAAAAGTTGAAAACAGTTGGAAATTATAATATGTGCCAAAAACACCCATTTTACAAGGTTTTGATGCGATTTTCTAGCTCAGTTTGATACTTGGGTATTTTGCGGGTGAAAATATTTGGTCTTGACTTTGTCTTGAATCTCTTTGATTAGTTTTGAATATGTTTTCAAGGCCATAGTGTCTGATTCAATCTCACCAGATAGACATTGCATATGTACAGACTTCTTTTGAATTTATGCCAACAACACTTTAAAGTTTGCCATCCAAAGGATATAATGATTTCAGATAAAAAGACTTAATAATGCATACAAATAAATAACATGAAGATAAATAATATGAGCAATCTGTAAAATTTAAAGCAGATTAGTCATGATCTTAGGAGGCTTGAGAGCCTTGGGCCTTTGTCTTTGAGTAATAAAACTAGGTTTCAGGCTAGTCATACAGAATAACTTGAAATTTTTTCAGATTAGTCTTTACCCATGACAAAAGTAAGATCAAATTTAGTAGTGTATGTATACCATCGGATAGTATTGATCCACACAGAAAAAACCAGGGGTTCAATTTTGGTTCAGGCGACTTTCTCATATCAACCAAAAATTAAAAGGCAGTATCCTCCAGAAAAGTTTATTGATTGAATGTCGAAGAAATTATGTGTTACCTAAACAAATTTTTTTCTTGGATAACAAATTTCGACATTTTGCTTTTCACAGTAATTTTTTTAATAGAAAATTTGAAAATGTTTTAGAGAATTTCATACTCTCAACGTTAAATATAGTGATCAAGGGTCATTCAAATCATGTTAATTTTTAAAAAGGAAAAATCTCCAGAATTATAAGTGAATTAGAAGTACGTTTATAACAAGATAAAATCATTGATCTTTTAAAGCATCAGATGTTTCTTAGCCGGAAATTTTTGAACAATGATAAAGGACATAAGAGCAAACTTTATATTTTGGTTTGATCAACAAACTAATGTTCAAAAGCAAAATTTAAATTTACACAAGATTTTTTAAGAAGAAGATAGGGATCCTTAGTTTGAAAATTTAGCAGATATTCAAGTTCCTGATTCAGTTGCAGATATTCTCAAATTAGGTAAAGGTCTTAGTAACCATGTGATGAAAAATAAATCGAAACAAATGATGGAAATAGTCAAATATGTTGAATCAAGTATACCCAAAATTCCAATATTAGATCAACAAGATTTCCGATCGAAGGTTTTACACTTGTCAAAGAGTTTTTTTGATAAAAATTGTTTGCACATTAGTAGAATTGATCGTAAAATTTCTAAATGTTTCATGATGAAGGAAAGTTTCCTTGAATGGTTTACTTTTCAATCGTTATTACTTTGATTTATTGAATGAAAATCCGTTGAAACAATAAGGAAGAGACACTTTCAAGATTCTGGACAGTTGTAGAAAGAAAGAACTTTCAGAAAGAGATATAAGATGGATTGATATAAATACCGTATACACAGTTCTTGCAAGTTGTTATGGTTTGAGAAAGATTCATAAAGAAGGCTATCCTTTGAGAATGGTTCTTCCAACTATTAACACTTCCACAAAATTTTTAGAACAAAACTTCAATTTGACACTCAAAGACTACATTACAACTTCAAAATACAATATTAAAAATAGCTGGGAATTTCAAAAAATTATGATTATTTGAAAATCTGTTCCTGATGACCATGTACTGATTTCTTCAGACGTTGTTGCAATGTTTTCAAGTGTGCCCCTTGAATAAGTTGAACAGGCAATTTTAAATAGATGGTACAATATAATAACACGTTCATGATTGATGTTGACCATGAGTTACACTGGGTTAATGTTGAAATTTTACAGAAAGAGAAAATTCATGAAAATGCTTTATATTAAAAGACAAAATAAGTTGTCTAATAATTTGAAAACTGATTTGGATGAATTGAGCAAAAGTTGTTCTAGTATGATTGACTACATTAGCAATAGGTTTTCATGAATCTTGACTTTCTATTATTTCTTGTTTGTCTATGAAGGATTTGCCTTTCGACCCACCCTTGGATCTTAGGTTTCGAGGAGATAGCGTCGTGGTTTTGTCGCTATTCCCACCTGTTCTAATTTTTCTTACCTTGATAAGGGTGCTGTTTCAGCACCGAAATGTTGGTAAATATTTGAGATGTTTTTATGTTGTGATTTGATAATAATAATAATAATGAAGACGAAAGAAATACAAAAGAGAAGGAAGGGGATTTGGTTGTTTTGCCTACTCAATTTTCTTTCCTCTTTTTTATGTTTGTCCGAAGAAACAAATTGTTTTGTTTTTAGGAGTAGCAATAGGAGCATATTGTGATGTTCATCCAAATTTAATCGTTGAATTTTTGTTTGATTTTCAGGAATGCTATACATTAAATTGTGTTTAATATTTGTATTGCTCAATATGAATCAATCATGGTTCCATTTTGTTTCAGTACATTTTGACGCCGTTCATTTTATCAAATTTCCATTTTTAAACTAACCTTCAACTTTCAAATATTCAAAAAAAGTTCCTGTTTTCTAACATACTGCAAATTTAGAATTCTTTATAAAACTATCTGATGGAAGATTGTATAATATTATACCTGAGAGTATAAGAAAAATGTATACTACCTGCGAATACTATCGGACCACGGCGGGCTGTAGTTATTCTGAGGCTAACACAGAAAAATTTACTTTTTTAATTACCTTAGTAATTACTTACTAAATTACCCTACGTTTCGAATATTCTAAAAAATTGTTGTCTTAGAGGCTCTTAATTTTTAGTTCTCTATAAAACTAGCTGATAAAAGAATTTGCAATAATAGCAGAACATCCCAAAATTCTCAAAAATTTACTTTTGTAAGATCCGATAAGGTGTCAAGTAGGACGGGACAAAGAAAAATTATTTTTGACATCAAAAACAGCACTATTCCTGAAAGGGGTGGTTCTAGACAAGTTAAAAGGATGTGCTTTTTGAACCATTTTGAGGAATGATGCTGTTTTTGAGCATCAAAGTTTTATCTGGATAGAAGGTATAGTATCGGACCACTAACCAGCTATAGTGAATCTGAGGATAACATAGAAAAATGTTCATTTATAATGCAAACCTTAACTTTCAAATATTCTGCAAAATTTCCTGTTGTCTCAAAGATTGCAAATTTCAAATTCTATATAAAAGTAACTAATGAAAGAATGTACAATAATATTAGAACGTTCTTAAGTTCCCAAACATTTTTTTGTAACAATTGAAAAGGTGTCGAGAAGGATGCGACAGAAGCAATCATTTTTTACATAAAGAACAATACTATGCCTCAAAGGGATGGTTCTAGAAGAGTTAGAGCACTGTAAAATCTAGATATCTCTTTTTTTACGGTAGCATTTTTTAGGTGTCCTGTTTTTGAATATGAAAACTTCATGCTGTTATTTTCAATGTAAAACAAATGAATCTGGGTTCCGACCAGCGGTCTCAGTTTAGTACCACTCGAGACTGTTTTTTTCTGAATCTTATTTAATACCTGAAATTAGCCCTGAAACAATACTTTATTTGACAGTGGGGGATGTGTTTTTTGAAACTGTTTGAGGAATCAGGGTGTTTTTTAGCATAGGGGAATTTCCATTTATAGCGCAATCCTCAACTTTCAAATATTCTAAAAAATTCCCTGTATTCTCACAGATTGCAAATTTTAAATTCTCTGTGGAAGTATGAGTAAACAACTCCGACACTAGATAGGCAGGGCTGGTTCTCGATCAAGATTCCTACCTTACGGGTATCGAGAAGCTTCTAACCTGTAGTGGTTCATGTCCGTGTTAAGCTTCTAGACATTCTATAAACTTAGCGCGGACATGAAAATTCTAGAAGCTCAGCGCGGAAATGAACATTCTAGACATAGATCGAACACGGACATTCTAAAAGCTTAGCGCGGACATGAACCACTACAGCCTAGAAGCTTCTCGATGTCGGTAAGGTAGGAATCGTGATCCAGAACCGGCCCTGCCTATCTACTTCCGACAATTCGCTAGACCGCTTGGTTATTCGAACTGATAATTATGTGTAATCCGAGTAATCCAGTAATCCAGGGCAATCCTTTTGTAACCTGGCGTAATCCAGTCCTCATTTGGGGTAATCCAGTTCTAATCTGAAGTAATCCAGTTCTAATCTGGAGTAATCTGGTTCTAATATGGAGTAATCCAGTTCGAATCTGAAGTAATCCACTTGCAATCTGGAAAATTCGAAGTAATTCAGGTAATCCCAGTAAACCACTAGTAATCCACTTATAATATAGGGTGATCCACTTGCAATTCATAGCATTTGAAGTAATTTATTTAATCCAAGTAATTAAATTGTAATTCATAGTAATCCAGTTCTAATATGGAGTGATTTAGTTTGAATCTGGATTAATTCACTTGTGATCAAAGTAATCCACTTTTAATGAATGGAATTCAAAGTAATTTAGGTAATCCAAGTAATTAAATTGTAATCCAGAGTAATCAAAGTAATTCTAAGTGATTTGCATATGTAATTCAAATAGTTTTCAACTATTTTATTGAACTTTTGACGTTTTTTTTTGTTTGTTAAAAATTAATTTTCACAACTGAGAATATAACTATTCCATCTTTTGATGAAAATTCATCTGTTTTGGATTAAAATTCTTGTATTTTGTTGTAAATTCACATTTTACATCTTCGTTCCAGAAAATTGAAGAATTTGGTTGAAAAGTAACTTGTTGGTTGAAAGTTCAACTGTTTTGTGGAAAGTTCGTCTTTTTGGTTTTAAAATTAAACTAATTTGAAAGAAAATTAATTTGTTTGGTTCAAAATTAAACTAATTTGTTGAAAATTTTCTTGTTTTTTTTTTGTTGAAAAATATCTTGTTAAACTGAAAATTCAACTCTTTCAATTCTAGATGAAAATCTATATTTTTAAATTGAAAATTCAAGTACCTGATTAAAAGTTGAACCATTTTGTGGATACTTTACTTTTCTGGTTGAAGATTCTTGATTTTAGTGGAACAGTTAACTGATTTGTTAAAAATTGATCTTTTTGGTTGAAAACTGAAATATTTTTTTCAAATTCAACTATTTGGTTGAAAACTCACGTCTTTGGTAGAAAATTCATTAATTTGAATGAAAATTCATCGATTTTGTTGAAAATTCATTTATTTTATTACAAATTTTAGTTGGTTGGTTGTAAATTCAGCTATTAGGTTGAAAATTGAACTAAATTTTTGAAAAATCATTTTGTGGTACAAGATGCATCATTTTATTGAAAAATACATTTCTTTGGTTGAACATTTTTTTTTTTTTTTTTTTTTTTTTTAAAAATTAAATTTTTTTTTTAAAAATTTTTTTTTTTTTTTTTTTTTTTGTTAAAAATTCAACTATTCTGTTCAAAATTTATCTGTTTTGCTGAACATTCATCTTTTTTGGCAAAAATTATTCTGGTTGGTTGAAAATTCAATTGTTTGGATAAAAAATCACCATTTTCGTTCAGAATTCAACTATTTTGTTTGAAATTCGTCTTTCTTTGTTGACTGCACCTTTTTTTCATTTTAAATAAAAATCTTTTTCGACTAAAATATGAACAATTATATTTTCCATTTAAAATTTATCTCGGTTGGTTAAAAATTAATATTTTTTGTAGAAAATTTTACAATTTCGTTAAAAAGCTATTTTTTGGTTGAAAACATAACTATTTCATTGAAAAATCGTTGTTTCGTGAATACATTTTTTTTAAATTAACTATTCCGATTGAAGATTCATAATTTTAGAATAAAATTCAACTCTTTGGTTGAAAATTCACGTTTTTTGTTGAAAGCTCCTTCTATTTAATAGAAAATAAATCTTTTTGGTGGAAAATCATACTCTCAGTTAAAAATTAATCTTCTTGGTTAAAAATTCACGTTTTTGGTAGAAAATTAATCGATTTGGATGAAAATTCATCGATTTGGTTGAAAATTCATTTATTTTATTAAAAATTTCACTTGGTTGGTTGAAAATTCAGCTATTCAGTTGAAAATTAAACTACGTTCTTTAAAAATAATTTTGTGGTACAAGATGCACATTTTAATGAAAAATTCATCTCTTTGGTTAAAGATGTATCTTTTTTATGTTACAAATAATTTTTTCTTTCAATTCAACATTTATTTTCAACTAAAAACGTAACTATTACATTTGAAAAGTCATCATTTTAGTTTAAAATTACTTTCTGATAGTTTCCTGTAAAAGGATTCAGTTCTTTGGCGAGAAAGCGAGCTAGGTTGTAAGTTGGTGAGTTTATTGCGCTGACGATCGGTCTGAGTGGAATGTTGTTTCTGTAGATTTTTGGGAGTCCGTAAAGTCTTGGAGAGGTTGGATTAGTAGGTATTAATTTAGATATTGTTTGGCTGTCAAGTTTAAAGTCTTTTAGAAGTGTTTTTGTTTTGATGACTATTGTTTTTGTAGGGTCTCTTTTAAGTTTTTCATATGTATCGTCAGTTAGGAGGTCCCTGATTTTGCTCTTATAGTCTTCTTTATTCATTATTACTGTTGTGTTGCCTTTGTCTGCGGGTAATATTATAATGTCTTGATTCTGGTTGAATTCTTCAATTGCTGTTTTGCAGTAGCTCCCTCCAAAATCCCGAAAGAAGAAATCATCAGTAATTTGGAATCCGCAATATATACCCTTCCACCCGAAAACGCGAATGACATACGCCATAGGACGCCCAACATCTTACGCCAAGCCCAACTTTTGGAGAAACCAGGAGGGCGGTGAGCCAATGTGTAAAGGAACATGAGAGTAAAGTCAGGCTAAAACATTTCACGCAATCGGCACTAGCTGCACATCATATTGAAACAGTACATAGCATTTTATTTGACAAAACAACCGTCATCGCAAAAACGTACAATATTTTTCCAAGAAAACATACAGAACTAATCGAAATCTTAAAATACCCTAATAACATTAATAGGGACAATGGATATAATACCAATCTGATTTGGCTTTCCGTCCTCCCGGGTTTTTAAAAAAGACTTGATTGGCCAATCAAGTACGAGCAGTCCCTACCACGGGGCGCTCTGGCCAATCATAGGCATCGCAGAGAATATATATAAGAACAACATAACCTGAAACTTCAGTTCCAGGTCAGCCCTGAAGAAGTGAACTGCAATGTTCACGAAACGTCGGCAAGATTCGTAGTTTGGCACACGATTGAAACCCGAAAAAGCTTTAAATTTCTACAACAAATTCGAATTTTCACAAAATCAATGAATGTTCAGAAGCAAAAGTTAATTTTAAACTGAAAAGTTGAATTTTGTACCACAGTAGCTTAATTTTCAAGCAAAAATTACTTCCTCGACAAATTATTGAATTTGTAACTTACCAATAGAATTAGGGAAAGCGGCTATGGTCAGGGAAGCAGAGCCAATAATGATCCGTATTGTAGACAAGCACAGGCTTAACTGTTCCTGATAAAAGATATCGCAAATTCCCTGACTTTTATACCTTGTAAAAGCTATTTGTCAAACGTGAGATTTTCTTTTTTTCGTGAAAGTTTATTAGTGAGCAGAAAAATCATCGACACTTACGGAATGTGTACACTAAAGAGGCAATAGAACAGCTTTCATTGCTTTTATTACAATAAACACAGTAAGGTCAAATGCATATGAGTCACGGGATAGCCTCGAAGAAAAAGCAAATAGCGGCACAGGAAAATATCAGAGAAGGTATTCGATTTGTGTAATATTTGACCCATCCCCCCCTTTCCCGTTTTTGTAAAATGTCCAAGTTTGGAGATCCTCTGAATCCGAGAAACAGGTTTTTACAAATGTGTTTGTACGTCTGTTTGTATGAATGTCTGTCTGTGAGCACGAGAACTTTTGCAGGAATTAATGTATTAGATTGGCCCTTGGTACTCTCTTTCAGT
Organism: Andricus grossulariae; assembly: GCA_011634705.1. Lineage (NCBI taxonomy): Eukaryota > Metazoa > Arthropoda > Insecta > Hymenoptera > Cynipidae > Andricus > Andricus grossulariae. The sequence goes on along the minus strand of JAABKJ010007545.1, from coordinate 132,051,580 downwards.
GTCGGAAAGTGAAGGTCACGTTCGTTAGCCAGTTATTTTGGATAACAATTTAAAAAGTCAGAGCATTTTCAAATTTCGTAAGACAATTTTGTTTGAGATTTAAAAATTATATGTACGGCTAGTCATAATACTCGGAAAGTCGTACAATTTTTCCTTGCGGCTATTTTCGATTAAAAGAGAATTATCAGAGGTACAGCATTTGCAAATATTAAAAAAACAAATTAATTCGAACATTTTAAGCCAAAAAACGCATGATGTGAAAAAATTCATGAATGAAAACCGTTGCATTTTAAAAGCACTACAAAATTATCGTAACAACTTTTCGAATTTTCATGAAAAATTAAAGATTCAAACCATGCAAGATACGAAAAAGTATGAATCACTAAAAATTGTGCACCTAAAAAAGATCTACAAATTTTTCATTAATCACTTTTTGATGGTGCTGAAAAGACGAATTTTATGGATGAAATTTTAAATTTTCAAAAAAAAAGTTCACCTTTAACCAAGGATGACTTTACTGCAAAAAAAGGTAAACTTTTAATCTACAAGGACAAATTTTCATTAGAACCGTTAAACTTTCCACCAAAAATGTGGACTTCAATAACGCAGTTAAATTTTCAACAGAATAATAAATTGTATACCCAGAAAGATGAACTTTCAACGGAATACATAAATTTCCTACTAAATAGTTGATTTTTCAACATATAAAGGATACATGTTCGACAGAAAGTGGAATAGTTATTTTTTCATATAAAACAAATTAATTTTCAACTTAAAAAAGTAATTTTAAACAAAATAGTGAAATTCTCAACCAACGCGGAAAATCTGACAAATAAAATAAATTTAAAAAATGTTTGACCAAGTAGTTCAACTTTCAATGAAGTGTTTGGATTTTCTACAAAAAAGATATATTCTTAATTAAATAGTTTTTCAAGCAAATTTTTAACCAAATACATGAATTTCCTACCAAATTATTGAATTTTCAAGCCAAAAAGATGAATTCTCACGAAGCAGTTGAATTTTAAACTTGATTATTTGAATTGTTAAGACAAATTTTAATTTACAACCAAATAATTAAAGTTTTGACTAAAATTATTAAATTTCAGCAACAAAAATTCTTTTTTTACAAAGTAGTTTAACTTTAAACTAAGTAGTTAAATTTTATTTAACCAAAAAATATCTAGTCTCAACAAAAAATGTAATAGTTGATACTTCAACCGAGAATGAGTTTAACTTAAATTGAAGTTAAAATAGTAAAAATAGACTTTAAAAAAGAATAAGAAAAAATATCAACAAAATATTGACATTTTAAAAGAAAGAGATCAATTTTTTACTAAAATCATTATTCTTACAAAAAATATTGATTTTTAACGAAGTAGTTGAATCTTCAACCCGAAAAATAAATTTATAATCTAGAATATTAATTGTTCGAACAAATTATTATTGTTTAGCTCTATCTTCTATATTAATAGTAGATAGTTGCAGTTTTTTTTTAATTTTCAACTTTTTGTCCACTTTTCAATCAGAGTGAAGTAATAATTATTTGAAGTTAACCGAAATAATTGCTTAAAAATATTATTGCTATTGTTATAATATTCTCTTTGCTTGATGGTAGAAAGTGGCGTTTTTTCCTTAAATGCTTAACTGCTTGTCTATTTTTAACTTGGAGTGACTTGATAATTAAATAAATGTAACAAAACATTTTTTGTAAACCAACTGTTATTGTTACAACTATCTTCTCCTATAGTAATGCTGGATAGTTGCGGTTTTTTCTGAAATTCTAGACTTTTTTACACTGTTGACTCAGTGAGGTAATAATTAATGCAAGTTAACAAAGACAGTTGCTTAGGCAATTTATGTAAGCATCTAGTTATCAGTATAAATTAGTATTTTTTTAGTATTAATTTTGAGTTTCAACTCTATTTAGCTATTATCAGCGATTCTCAATAATATTGACTAAAACGCCTCCCTTTCTACTCCGCGGCTCCTCTGATCACGAGATTACGGAGACCATCAGTTCTATGAATATCGTAAACCCAGGGGTTCTTATATCGGGAGTTGAGTGTAATGCTAAAAAAGTTCAGTCGAATCTCGCTCAGTTGATTACAACGGGCCTCATTTTTTCAATTTCTGTCACCTAATTATAAATATATTATAAAATGTTTGAAAACATAACTTTGACAAGAAATGTAAAATAAATTTATTCTTTCTTAACATTTTTCTGCATGATGACGCGATTTCTACCTGAGATTGTTATTCATATTATAATATATGTATGCATGCGCGCATCCTAATATTTCTCTGTGAAGTGACTTGCTAAAAATATGTTTTCTACTTTGATTAAAAAATCATTTATATCTCAAGAATATCAAAAATTTTATCAACAATTTAGATTTTTGAAGACTTCCAACGAAATTATCGGATAAGCTAGGTTTGGGATAGGGTGAGATAGAATATAAGAGAGCGAGAATTGATAGGGATGAGGGAGGATTGAAATGACGTAATTGACGCTTTATTTGGCTACGAAGAATTTTCTTATAAGCTGATGGAGCTTACTTTCACTAATTGGTTTTTAATGGATTAGGGAAGATAATGGTATGGATAGAAAAGGAAACCATGCGGTTGGATGATAATGGAAAGAGAAATGGTGAGGAGAAGTCGGTAGAAATATAAGAAACGTTTTGGATGTAATTTTTATTGGTTTTTGACACTTTTATTTGACTTCCTTTTACAAAAGACATTGTATATTAATCTTACCCTGACTTGTTGTGTCCTCTTGTTGCCAATGTAAAATCCAGCAAATCACGGTGCTCAGCGGGTGCATACTGATATCGTTGGTCTGGTGTTGCCAATGTCAACGCCAGCGGATCGTGTGGCTGTTCGCTTGCTTGCGGATTTGGTGGGCGCTGATTGCGCGATTGCTGATTTGGTTGGCGCTGAGCAGCTAAGTGCTGAGCAGCTAAGTGAGGAGCAGGTGCCTGCTGAGCGGCCAGCCGAGCGGGTTGCTGCTCCGCTATGTAATGCATGAATGCGTTCTGTCGTAGGGCTTCCCGATGCGCGCCTGGCGGAGGGGTTGCTGGATGAATTTCTCCGCCATCTTCTTCAATGTACCAGGTAGGTTGCTGATTGCTCTGTGAGCTTAATTCTGTAAGAAGAAATATAAATTTGTAAATTATATTCTCTATCGAAGGAATTGAGTGAACATACAATAAATATAGGGTAACACGCTGCATAAGGCTTTGATTAATGGTGGCCGAAAAAATGAATTTGCAAAATTCTCCTATTTTTCCGTTTTCATTGATATACAAAGAACAATATTTTAATCTTGTAACATGTTGAACATAAGATCTTTTATAAACTGAATAGTTCAATCAAATTTCAGTTCAAAACTCAAAAATTAATTATTTATTTTAATCAAATAAGGTGACTCTTCTACCGTGAAAGATGAATTTACAATCCGTAAGGACAATTTTTCAACAAGACGGTTAACCAAATTATTAAATTTTCAAGAAAATAGTTGAATTTTTGACCAAAAAATATGACTTTAACAAAATACTTGAATTTTCAACAAAATAGTCACATTTCCAATCAAAGAGATGAACTTCAAACAAAGAAATATTTGAACATAATAGTTCAACTTTTACCTAAGTAGTTGAACTTTCAATTAAAAAAGACAAATTGTTAATACAAATGTTGAACTTTTAAACAAGGAGATGAATTTTTAGCTAATATTATGAATATATAATTGCAACAATTTATTTCTCAGTTAAAAAAAAAATTAATTTTCTACTGTGATAAAAAAGAATTTTCGACCCAAGAATTGCATGATGAATCTGCATAAAAAAGTTATTTCTTAACAAAGTGGTTCGATCCTCAACCAATTAGTTAAATTTTGCACTAAAAAAGATAAATTTTCAAGGAATGAAGTAAAAGTAGATATTCAGAATAAACCAAAATTTAAGTATAAAAATATAGAATTTTCCACAAAAACGATGAATTTTCAAGCAGGAAGATTATTTTTGTTCCAATAAAGAACATTTTTTAAGAAAATGGATGAATTCATAGCATTTTCAAATTCAAATCAAAACATGAAATTAAATATTGGCGCCAAATTAACTAAGAGAATAGAGGGCGTAACGAACAAGTGTTAAATATATCGACTGTTCATTTCATCTTGATTCTACCGAAGTAATCATTTCTCCCCGAAGATTCTTCCATCTCCAGTCGTTAGAATCAGTGATCTAAACTAAGTTTATTATCGAAGTGTCCTACGCTTTGTATTTGTATTCACGTGGAAGTAATAATAATCGCGAATTTTGAAGTTGAACATTCGAGCAGTACATTTTCTCAAAATGGCGTCGACCACACCGTGCAGTGAAAATTGGTGAATTTTCTTGTGAAGTGCGATCCTGGAACTTAGAGCATCATGGAGGGGAAATAAGTGAAGCTTTCGAGGCTTTCCACCAACAATTTAGCGAAGGGGTAAATAATAACCATCTCGTAATAAATGCACCGAACTCTGCAAATCACCATGGAGGAGTGGGAATGAGTGGAACAAACCTTGGACGTGTTAGAGGAAGATGGACACCGAGAGGCAAAGAAAGAAACAATCCGAACGGATCACATGACCGACCTGGAGATTTCCGATATCCTTTCAACGATTTGAGCGACGGTGGTACTGTGAACACCCAACACCATACAGGAGTTCGTCAACATTTATTTCAGGCTGATACAGAAGGTCGAGGTGCACAGCCAAATATAAATATTCAGCAGAATCCTTTGATGACTCCAGACGCACAAGCTGAATTATCTCTACTGGAACGAATAATGATAAACATGTTGCAAGACGGTCATCGTCGCGAACTTACTTTGATGCAACTTGTAAAAAACCTATCTCTTATACCCAACTCAAGCTCTCGCACCTACCCTTCCCCCCCAATCTCCTGAAGTTCCAAGCTACCATACCATGCCCGACCTAAGCAAAGGTATGGGCAAATTTAATGAAGAATTGGAAACATCTCGTGCCAAGGAATGGATTGAGTCTTTCGATTCCATGAAAAATATACCTACGTGATCTACTTACGTAATCGAAGAAAATAAAGCTACTAAATGGAAAACGTGACGCATCGTGTTCAGAAAAAAATGAAAATTTGAGCACATACTTCTATGCAAAAGTTAAATTGTGCGTGCAACTCGGATTCAATTTTAAAGAAACAAAAAAGCAAGTTTTAGTGGGCCTATGGTTCAAGGACACTTGCAGTTCCATGGCTGCACGTTTCCATAGAACCATTGATGATCTACTGTGGGACATCGTAGAATATGAACGCAATCACATACAACGTCTGGAAAGAATTAGAGGAACAGATAAATCCTACAAGCAGGATTCACCAAAACCGAAGACAGGATCTTCTCAATCATCGAGAGCAGAGACAACCTCTACATATAAAGAAGGAAGCGTTAGGGATCAACGTCGGCATCTGGATAAGCGTCCAGCTGTAAAGAATGAAGGTGGGCTCTTAAAATGTTACAACTTCAATCGATATTGTCATATCACGAAGAATTGTTCAGAGCCTCAGAAAGTAGAAAGCTGCAAGAAGTATGGTCAAAAGAGACATACCCCGCGTCATTATTTACAAGCAACACCAACTGTCGGTCGTTAACCTGAAGTGAGTCGTGTCTCTAGTGTTCATCCAGATCATACATTAAATAAATATCTGAAAAGAGTATCGGTTAGTGGTCTCAGTGACATGGGGAGCTCCAATTGTGTGGCAAAGATTTCGTTAGCGCGAACTTTCAATATCGAAATTGACAACGCGAAGGTGTCATTGAAGTGTTGGGGTCCTCTTCACTATACAGTTGGATCCCTAGGCAGTATGAAAGCCGACGTAACCGTTGATGGAGTGACAGTGCAATAGCTCACTATCCATATCGTTCCAGACGGCGATCAAGAATTCAGCATCCTCTTTGGTCGTACGTTCACGGATATGAGCTCCAGGCTTCTAATTCTGGAGTTAAGCAATTTCGTTCTAGTGCGGAATGTAAATTGTTACCCCGATCAATTTGTTATGTGAAGGTTTTTGGTAGTGGTGGTGACGACCTTGAGATACCGCTTATCAATTTGAGCAACAAAGAAGTGCCTGCAAATAAAGGTACCGCTATCTTCGAAGCAGAGACGTTGCACATTCCTTACCAGGATGTTTATACACAGAAGAGATCTCCAATCTCCGTAGCAGATTTGAATTTTGAAGGTAATTCAGCTGATAACATTATCAACGATTTATTAGAGACTATAAATGCTTATCGAAATACTGTCTCTCTTGACATGTGAGAACTCGGGTGTACCTCGCTTATAGAGATGTATATAATTGAGAAAGGAGGCAGTGTCCCTGTGCGGAAAAAGCCTTATCGTGCAAGTAATGACAAACGTACCATAATACAAAACATTTTGAGCGAGTAGAGGGATTAGGTCTCGTAAATGATACTACATCCCCCTATGCTAGTCCCGTGTGGCTAGTCTGTAAAATAACGGAGATCCGCGACTCGTCGTACATTTCCGTAAATTAAATCAACAAACGATTAAGATGTATTACCCTCTTCCAGATTTAGATGACCGTCTAGCTTTGATCGAAGATTTTTAATTTTTTATAACCTTAGACTTGGCTCAAGGGTACATACAGGTCCCGTTAACGCAGGATGCTAGGGCAGAAACAGCATTCATCACCCTTGATGAAACTGGAGAGTTCGCCCAAATGGTATTCGGGCTAATGAAGGCCCCCTTTTTCTTCTCAAAACTTATGTATAAAGTATTGGATCCTCTGCGAAACCATGAAGTTTTATTTCACTTGAACGATATATTCATTCCAGGCTACTCATGGGCGGATTTACCAAGTCGTTTAATATTGGTATCAGAAGAGTTATAAAATGCGGGCTTAACCGTAAATCTCAAAAAGGCTTATTTCTTGATGTCTAGAGTCACCTGTTTAGGAAATGAGATATCTGCCAAAGGCATAGAACCCAGCCAAAAGAAATTACAAGGGATAATCGGCTATTCCATACGGGAGGATGCGCATGAATTACGTCGCTTTTTAACTTTAGCGAGCTTTTTCCGAAAATAGGTTTACGAGTTTGCACATAATGCAAGCCCCTTGTATGATTTATTGAAAAAAGACGTGCCATTTATCATGGGAGAAATTGAAAGTCAAGCGTTTCATACTTTACACGATAAATTGGGTCAGAAACTGTTATTACAAGCTTATAATCCGAAGCGCGAAACTGAATTGAAAACCGATGCAAGCGCAATAGGTTTAGCCGCAATGCTCCTTCAAAAGGGCGATGACTCAAAGTATCATCTTGTGTATTCGATAAGGCGCCGTACTCGCGAACCAGAGAAGAGCTATCATTCAAATAAGCTCGAGTGGTTGGCGATTTTTTAGGCTGTAACACGATTACGACATTGGCTCGTAAGCATTTCTTTCAGAATTATTACCGATTTAAGAGCATCAGTATACCTTAACACACAAAAAACGAAAAACCCTCAGATTATTCGTTGGTCGAATTTAATTTCAAATGACGCATTTGATACAGTGCACTTACAAGGTGACAAAATGCCACACGTTGACGTTCTGGGTCGTGCGCCCGTCGATCAGAATGATTCAGACGAATTACACAGACGATCATTTAACGTTTTCTCTGATATCGATCCCGAAAAATAGATTCTCATGTATCAGTATACCGATGAAAAATTACGCCGTAAAACTGAAATTTTGCGAAAACCTGAAAAAGAGCGTTCGAAGCATAAATTAAGCGAAACTAGAGATTATGAAATAGGAAACGGTATTTTGTATAAACGCGTGGGCGAAAATTTATTGTACGTAATGCCAGCTGCATTGAGGAAAAGCATGGTAATACGCTTTCACGACCTTCCAAGTCACACCGGTATAGATCGAAAACTAGCGAAATTAAGAGAGTACTATTTCTTCCAGATATGAGTCGTTATGTGAGTCAGCACGTTTGCAGCTGCGTACAGTGTCTGTTTTGCGAAAGTGGAGTCAGGCCGTCAGGAGAGAGAGCTGCATCCGACCAAACCGGGCATTCTCCCTTCTCTTTGATACATATAGATTATGTAGGTCCGTTTGTGACCACATGACTCAAGATCGTTACATTTTAGTAATCGCCTGTACACTAACTAAAACTGTGAACCTGTATGCGGTTAGATACACGAAGGCAAGAAATGTTATTAAAGCTCTTGAGGAATTTGTTTTGAATTACGGCGCGCCTCAGAGGATCATCTCCGATCGAGGAACGTGTTTCACTTCCAATCTGTACCAAGAATTATGTAAAAGACACGGCATTAAATTTACGTTCAGTGCCTCTCGACACCCTCAAGCCAATGGGCTCGTAGAGCGAACTAACCAATGAAGATGAAACTCGTTACTCTCCATCCACGAAGTTACTAGAAAAAGCTTGTCAGCAGATTTTAGAAGAACAAAGAAAGTACAAGCAGAGCTATGATGCAAATCGATGGCAAGTCAAGTTCGATTTGGGAGATATAGTCCCTATGAGAGACGTTCCAGGATTAACGGGCGAATCCACTAAATTTCAGGAAAAATGCAGAGGTCCGCTGTTAATTATAAAAATTTATCCTTCGGACACCTATGGAGTAGCAGACGTTATGGCATTAGTGAGTAATTAAGAGAATAGTGGGCGTAACGAACGAGCGATCGGTGAACTCGAGCGTTGAACGAGAGGGAGTCGGAATTGCGTTCTAAGCGAGAACGAGAGCGTTTTATACTGAGCGCCGTGCGAAATGAAATACGGGCGTTATTGTCGAGCGAAAAAACTTAGAGCGAAACGCGTTTGGCGCAGATTACTTATTTCTAATCTTTTTTGTAGTCATTATCGGTGTTAAATATATCGACTATTCATTTAATCTTAATTCTACCGGAGTAATCATTCCTCCCCGAATATTCTTCTATCTCCAGTCCTTAGAATCAGTGATCGAAACTAAGTTTATTTTGGACGTTTTCAGAATGTTTAATCGTTCAATTTATCATTATTATCAAGAAGATAAATTTGAAATAAAAATTTGAAATACATATGTAAATTACTCCGAATTATCTGGATATCAAGTGCATTACAAGTAGATGTCTGTGGATTAGAAATGAATTACTCCAAATTAGAACTGGATTACTCCGGATTACAAATTCATTATTTCGCATTACAAGTGGATTACTGTGGGATACCAGGATTACTCCCAATTACTTGAATTAAAACGGATTACAAGTAGATTACCAGTTCGGATAGCTGAACGGTCCAGCGGAATAGTTCAATTTTCAGATAAAAATTAATTTTTCAAACAAAAAAGATCGATTTTTCGACAAAAGAGTTAAATTTATAACCAAAGAAATGAATTTTCAACAAAAAAGTAACTTTTCTGATCAATAACTGAATTTTCAAGAAAAAATAACTATTTCATGAAATTCTTCAATTTCCTAACAAATAACTGAATTTTCAACACGAAGATTAATTTTCTACCAGAAAAAAAAACGAATTCTTAACAAAATACACAAGTTTTCAAGAAAAAATGGAAATTTTGTGCTGAATAGTTGGATTTCCAACAAGGTATACATTTTTATCAAATTTTAGAATTTCTGGCAAAATGATTGAATTTCAAACATAGAATATAAATTTTCTACTGAGAATGACGAATTTTAAACAAAAAACATGAATTTCCAACCCAGTAGTTGAATTTTAAAAACAGTTAAATTTTTTACAAAAAAATCGAATTTTCAACAAAATACATGAATTATCAACAGCGAAAGCAAATTTTCCGCTCAGTTGTTGCATTTTCAAGAAAGAATAACTATTTCATTAAATTGTTAAATTTTTAACAAATAACTGAATTTTCAACAAAGAAGATTATTTTCATACCAACAAAGACGTAGGGTGCGCGACTGTTGGTTCACGCGCTTCGCGCTCGGTAAAATATTTAGCTCGCGCTTAGCGCTCGGTAATATATTTGTCTGACACTACCCGTTTGGTCATAATACTTCCCCCATATGTATGCACAAACCTTTTGAAATTAAAGGTCAAATCATCGACAACTGTAATTTAGTGATTGTGAATTCTCTTTTGTTAAAGCTTCTTCGGCTTTAACGATCACATTCGCATCACGTATCTCGTGCTTCGCACTTGAGTTTGTCAAATATGCGAACTTTTCTACATTATGCAACACTATTACATCAAATGTATATTACATTTACTTTTGTATCTTGACCCGGGATCGCTAATTCAGATATTGCAAAATTTGCATTGGTATTAAAAAAGACGTATTTTTATTGTCTTGTTTTTCTAACTAAGAAAACTGCACATCCTATAAAAAAAGACAATTTTGGTAGCATACATTTTTTTTCAACTTGTTTCGTTTTTTCACCTTCCCCTAGGAGCTGTAACACCTTGTAGTTGGTGGGGAGGTTTAAGCGCGTGGCACATGGGGGTTAAAAGGACCTGGGCCTGCATGCGTATGGATATGAATGAAAGGATCCCTATAAACAGGCTCTCCTGGTATGCGTGATTACGGTATGGTAGAAGGCTGAAAGAGACTAGCTAACCACACTGGTGAAATGTTGCAAGGTAAGGGGTATTCCTCTTCTGCTGAGATGCGATGCTGATTCCCACCATGCTTTATGGGACAGCAGCAACATCAACTCACTCTCTGTTCCAGTAGTTTTAGAGATAATATAAAGAAGTGAAGAGTTTCAGATGAACCCATTCACTCAGATCACTTACAGATAGAGTTTGTGTAGAAATCCATTGTACCCGCTGGCCCTATGTGGTTCAGAAATCCAAGAAGAACGGGCTGGGGTCAGTTTTCCACGAAACTAAGATGTGCACTTTCAGAGGTACCCAGGTCAATTCGAGACGTGGATACGCTGGATATGGCAGCCAAAATTTTCGAGGACGCCATCAAAGCTACTTATGAAAGTAATTGTTGACCTAGAAGAGTCTGAAAGGCTGGGGACACACACTGGTGGAATGGGACACTCGAAGAGCTTTGCAGGGGAACCAGAGAGATGTTGAGACGTGCCAGTACTGGCAAAACGAAGGAACTATGGACCTCATTCACAAAGATGAGGGATGAATATAGGGGTGCACTACGTAAGGCAAAGCAAGAGAGCTGGACCAACTTTTGCATAGACATCGAGAAGGAAGCTTAGGCGGCTAGACTGGATAAGCTGCTTTCTCGAAATCTGGACGCTATTCTCTGCCCGAAACAACGGCTAGCCAAAGAGATTGTCACCCTCACCAGGATCAGGTGGGCTTTGAAATCCTTCAGTCCTTAAAAGTTTCCTAGCCCAGATAACATATATCCATTCCTCCTACAGAGGGCAGGAGAGATCATCATAGGGCCGCTAGTGAGACTTGCTGCTAGTCTGACGATGGGACATGTCCCGGCTGCAGAAAGGGGTACGATAGTAGTCTTTATACCGAAAGCAGGTAGGATCGGTTATACCTTATCCAGGGAGGAGTTTTATCACCCTTGCTGTAGTGCTCAGTAGTGAATGAACTGCTTTATTTACTCTCGAGTCAGGGCCACCACGCCATGGGCTATGCGGACGATATATATTGGTTATCGTGCGCGGCGAACATTTGGATGCGCTCTTCGGATAATTGCAGCAAGCACTGATGATAGTGGATTCATGGTGCAAGAAAACTGGACTATCGGTCAATCCAAGTAAGACAGACGTTGTTGTTTTCAACAGAAGGGATAAGTGGGGAACCACGAGTGCACTGAAACATGGAGGACAACAACTAGAAATCAAAGAACGACCTAAAAATCTAGGAATCATTCTGGATAAGAAGCTGTTATGCGGCGGTGGTCTGGTGGAGCAGGGTCGAGCTGTCCACTGTGATGTCTGCGAAGGCGGCCTGAAGCCTAGAGGTAAATGCCAGAAGGATCTCGACAGCAGTGAAGATCCCAGTCGACATTGCGAGGAAGCCGACCCTGAACATGCCCGAGGACAAAATGGCCACTCGCTACCTCTTCGACAAGAGGCATCGAGTTAGCCTATCCATGAAGGAAGAATGCATTAACGGCGACGCACACCTGTTCAGTGATGGAGACAACTGGTTTATAGATGGCTCCAGGAACGAGGAGAGTGCAGGATTTGGTGTATACCGTTGAAGGAATGGAATGAACTTCACAATCGAAATGGGGTCCTACGCGACAGTTATACAATCTGAAATTATGGCCATACTCCAGTGCGTCTACAAGGTAAAAGAGTATGACAACAAAAGAAACATCCGTATCTGCTCAGACAGCAGGGCTGCTATATTGGCCTTGAATGGAACAACGACTACGTCGCTATTAGTATGGGAATGCTTTGAGGTACTAAATATGTTGATAACCGAAAACCGAGTTACTCTGCTATGGATCCCTGAACAGCGGTATCAAGGACAATGTGATACCGGATAGGCTAGCCAAATTAGCAGCAAGAAGAAATTTTACTGGACCCGAGAAAGTTGTAGGTATTTCCAGTAGGTCAGTCACTGAGGAAATTAACAGTTGGCTGACTGAGGAACATCAGAATGAGTGGAATTTGGTCTCTGGTTGCAGACAAGCCAAAACACTCTTGGGCTCAAAGCTTAACTCTAACCGAGCAAGGGACATACTCAAGCTCGGGAGGAACAAAATCAAAGTCCTAACAGAAATTTGTATGGGACATGGGAACCTCGGATATCACAGACGTACGATAGGGCTTGCGGAAAGTCCCCTCTGCATCAGTGAGTCAGAGATATCAGCCAACCGCATAACTGCGGTCCTCTCACTATGGAGATAGGGCTTTGAGGTCACGCTTAGGCTCACAAGGGGACGCAACGGGATTACCCGAGCGTCAGGGGCTGTTACGGTCTCAACCCAAATTAATAATAATAAATATTCTATCGCTGGGAAAACTTTTCCGCAGATGTTCACACTTTAATCTTTATAAATTCGATTTTTCGGAAATTGTAAAAATTTCAATTCGCTTATTTATTTTCAAATTATTCTATATTCAGGGTTCAATGTAAAATTATTCAGTTTCAGTTTAAATTTTCAAACATTCTCCCTTCTACGATTTTGCATTTGTGAACGACTGAAATTCAAAACTAGATAAGTTTTAATTAAAAATGTATCTTCGCTTGACGGATTATTGATTATTGAATCGAAAGTTGGGATAATTATTTTTCGCACATTCATTGAAAACGCGAGAAAAAAAGCTTCTGAAAATGTACTCTGAACTTTATCGTCACAAAGAGTTTCGAGCATCATTTGTCTCTTGAACTTTTCAAATTTGAAGTAAAATGTATACTTAAATGTTATACCATAAAACTATGTAATTTTTAACACTTTGAAGATTTTCATTAAAACATATTTCATTTGAAACGAATTACATTATAAATTCATCGATAATTCAACATTTCTATTAAATTCTATTCTATTTCCCTTTTGTTTCTAATAAATTCATATTCCTATTATATTCCTATCCTATTATATTTCTATTCCATTCTATTCTATTCCTATGATATTTCTATTTATTTTTCATTCTATTATATTTCTGTTGTATTCTATTCCATTCTAATATAGTTCCATTCTATTTGTGTTGTATTTCTATTCCTCTTATATTCTATTTGTATTCTATTTATATTTCATACTATTCTATTGCTGTTGTATTTCTTTTTTATTCTATTCTATTTCTATTCTTCATAGGTGGAAAAGTTATATATAATTTAAATATAGTGGACAAAACGATTAAATTTTTTATTTATTTTATAAAGAAAAATGTATAAAATAAATGAAAAATATACATTTTTTGTAGATTATATACAAACTATATATATATATTATATAGCCCCACCTTGGGCGCCATTCGGTTTCGGTTTCTATTCCATTGGAATAGCACTGAAGGGCCTATGAGAAAGCCACCGAACGCGTCCTCGGGTTGCGGATAGAGGGCCCCTGTATCAAGGGTTTCTGCTGAATATGGTTACAATAATTGATAAGCAGTCGCGGAAAATTTTCCAAGGATGGTCCCGAAGGAATAACCCCCAAGCGAAGGCGTAGCAACCGTGCCGAAAGCTGAATGACACCTGGGTGAGGTATCTTAAACGGTGACTCTGGGATATCGGGCGACCTCTCAGAGTATGCAGCCTTATCCTTGCACGCGGGGATCTACAAGGATGGACCAACCCTTTCCCTAGATGCTCGTGGGAACAACAATAACACCAGCGAAACATCAACAAGTTGTAGATGCGGTTCAAAACGATCGAACGCGCAGAGCACCCGACAATAAGTCGGCAAACAATGCCGATCATCCTAGAGTTCGGGGTGCTGAAAATAATTTAGATGGAAACACGACGACGAACCGGCATATATATATATATATATATTATAGTATATATGAATCTTTAGCTAGAAAATAAGTAGCGAAAATTGACTAATCTTTTTTCTAATTAAACTCAAAAATGTCAATATTTCTTGAATAATTGTCGAGCACAATGAACCTCAATCATTTTCAACCTGAAAGTTCTTGCACTCGACTTTTTTTTACAGAATACTATTTTTAGATTAGTTATAAGCCATTAGTTTTTACTATAATCAATTATTTTTAAAGAAACTGAGATGCTTTTGGAAATGGCCGTGGCCACAGATACCCAAATTTTATTACAAATAGCAGTATTTTTTCGGTACAAATAGAGCTAGAAAAGAAGCTATTTGGGCCGAAATTTCTTTACAAATAGCCAGATTTTTTCGGTATGTGTAGACATACTTCCTTTAGAAAACTCAAATTCATAATTATGTCGACTGGTCTTTTGAATTGAATTTCTCCTACATAAAGCACCATTTTTACAAAAAATATATATTTATTAGACAAAAAAACCTGCAAGATGAGGTGTTATTCGATTAAAAAAGTATTTCGAGAAATTTTGAAATAATTTCCTGTTGAAAATTATACTAAGACAACAAAATTTAAAAAAATCTGCCTGCAGCGCGGGCACATTCTCATCGCGCGCTGCGGGCGCGGCTTGCAAGTTTGAGCGCCTCTGTTGACTCCCGCGCTCGATAATATATTTTTATGTTTAACTGAAACACATTCAGATGTTAAAATCGTCCGAACGCATGCGCATTGAAATTTCACGACTACATTTGCTGGCTATATATTTGTCATATTACAATTATGGAATATTACAATTTTGAAACATTTCCAAAGAATCAAGATTAGCTAACTTTAACTAAAACTGGATAACCACTGTTTTCTGCCTACACGACGAAACAGTATTCTTAAGTTTAAGGTTATATTGACTCGAACACATTTGACCATTTGACAAAATGTTTGTAAATTTAAAATAAAATTGTAGTTTAAGTAACCTAAAATAGATATCATTTTAAATGCTGATTACAGATCATTCGTTCTTAGCAAAATGTAAACTTTTCTACATTATTTTCAACACTATTATGTTAAATATACACTGGTGGAAAAGAATATGTGTCAGCGTGAATTGAATGCGTGTGAATTCATATAAATGCGTGGTCAGGGTCAATTCGAAACAAATTAATAAAAAGTGCATGCGTCGAGACTTGAACCAGTGATCCCTCGTGTATCAGTCCACAGTTTCCCACTGAGCTACTGGGAAATTTAGGGGTCATTCACAAAATACGTGATACGTTAAGGGGGGGGGGGGGGGTCTTTCAAAGTATCATTCGGGGCGAATTCGAGTGTGTATTTTACTCTGACGAATTCAGACGCATTGACCATTGTTGAAGCGTTTGCGTACTGACCCATTAAAGTCAATTCGCTGAATTAAATCTTTTGCACCCTATTTGTTGTTTTGCTTTTTCAGACGCCAACCCACAAATATTTTTTCGTCAGCTCGAACGATTCGGATAACTTCAGCATTTTCACTCTGCCCTGTATTCTTTAATATAACTACGAGATCAGTGGTACACGCGCCCTTCAAAAATTACATTTTCGAAAACAAAATTTTCACAATAGGCATTCAAAACAAATTTTAATAAGAGGCATTTAGAAATGCTTGAACTGCTCTATCCACTGATAGATCGTTTTTCAACATTGTTTCACACTATTCATACTCACCAATTTTTCTGTATGTATTTAAAGTTAGAAAAAATATTATAGGTTAACCATACGATTTACCGAAGAGGAACCATTTGTTGCAGAAACATTTGATTTCTTTTAACTTAAAATTTTATATATTCAATTTTTATTAATACAAGCCATTGAATGAGTCTCATTTATAAGCTTTCGAATGCCCTAAATCAGCAAAAATAATAAAAATAGAAAAACCTTTATCTTCGACCTTATAATCGGATTCTCCTCGGTAATTGGTTCCATTGGCCTATTATATATGTAATAATTTTCCATTTTTCAAATAAAAATTTGAAATTAAATCTTTTTGGTACTTTATTTTATTATAAATCAACCATTGTAACCTATGCCTTGCACGACATGCCTGGCATAGGTGCCACCATGGAGGACACATCTGCGTGTTGATCTAAACCTACATCTAGATGTAACGTTTAAACATCCATTTTTCTCCGTGCATCGAGAACTGTAATTTGTTGATTGTGAATTCTCTTCTGTTAAAGCTCCTTCGGCTTCAACGGACACATTCTCATCGCGTATCTCGTGCTCCACAATCGATTTTGTCCAAAATGCGAACTTTTTCACATTATGCAACACTATTATAGCTAATGTATATTACATTCATTTCTGGACCTCGGCCTGTGATTGCTAATTCAGATATTGCAAAATTAAGTATAAATTTTATTTATCATGCTTACTTTAATATTTGTTTCTTATTTTGCATTGAATTTTATTCTCAGCTGCCCTGAAAAATGTTTCATTTCAATCAATTTATATTATTACAATTCATAATATGCATTGGTACACGGAAAGAAAAGTTTTGGAAAATTTCCTAGATTAGTGTCAAACTTTTGGACGGGCCATCATTTTTATAAAGTCTCGTATATTTTCTATGAAGGGGTCATAAATTTGCATGGAAGAATTAAAACAAAGTTATGGAAGTTTTCAAGCACAGTCAAGGAACAGCAGCCCTTAAATTTTCATCAGACAGTTTAGAAACAAAGAACTCGAATACGAGTCAGGGAAACACTCCTTGACTATCTGTGAGAATTTGCAGAGGCGCGCAAATTAACAAATTTGCATTTGCATGAGTGTAGTAGTCACTGGATGAAGACTCAGTGCTACCAAATCCCGGATCTTATCGTACTGCGCATTCGTCACGTCGGCAACCAGCTTGCTTACCGTTGGCTCACTTATTTTAAATGATTAAATGTGCAAATAAATTCTTTACAACAAAAACTAATTGTAACACGCATAAAGATATTAAGAATGATTTAAAATGATTATTTGTGATAAAAAAGGTATGTCTTCTTTTGAATTTAAAATCGATCATTTATTCTCACAACTGGTCGGATAAAGGATTTGAATCTCCAAGATTTAGATGCCCAGGTGCGAATTGAACGTCGGCCGACGGTCGGGCCAACCGTCGGACGGTCGGTCCAACTTTGTGCACCACAGATCGGGACAACCAGCTAAATGATCCGCTAAATGAACCGCCTTTGACTTCTGAAGGTCGGCTCGACATTTGATGCCCTATATGGGCCATCTATTAAGATGATGTCGGCCCAACCTTAGACAACAATGTGGCGCCGACTTTGATTTTTGAAGGTTCGTACTACACAGGTGGAAATATACAAAATAGGTATTCAAAAAATAAATAATAATTGATTGCGAGTATTTTGACTATAAATGTTAATGGTCCCGTTTAGAATAAATACGTATATTACATTTTTAAACATTATATTACAAATAAAATTTCTAACGCTACGGAGTTTCGAATTAATTTTTTTATTATTATGCAACATCATGTAGATGTAAAATAGATTAACTCTTAACGTGAATATAAATTAAATAATTTAAATCGATTACAATGTTCAAGGTTTCGTAGCCCCGGGCTGAAACCCTTACATTTTTTGGTGAATAAAATTTTTCTCCAAATCTTTTCAACCAATATTTTTTCAAAATAAAAAAAAAAGTTTCAAACTTTTTTTAAACAATTTTTTTTTCTGGCCCCCATTTTGACTAATTTTTCTTCGTCTAATATTGTGTTTTTTTTTACGTTTTAGGATATTTCACAACTTTTGATAATGACATCAAATATAATTTTTAATGAGCATTCAAAATTTGCGATGACGGAATTCAGAAATTTTATCGCGTACTGCGACAATTTTTTTAAGAACAAATTTTTTAAAACTTTCGTGAAATGTTTTGCTTTCTAGGTGTTTCAGACTATTTTCAAACGATTAAGAAGTACGTCAAATCATGAAGATGGAGCTTAGAATTTTGTTCTTTAAAGAAAAGGAAGTGTCTTTGTGTACGGAAATTTCAGGACTTGTATAAGCCAATGTCACGGTGACTTGTAGCTAACCAACTGCTGTATCCAGAGTCAGACCGACCGCATTCTTGCGGTCGTACCGACCAATCTGCCTCAGTTCATCCGATCGTCGGCCCAAAGTTGGGCCAGAATTGGGCCGACAGTCGGCTCTTCGCCCGCTGCCGATGTCAGTTGCCAACGTCGGTGGGACCATGGTAGCTTAAAAACACCTTAGTCAGCCCAACTCTGGTTACCGCGTAAATCGGTTACCGAAGCAGGGCTTTCATTGGGCCGTAGGTCAAGCTCTGGCATCCGACCGATATTCGCACCTGGGCGTGTATTGAAACAGACGTATTTTTATTGATTTGTTTTTATAGTTTTAAAAAGTAAGCATCCTATCAAAAAACGATTTTGTTATTATACATTTTATTGCAACTTCTGTCTTTTTTTCCGTAAATTTAATTTGTTTATTTTTTATTTTATTTTTTACGATTTGAACCAAAAATACGGAACGTAGAGTAAAGTGGTTCTAGGAAAATCTGTAGATATAATTTAGGCTGAAAATCTAAAGACACACAGAAACACAGCCAGACAAACATATTCGCAAAAACTTATTTTTCAGGTAAAATGTTTTATCAAATAAGAAATCTTGAAGTACGAAATATTTTATAGAAAATTTATAACTTTTTCGAGTTTTTTCTTCATGAGACATCACAGTAAAGTTACATTCAATACATGCATTTTAAGTTTTCTTTTTGCCTCTAAAACGGTCTGATTTATAAAGTAGAAACTTGAAATATGTTTCGAAAATGATCAACATGGTGGCCACTTCAAATAAAAATAAATAAAATGGATTTTTCTAGTGAAAAAATGTCAAAAACAGTAACTTAATCTTATGGGAAAAGTTTTTTTGAATGCAGAGTTAATTTATTAATATTTCCTATATAGTTTCAACCCTACTATTAAATTCAGAAATAATTCATAGCGAAAATTGATTTTCTTTGATATGATTGATATAGTTTTTTTTTATTTTTAATTAAAGTAGTCGTCATTAAAACCCATAGGAAAATATTATAAGAAAATATATTTTTTCATTTTCAAGGTACAATTTTAAAGGTACATTTTTTGCAATTTTTTCTGCGGAAAATATTTGGCTGAATCAACAATATTTTTTTTATTTTACCAAATTTTCGTGCTTCTGCAAGAAACAAGTGTTTTTGATTCAAGCAAACTTTTTTCAGAGCATATTTTTTCTTAATTATTTATGCGATTTGAAATGTATATTAGGATTTAATTTATATACAACATTTATTTATTATTCATTTTCAATTAAAAAATAGACAATAAATCTGACAAAATAGGCATAAAACGAAAGTGGCAAAGAGAAGCCTAACGACTTGATGAACCGCATATAGTCTGGAACATCAAAAAAATAGCAGTATTAATTTTGGGATATAAGTGCTGTTATATTTTTTGTATATTCATTTTTTTACTACGATTCTGGGAATGCTTACATCTTGTATTTGCGTCGAGCAATTTTTTTCGATTCTGGACTTACATCTTCTTTCAGTATGTGCTCCTTAAGACCCTCACAGTTTACGTGAATTGCGTCATACCAATCAAAAGATGCTATGTCAAAGTTAAAACATTCTTGGTCTGGTTTGGAAAGTTTGTTCCACATTGATTTCACATTGTCAGTTTCAAAACTCCAATCTCGTATCATAAAAAACTGCGTAGCTTCTAATAACTTTGTTCCTCTTTTGTATATTTTATAAAGTCTAATGGGAAATAAATTATTGTCATTCGTCAAGCTTTCATCTCGGTTTTCATGAAAAGTAATTTTCTTTTACTTACATAGGTTTTTTTCCTAATAATTTCATAATAGCATCCCCCAATAGAGCTGGAATTAGGTGAAATGTGACATCAAGGACGTAATGTAAACTTTTCGTTTCAAAATACATTGTATCAGGGTAATAAACAAGTCCTCTTGGTGTATTGTGAACTCCATATCTTCTTAGAACAGCTCGAAAACCGTAAAAACTTATTGGGTTGTCTGTACCGGAAACATAGTTATAGACTCGCAAATCATCCGTTATTCTGTGACCAGTAAAAAAATGATTATTAGAAATTAATCACTGAGAAATATTTATTATATTATTGTATTAAATTAATTTTGACAAAATTCAAGTAAAATTGAGATTAGTATTTTTCAAATAATTTATTTAAAATTCTAGTGAGTCTACCTTCTGTCGAGAGTGCCTGTTTCCCATGCAGATACTATTAGAGCATTACAGGCAAAATCGATAGGAACGATGTCCATTTTTGCATCTCCTTTGATACAAGCAACTCGAATTATGCCAACTCCTATTCCTGCTACTGCAGAATTTAGTCCTTGGGCTACGTCCACCCATCCTGGTATAGGTTCTTTAAATGTTGAGAGAGCTAGAAAAAAGTTTATTTTTGGAAATGATTTGCTCAGTATTATCAAGATTCGCGTTAGCAAATCGCCGCCAAATACAAAAAAAGCTACCAAGAATCCTCATCTGGAATAATCATGTATTTAGGAACTTTCGTGGATTTTCACCGCAATTTACAACCAATTTCAATTACGCTTTTCAAATGATTGACCAATCATTAGAAAATAAGTATAGGCGTGATTTTATTTTAATACATTGGAAACTGAGAGTCAAACAAAATATAAAAAAAAACCTGAAAACAACAAATTTTCGACCTGTGCTCACCTCTACATTCTAACCTATCGAACCGATTGGTACCAAATTTTAACGTGATTTCAGTAGGAACAGATTCTCGATACATTTTTTATGAATATTCGATATCTTGATTGGTTTATACAATTTTACGTATCAAGTATTATCATAAATGGTAAAATTGTTTAAACTATTCAAGATATCAAACATTCTTGCAATATGTATCGAGAATATATTACTACCGACTTCTGATTAAAATTTGGCTTAAGTTCGTTGTATAAATTAGGAATCAGGGTGAGCATATATGAAAATTTTAATTTTTTCAATTATTCAATAATAATGCAACAAGAATAACATATTTTTCTATATAATCTTATAGAAAATAAAGTATCTGTTATAGTTAGTAAACCCAGCTCTCTTCCCATTTTGAATTGAAATTGGAAAATCCAATCGAAATTTTAATTGAATAATATGCAGCCATTTGATTGAATTAACGTTTCGACTACATTCCTCTCTAAAGTTTCATACACTACACAAAGGGTCAAATTGACTCTATCGTTTTTGTAAATGACTATTTTAAAACTATCAAACCGATTTTGGAAAAAAAATCGGTACACTCTTGAAACATTATTGATGAAAACCCCTTAAATTTGCGGAAAGGGTAAAAATTAATCAATTTAAGTCATTATTAATGAAAATTATTCAAAGAATTAATTTAATTTTTTATATTTAGTAAATTAGTAATTTAATAATCAATGCAAAAACTCTGCCAAGTACGACTATATGCTTTTTTTCTTTTACAAATTTTCTTGTAATAGTAACAATTGTCCCTGATTTTAAACAAATTTTAATTAAACCATATTTTAAATGACTTTATGTGACGTGAATGCCACAATAATCTTATACCTGGAAAAACTATTTAACTTATTAAGTTATTTATAATACAACAATATAATGTGACACATTTTCAAGTTTAATTGACTTATTAATTATAGTGAACACTTGAACATTTTTTCTTTAATTGAAGTTTTTGTTATACAAATTAATCATAAAATAGTTTCTAAAGAGAAATGAGTAAGATATTTTTAATTTATTATTTATGACTTTGATGAATAAAAAGAAGAAAGATTTAATTACCAATTGAAAATCTGTAGACAGAAAATGGCAGATCCTTTGCATTTTCATTTAATAATCCCTCGGCTATAGATTTCGTAAAGGCATACGTGTTGGGGAACTTTCCCATTAAGCTGTAAAATAATTTCTATATAAGATATAAATAATCAAATCGTTGAATTTCGTTTTATGGATTTCAGTTAACATACGCAGTCATGCAATTTTTCTCTTCCTCTTCTGACAAATTACGGTACTTCACAATTTCTATAATTTTATCTAAATCCTCGTATTTCATAGGTGTTGGGTATATTTTTTCTTCTATGTGATCATAAATGCAATTACTAAAGGCTGTTGATACATAAACTGCGGCCTACGTTGAAAAAAGCATTATTGATCAATTGAATTACAATGACGTTAATTCTTTCATTTAAACGAACCTTCAATTGTGTACACTCTTTACAGATACCAATCAATTCTATTACGCTCTTGACATTAATATCCACTGCAATTTTTAAAGGTTCATCAAACTTCGTAGTGGCAGCTACATGAAATATAATCGAGACCTGACAAATAATGAAACAATTATTAAATAATTTAGCTTGGAATTTTATTATTTTATCAATTATTTATCTCGCTTTTACCTCTCTAGTAATTATTGCTCGATCTTCAGAAGAGAGTCCCAAACCAGGTTTTGCTGCATCTCCAGGTAGTGGTACAATTTTTGTTGCAAAATCTGGAATTTCTTTCCTTAATGATCCAAACATCTGTCAAGTGATAATTAGAATTATTCATTCTTAAAAATATATTATTGGCAAAACTATTATCAAACTGATTCAGAATATTCAGAATATAAAAATATATTACAGCCAAGCTTGTGATTTCATTGAGTCGCTCCTGAACTGTTTTGCCTTTTTTCGGCCTTATTAAGAGATAGGTCTTTTTTATCCCAGGGCAAGAACGTAGAAGTTTCTCGAGAAGAATTTTCCCCATAAATCCTGTCCCGCCTGAATGAATAATCAAGACGTTCATTTGTTTAATTCACAGTTTCTCATTGAATTTAAAATACAAAACTTGAATAAAAAATGTACTTTTACATTATACTGGAAATTTTGTACTATTTACCTGTGATGAATACATTTTGAACGTCGTAGAAACGCTGGATTTCTGACATGACTGAAAATTTAATAATTTTAGAAATTTAAGTTTTCATTTAGGGTCTATTCACCGTGGCTCAATCTATCAAAATAAGATATGGAACGAGTGAAATTGGCATTTGCACCCAATTTTTCAACAAATCTTTCCGGTGCGGCACATTCTCATCGCGCGCTCTGTACGCGGCTCGCTCGCTCGCAAGTTGGAGCGCACGTCGGATCTCGCGCTTCAGACTCGGATATTTATTCTTTGCACTTGGAATGCGTGAATGAAACTTTATCAAAAACATCTCTTTTAGATCCCAGTATTTGTTTGGATCTTCATATTCTGAATTTTCTACGTAATTAAGGATAGCTAAAGATTAAATTGCTCAAAGCTCTGTAGGCTTTGAAGTATACACATTCTAATCGTGACACTGGCTCTACGCGCTCGATTTTTGACAGATAAAATAAAATATCCTACAAGTCTTCTTTCAGACTTATCACGTATCTCGCGTCTTTTGACGTAATATGGGAATTTTAGATTTTTGCATATCAATTTCGATAAATAAATTAAAAACGAGAAGTTCTAACAGAAAATGGTTTAAAGTAATGTTGTATGCATTTTTCAACGCTGAAATTCTTTCAAAAACTTGTCGCTATATTTCGCGTTGTTTTGCTCAAAATTTGAATTTTCGATTTTTTTTCATAGTATTTTCGATAAATAAAACCAAAATGACAAGTCCATTTAAAAAATGGTTTTAACAGATTTTGTAGGAATTTTTAAAAGCTGCAATTCCTTGTTGATTTTTTTCTGTACCTTATGCCGTTTGGTTTGAAATTTGAATTTTCGATTTTCTGCATAGTACTTTCGATACATAAGATCAAAATGATGAATCATTTTAAGCAATGGATATAAGACAATTTGTAGGACTTTTTACAAGCTATAATTCTTAATGCTCCTTAACACTTTTTCTCGCATTTTGCGTAGTTCGGTTCAAATTTTGAATTTTGGATTTTTCCATAGTATTTTCAATAAATAAAAGCAAAATGAAAAGTACTATCAAAAGATAGTTCTAACAATTTTTTTAGGACTTTGTGAAAGCTGCAATTCATCGTTGAAACTCCTTTCCGTAACGCACATCGTTTGGCTTAAAATTTGAATTTTGTTTGTTTCATAGTATTTTCGATGAATAAAACAGAAATGACGAGTCCTATCAAAGAATAGTTCAGGAAAATTTTATAAGAATTTTTGAAAGCTATAATTACTTCCTGAAACTTTTTCCCATATTTTGCGTCATTTGGCTCAAAATTTGAATTTTCTATTATTTTCATAGTATTTTCGAAAAATAAAACCAAAATATTAAGTCGTATCAAAAAATGGTTGAGGGAAATAATATAGGTTTCTTAAAAAGCTACATTTCTTCTCTTAAACTTCTTTACTTATCTGTTGTCGTTTAGCTTAAAATTAGAATTTTCGACTAATTCATTTTCCATGCATAAAACCAAAAAAATTAGTCCCATCAGAAAATAGTTTAAACAAAAATTGTAGATATTTTGAAGAGATCAAATTCTTTTTTCGACCTTTTTTTACGTATCTGTCGTTGTTTCGTGTAAAAATGGAATATTCGATTTTTGGATAGCATTTTCGAGGGACAAAACCATAAACGTTAGTCAAGGAGTGCTGTTTATCGAACTCGTTCTTTCTTTTAGGACCTAAAAAAAGTGTACCAAAGCTAGATTTGATCCTTTCATTTTTTCTAGAGTTATCGTGTTACGGACGGACGGATGGACAGACAGACATACAGAAAAACGCCATCGCCAAAACTTGATTTTCTGCTTCAGGGGGTCTCAAAACGTTTAGATCCGTTGAAAAATTGTGGTGTGAAATTTTGGACAATTCTAATACTTTCTCAATCATAAATGTACTCAAAAAAAGATTAAGTTGAATGAACAAAATTTTGGTTGAATGAATCCTATAATATGGTTGTTATATGGACATCGAAATGTTGGTTGACCCAAAACAATTTTTTTGTTAGTAAAATTTGGTTGATTATACCACATATTTTGGTTAATCCAATCATATATTTTAGTTAATCCAAATAAAACTTTCGGTTAATTTAAGTAAATATTTTGCTTCATGCAAGAAAATATTTTAGTTATTTCTAATAAGTATTTCTGCTGGTATAAGAAAATATTTTAGTTGATTTAACCAAAACTTGTAGTTCATCTAACCATAAAGGAAGGACCCATCACAATTTACATTGTAAATGGCTTACCATGGAATTGTGTCAATTGTGTGAATTATTTAGTAGTTTATTTAACTACGAAATATCACAAGACGAGACAATTCCAAGACAAGACATTTGCAATGTAAATTGCGCAGGATCCTTTGTTTATTTGATTCACAAAATCGTTCTGCTGTTTCACAATAAACTTGATCACGCAATTTTAGTTAATCCAACAGATTTAAGTAATCTTGCGTATTTTTCACATAATCACCTAATCCCAATCGATTCCTTTTCCGGATCACTTATTTTGATAAGAATCACCGAGATACAAACGCAAACGGATTATATTTTTATGTTTTTTTCGCGACGCTAACAACTCTCGCACGTGGACTGTCATCTTGAATTGGAGTATACGCGATCGCACAAAGTCCATATGTCCGTGACTTTTAAGATGTTTTTAGCAAAATATTTTGGTTGAATCAATCAAATCCTTTGCTTCATTTTATTCAAATGCTCTCTTAAATTATTTGGTAGATGTAACTAAAAAAATGTTTTAAATCAGTAAAATATTTTCTAAAATCAACAAAACAATTCAACCAAATACTCTGAAGCAAACGAATTTGATGACCTGAACCAAAATTCTGTTCAGTTAACCAAAATGATTTCTGAAATCAACCCAATACGGTCAACAAAACGATTTCGTTGAATAAAGGGAAAAAATTTCTTTTTTAGATTGAGCCACTGTGAATAGTGAATACTGAATAGTGAATAATGCATTATGAATAATGAAGTGAATAGGTGAATAGTGAATAAGTGTGATAATGATCGTGTGAATCACGGTTCACACATAAAAACATACACTAATAGACCAAAATTAAAATCCATACGCAAATCTACCTCAACCATATCCATTAAGAAGAACTTTCACACATTTTTTTTCTTTATCAACTTAAATGATCCTTTATAGAAAATACTACCAATATCGAGCATATTTTTATACATACTTACTGTAATTATAAATTTTTTCTAAGTAAACTGACTAAATTAAGTGATGTGTATAGGTAAACAAAATTCATATTACATGGATGCATATTGTGCATTACACTTTAAAAATGCTTGAAGTTTTGAATATGTATTTTCCAACAGTGTCTTGTAGGGCTATAGCATTCTTTTAATTTGAATTGGTGAAATTCTACTGATTTACTGGTTATTCAATGAATTCTCAGTAAAAAATAACTTACTGAAAATTAAGTCACGCAATCGGTAAATTTCAGTCGTCTTTTTAGTTTAGTTTAGTTTTATGGGTTTGAATTTATTAGGGGCATTAGGTGCAACTACCCTACAGGCAAAACAGTATTTACTGGATTCAATAGAGAATTTTGAGTAAATATTATACAATATGGGAAGCCAGTAAAAACCGAGTGGATTTTCAGTGAATTTCCATCGATTCAAACTCAGAGAGTAACTTATACGGGATAAATAAAAGATTTCTATATATATTACACTGTTAGGAATTCGTTTTAATTTTACGACAGAGGCGCATGAATATTCCCCCGTATTGTAGAAAGAATGAAATTTATGTTACATGTAGTTTCGATGCTATGGGGATTGTGACGGCTGACATTTCGTACAAACGGATTTTAGGTTATATGCTTGTTCGGAAGATTAAAAATTATTTCACATAGTACTACAGAAAAATAAAAATTAGGTTAAATAGTAATTCAGTATTATAAACATTATCCCACATAGCACACTTTCCGAAAAAAAACTGGTCTTTTCTCGAGACTTGGTCCACTGCAAAATTTTTCTCTTGTCGAGACTTGGTCCATTGCAAAATTGATAATTTTATCAAATTTCATATGAATATAATTTTATCATGCTCACAAGTGACAAATGATTTTATTTTATTTTTCAAACACACAATAAGCAGGAAAGTGACTATCATAAGACTACAAAAACGAAAGTAAAGTTGGCTAAGTTTCTGTACACTGAGAAAAATGGATTATAGGAACTGGATAATAGAATTAAAGAATAATACACCGTATAGAAAAGTATATTAGCGCGTATAATCTATCATATGTTTCTAATATATGAAGATGTTACCAAATATAATCTCTAAATTTTACATTCTTATAATCTTCAGGCATTAAATTGTAACATCTCAGATTTTAAAATATCCAGGCGTCTATGTGTCAGATGGTACGTCGCATCATGGCGCGTGTCATATGCATCCGTTTGCATTGAAACAAGTGATAATCAAGTTATAAAGTGTTCATTAGTGCTAAATCATACGTGATTTAGATCTAGAAAATGGGTAAGTTTATATTTCTTTTCATTACACATCACTGCCACTTGTACAAGTACAAAAACTTAGCCTCCTTTACTTTCGTTATTGTAGTCTTATGATGACCACTTTCATGCTTATTGTGTGTTTGAAAAAATTGAACTTTACTTCCAGTTCTACTTCCAAGCTCGTCTATCAAAATTTTGTATAGGTTTATAAATGTGTTTGCACAAATTATTATAGATATCTGAGGTTATCTAATGGACCAGGGGTTTAATATGGATATTAGACTTCAAAATCTTGGATTATAGATTTTATTATCTCAGATTATGAATTTTTACAGTCCAAGATATTATCCCGTAATATCTATTTCTTAATAACTATAGATTCTAGTTCTAATAATCTGGATCGCTGTCCCATAGTTAATATTTCAAGATTATGTCCGGTAACATATTTTTTATTACCGGGTATAATCTATTTTTCTCAGTGTACTTGCACAAGTGGCAGTGATGTGTAATGAAAATAAATATAAACTTACACATTTTCTAAATCTAAATCGCGTGTGATTTAGCACTAATAATCATTTTATAACTTAATTATCACTTGTTTTAATGCGAACGGATGCATATGACACGTATGCGACGTACCATCTGAGACAACACAGATGCCTGGATATTTTAAAATCTGAGATGTTGCAATTTGATGCCTGAAGATTATAAGAAGTTAACATCTAGGGATTATATTTGGTAACATCTTCATATATTAGAAAAATATCATAGATTATATGCGCTAATATATTTTTCTATACGGTGTATTATTCTTTAATTCTATAATCCAGTTCGTACAATCCATTTTTCTCAGTGAACTATCTAAATTTAAATTTACCGCCAATTTATCAAAAATTCAGTTCAAATTTGAGGTTATGTTGACTTTGGATCGTTCTCATAAATTCTCGAAGAATTTATCCGCCGGTTATATTCTCGGTAATATTCTCAATCTCGTTACCGTTCTCAAAGTAATGTAACCGACTCAGAACACTTGCGACCATGACTTAAGGTTGTATGTAAAAAAATCGATCTCTGGTGGAATTTTGTTTAAAAAGGAGCTATATTTGAATAGAATGATTAGTTATATGCTAAATTAATTTTAAATTTTTCAACCGTACCGATGCGGAGATAATTAATGTCAAAGTTGACTACTTTCACATGTATTTCGTTAGCAATGCATAGGCACTCTCCATGATTTAATGTGTAGTAATTAAACACTCTGGTACAGAAATTTAAAAAATGTCGGTATTTATGCTGCTTGGAAATACAAATTCAACGAAAAAAACATCCAATTTTTCCACCGTGTAGTTTCATAGATAATCTAATGAAAACCATTGAAATTTTAGTCACTTTCAAACGGATAAACGTAACAGTATCGCGACCCGGCAACACTATTGCCTCTCTCCAGCTTGCCTGCTGTACACACTTGACACACACACTCACACACACAGCCAGCTTGGAAGCGTACGTGAAATTGCGACGTTGCGCGATCTACGAGTCTGCCGCTGGCATAGCAGTGGTAACTGTACGTATACATACATACTACGAATTCTAAGCCAGTAGCGCACTGAAATGTTCACCATGCGGGACCGTCAAATTTTTTCAACATAGCATTGCTCGACGACGCCCGCGGGACTGTAATATTCGTACGGGGATGGGACTTGCATACAACCTTAAATTCCGACTGACGTCACACTGGGGAACATTTCAGAGAATTAAAATCACAGTTTTCATTTTCAGTTATACTGTTTTTTATTAATGCTTCTTTACTCATGCATGTGTTACAATACCAAGTGGTTTCATTAAAAAAAAAAAACATTATTAATATTCACAAAAATGTCATTATATTGTTAACAAGTATTTTCCTTCTACTGCAACATAGGAGATAAATATATTTGTGATTTCCAAAATCACCAAATGAAAGTATAAATCAACCAATCATTTCGGTAATTGTTCTTTGATAAAAATTTATATACCGTTACTATTTGAAAAATTTACAAAAATATGAGTAATACTAAACATTATTCTAACAGTATAAGCGAGTACTTTACTATATAATTGCTTTAATGCTTTACGGAAGGAAAATTTCAAAATTGATATTAAACCATAATATTTTAAGCAAACACATTAACAAAATGAATAAAGTAACCATTATTTCGTCTTTCATAATTTACTACAAATATTTTCTAACATTATCTTTTACATGGAAATAATGTTTTACTGTTTCAACTTAGGTTTTTCTTTCAAAATTCAAAATGTATCTGCTTTGACCCATATTATTCCCCAAAAATCTCCAAATAAAGAACAATGTAAACAATCTCCTTAAATTGAAAACCCACAAAAATTAAAAAATTATTTCGAGCATAAATTATTATCAAGAGAAAGCTTCTGCATTAAAAAAAAATTTCTTATCGATACTAAAATTGAATCTCGTTTTTATAACATTAATATTCCACGGGGGTGACAAAAATTTCAACTAAACATTATTTTCAATCGAATTTTCTTATGTCAACGAAGCGCAAGCTTATCGAGATTTAGCCTGACTTTACTCTCATGTTCTTTTACACGTTGGCTCACCGCCCTCCCGGTTTCTCCAATATAGACTTTGCCAGAAGAACAAGGAATTTTATATACTCCCGCATTACTGAGAGGTGCCTTTTTATCTTTAGGGTCATCGTGAAAGTATTAAATCTATTATCATAATGTAGAAAAGTTCGCATTTTCGACAACATCGAGTGCGTAGCACGAGATATGTGATGAGAATGTAATCGTTAAAGCCAAAGGAGCTTTAACAAAAGATAATTCACAATCACCAAATTACAGTTGTCGATGCTCTGATCTTTAATTTTAAAAGGCCTGCGCACAAATCTGGGGGAAATACAAAGAACGAGCGCGAAGCGCAAAAACCAACAGTCGCGCGCCCTAGGCGTGCGACGAGCAGATTTTTATTTGTTTGGAGAAAAAGCAAAAAAAAATGAGCGAAATAAAAAAGTCTCGTCTCGCCTCGTTTCTTCTACTCTCGTCTCGTCTCGTTTCTTGTACTCTCGCCTCGTCTTGTCTCTTCTACCCTCGCCTCGTCTCGTTTCTGATACTCTCGTCTCGACTCGTCTCGTGGAAAAAAATTACGACGGACGGGCAGACGGACGGACGCCCGACCAAAATTATAAGGATTCTAAGTCTTTTTATTCAGTGATCAATTGTTATCAATAAGGAGAATATTTTCTAACGTTAAAAATATTTACATTATGCTCTGAAAAACTGATTATTATGTGAAGTTATGCGACGAAAAACTGAATCAAGCGTTGTAAAAATGAACAAATTTTAAGGTATAAGATGCATTTTTCAACAACAGAAAATATCAAAATATCAATAATTAAATAAGAATATATGCACATTTTTTATTTCTTTTTTTTAATTATCCAAAATGAGTTAAAAATGTTATATTTTATAGAAACTGACGAATTTTGAGATGAGAAAATTGAGCAATACATGTTTTTGCAAATTTTCCCATATATTTCGCAAAAAATATGCAATTTATTCCATTGTGCGAAAAATCCAAAATTATGCGACGAAAATAAAATTATGCATTTTGATATTAGCAGGTAACCAATTGTGACAGAAAGGAGTAATTTCTAACTAATTGGCAGTTATTTACAAGAAGAAATGTAGAATCAGTCAGCAATATGGAATAGTCATAAAAACATACTTTTTGGATTAAGTTAAATGCACACATTTTTAAAAAAAAGTTGAATATGTCGATCCTGAAATTTCTTCAACTTAAACTAAAGAAACAGGTAATTATTTTTCTTTCATGATAAAAACATTTTTTTGTGATCATTAAAACGTTCCAAAATCAAAATTATAACATTTTCTTTGGTCCAAGCTGAAGAAACTTCAGGTTCGACATATTGATCTTTTTTCCAAAATATGTGCATATGACTTAATCTAAAAAAAAAATATGTCTCTTGCATATTTTCAAAATATTCTAAATCAGTCGGCAAACTTTTTAAAAATTTTTTAATTTATATTATTGTTCACTAGCAAAAACTATATATATATAAATTCGACATCTTTTTTTGACCAAATTACTAATTGACCAATATTAATCGACTTTCAGATGTTTTTCAGTACTTTTTTCTGATGCCAACCCACAAATTTGTTTCCCTGAGCTGAAACGATTCGATTAATTTCAGCATTTTCACTCCGCCCTAATGCACAAGATGAGAAAAATACAATAGCAATTTTTTATCGTTATTAAAGTGGCCCAACAAAATTAGAATACTATTTATGTACCGTTGGTAATCTTGAAAGAATAATGTTTGTATGTCGAATAATAGTGAAATATTTAACTTATTAAGCTTGTTCAAACAACTATATTTTTTATTATCAGATGACCGAATATAATAACTAGGTCTCATTGCCAGATAATCTATCGTTAATTACCTAAAACAACTCTATTAATTCCACCACAAATAACTGAAGCGGACAATTGTATACAATATTGTCTAATAATACTTGTTAATAACAAAATATAACTATTTATTAATTTTAATTATTGAAACTGTAAAACTCTTATTGTCTATAAATTGTGAAAGTGAAATGCTACTGATCCCCACAAGAACCTTTTCATCCATTTAATTGTTTATAAAAAATTCAAAAAATCTATAAACTTCTACAGTCCTACTGAACAACATTTCTGGATTGCTTTTGTATTGATTATCAGCATTTTGGAATGAATCTGATAATTTTATTCAAATCTATTTTCACGAACCGGACGAAATTATGCAATTGTTACTCAGTAGGTACTAGGTATACCACACACGTGAAAGGAGAACATAGCAAGGGGATGAAAAGGGGTGGCCCGTTATTCTGGGATCGTGTGTTACCATGGTAACGAAACCTCTGTCAAATGACCTTGAAAAGGGGGTGAGAACGAAAAAGAGAGAGGGAGTGAGACTATAGTAGACAAAGAACTCCATAGAGGAATAGGGCACTAGTTGGGGGAGGGGGCACCCCCATAGAACTGACGTACCCTTAGGATCTTGGGATTTTAAAGGATTTAATCAGATTACCGAGGATTTCAATGCTTTTAAGGGGTTTTAAAAGCTCACAAGGTATTTCAATAAATTTTCCAGGATTTCAGGAAATATCAGATTTCATGGAATTCTACGGGTTTTTATAATATTTCGATGGATTTCATAGAATTTATTTTCGAGAATTGAGGGATTTCATAGGATTTCAAAGATTGGAAGAGATTGTCAAATATTTTAGGTTTTTTTAAAAATATTTATAATTTTTTAAAGATTTTATGATATATACAACTATTCCAAGAGATTTTTAATATATTTTAATCATTTAAAAGGACTTCAAATGATTTTAAAGGACTTCAAATAATTTTAAAGACTTCAATGAATTTTTAAGAGCGCCAAGGATTTCTCAAAAGCTTTTAAAAATTTCAAGGGATATCAAAAGATTTCATAGGATTGGAAGTATTTTAGAGTATTTTAAAATATTCCAAGAACTTGCAATAAGTTTCCATAAATTGAAGGGATTTCAAAGGGTTTTTTGTCAATTTTACAAGATTCCAGGGAGTTTTTAGGACCTTTAAAAAATTTTAATAAATTTAAAAAGATTTCAGGGTACTCAAAAAATCTCAGGGTATTTTAAAACATTGCAAGGAATTTTCAAGAAATCTAAATAAATTGAGTTTATTTAAAAGGATTTTAGCGAATTTTGCAAGATTCCAAGGAATTTTCAAGAGCTTAAAAAATGTCAAGGAATTTAAAAATATTTCTAAGAAACTAGAAAAATTTCAGTTTTTTTTCTAATTCAAGGTGATTGTTAGAAAACTTTGTAAGATTCCAAGATATGTGTAAGAGCTTTAAAATATTTCAAGCAATTTAAAAAGATTTCAAGATACTCGAAATATTTTAGGGTATTTTAAGAGATTGCGAAGAATTTTCAAGAGATTTAAATAAATAAGCGGGATTTAAAAGAATTGTGGAAATTTTCGGAAGATTCCAAGGAATTTTATAAGAGCTTTAAAAATGTAAATGAATTTAAAAAGATTTCATAAAGACTCAAAAAAATTTAGGGTATTTTAAAAGATTGCAAAGAGTTATTAAGAGATTTAAATTAATTGAAGGGATTTTAAAGGATTTTAGGGAATTTTGCAAGATTCCAAGAAATTTTTAAAAGATTTTAAAAAATGTCAAGTAATTTAAAAAGGTTTTAAAGGATTTGAAATATTGTAGGATATTTTGAAAGATTTCAAGAATTTTCAATAAGTTGCCATAAACTGATGGGATTTTAAAGGATTTTGGAGAGCTTTGCAAGATTCCAAGGAATTTTTAAGCGCTTTAAAAAATTGCAATACATTTAAAAAGATTTCAGGGAATTGAAAAATCTTAGTGTATTTTAAAATTGCAAGGAATTTTCAAGAAATTTAAATAAGTTGAGGGGATTTAAAAGGATTTTAGGAAATTTTGAAAGATTCCAATGAATTTTTAAAATATTAAAAAAATGTCAACAAATTTAAAAAGATTTCAGGGGACTCAATAAATCTTAGGGTATTTGAAAACATTGCAAGGCAATTTCAAGAAATCTAAATAAATTAAGGGAATTGCAAATGACTAGAAAACTTTGTAAGATTCCAAGAAATGTTTTTAGGATATTTTATAAGAATGCAAGGAATTTTCAAGAGATTTTAATAAATTCAAGGATTTTATGGAATTTAAAATATTTTAAGGTATAATAAAAGATTCCCAGAATTTGTAATAGGTTGCCATAAATCTAATGGATTTCAAAGGATTTCAGGAAATTTTTCAAGATTCCAAGAAATTTTTAAGAGATTTAAAAAAATTTCAAATTATTGAAAAAGGTGTTAAAGGACTTGAAATATTTTAGGATATTTTTAAGGATTCCAAGAATTTTCAATTGGTTGCCATAAATTGAAATGATTTCAAAGGATTTTGGGGAGCTTTGCAAAATTCCAAGGAATTTCTAAGAGCTTTAAGAAATGTCAAGAAATTGAAAAAGGTTTTAAAGGACTTGAAATATTTTAGGACATTTTAAAAGCTTTCAAAAATTCTTAATAGGTTGCCATAAATTGATGGAATTTGAAAGGATTTTAGGGAATTAGAGGATTTAGGGGAAATAGGAGATTTGCAAGATTCCAAGGAATTGTTCATAGCTTTAAAAAATGTCAAGGAATTTAGAAAGATTTCAAGAGACTCAAACAATTTTAGTGTATTTTAAAAGATTGCAAGGAATTTTTAAGAGATTTAAATTAATTCAAGAAATTTCAAAGGATTTGAAATATTTTAGGATATTTTGAAAGGTTCCAAGAATTTTGAATAGTTTTTCATAAACTGAAGGGATTTCAATCAATTTTAGAAAACTTTTCAACATTCCAAGATATTTTTAAAAACTTTAAAAAATTTCCAGGAATTTTAAAACATTTCAAGAGGCTCGAAAAATTTTAGGGTAATTTAAAACATTGCAAGGAATTTTTAAGAGATTTAAATAGAAATTTCAAGGAATTTAAAAAACATTTTAAGAAACTAGAAAAATTGTAGGGTATCAAAAAAAATTGCAAGGAATTTTCAAGAGATTTTTACAAATTGAAGGGATTTCAAAGAATGTTAGAAATTTTTGCAATATTCCAAGGAATTTTATAAGAACTCTAAGAAATGTAAATGAATTTAAAAAGATTTCATAAAGACAGGAAAAATTTTAGGGTATTTTAAGAGATTGCAAGGAATTTACAAGAGATTTAAATAAATTCAACGGATTTTAATGGAATTGAAATATTTTAGGGCATTTTAAAAGATTCCAAGAATTTTTAATAGGTTGCCATAAATTCAAGGAATTTCAAAGGATTTTAAAAATTTTTTCAAGATTCCAAGACATTTTTAAGCGCATTAAAAATTTTCAAGAAATTTAACAAAAATTTCAAGAGAATTGAAAAGCTCTAGGATTTTTTAAAATATTGTAAAGATTTCTCAAGACATTTAAAAAATGTCAAGCGATTCCGAAGAAATTGAATGATGTTGAGGGATTTAAACCAATTTTCAAAAGTGTTATAGAATTTCGAAGGATATGGAACGATTTTATAGGACCTATAACGTTTTCGGATATGTTAAACGATTCCAAGGTATTTTATCAGATTTCTTAGTATTTCAATGATTTTAGGAGATTTTAAAGTCTCTCAAGATATTTGATTTTTTCCAGGATTTCATAGGACATCAAATATTTCAAGGTATTTTAAGGAATATCAGCAGATTACATGTAATTTCACGGGATTTTATAATATTTTAATGGATTTCAAAGAATTTATTCATAAGAATTGAGGGATTTTGTAGGATTTCAAGGATTAAAAGAGATTTTCAAATATTTTAATGAATTTCTAAGGGATTTATAAGATTTTTGAGGATTTCAGTAATTTCAAGGGATTTTAAAGTGTCTCAATAAGCTATTTTAATCAATTTCACAGGATCTCAAAGGATTTCATAGGACTTCAAAAATTTCAAGGTTTTTCAAGGAATATCATCGGATTTCATGTAATTTCGCGGGATTTCAACGGATTTTCTAATATTTTAATGGATTTTAAAGAATTTATTCACTAAAGTTAAGGCAATTCAAAAATTTTATAATATTTTGAAATATTTTCGATAGAATTCAAAAATATACAGGGATTTTGAGGAATGTCAAAGTATTTGAAAGATTTTAGGTTATTTTAAAAGATTCCCAGGAATTTCCAAGCGCTTGAAAAACTTTCAAAGTTATTTTAAAAGACTTCAAAGGATTTGAAATATTTTAGCGTATTTCCCAGCATTTCAAGGAATTTTCAAGAGATAAAAAAAATTTGACGGATTTTTCAAGGATTTTAATGATTTTAAGGAATTAAAAAAAAATTGTATGCGGTTTTAAACAATTTCCTAGAATTTCGGAAGATTTGAAAGGATTTTATGGAACCTATAAGGTTTTAGGATTTTTTAAAAGGTTCCAATGGATTTCAATGGATAATAAAATGCCAAATTATTATTGTTTATGACAATATTATCCTATAGTAATGCTTGTTAGTTGCAATTATTTATAAAATTGTTAACATTTTGTCCACCTTTTACTTGGTGATGGAATAATAAATGCAAGTTATCAAAAATAATTGTTCAAACAATATATTATTTTTTGCATTTTTGTTATAAACGAAAAACGAATAAACATTCTAGAGTATCATGTATTGAAAATCTCTAATTTTGTTAATATATTTTTCTGAAATAGAACCCGATATTTGAAAAATTATTCTTTTGATGTTAATTTATTGTTCATAACTAAAAAGTCAAAGAAATGCTGAAAATTTAGGAAAAAATCAAAACTTTCTGGCATTACTCTGAGATAAGATAGTAATAAACAAGAACGAATTATTTAAACATTCATGTTTCCTTAATTAAACAAATTATTGCCCCACTAAGTACAAATTAATTAATTAATTAATTAATTTCAATCAAGTGTTGCCTCACTCTAATTAATAAGTGGACAAAATGTGTAAGATTTCAGAAAAAATTAAACTTTCTAGCATTATTCTAAGAGAATGTTGTTATAAACAATAATGAAGTTGTCCTACAGATTATAATTCTCATAATAGTCATAATACCAAATTCAATCAAAATGCATATAATTTTATGAAATTCCGTGATATTTCAGAAAATTTTATGATATCATGATATCTCATGGTATTCTTTAAAAATCAAAAATTTAAATCCTAAGACATTCCATGATATTACCTCAAATTCCATAGGATTCCCTTTAGTGAGAACAAATTCTAATAAATAACGATAAAATTCCATGAAATAATTTAAACTATAAACGTGCCTCATTTGAAAATAACACAAGTCATTAAGGAAATAAAACATAACTATTTTAGAAGAGAATTCATCCTTTCATTTACGAATGATTAACGTATCGACATCAGTAAAATTGGAAATTAATTCATTTTTAAATAATTCAAAGTGTGCAGTAATACCTGGGATTTAAAAATACTTCAAAATTAAATTTATCGTACATGGAGGAAATTTAATAATTTTATTGGAATAAGGGAAGTATAAATTAATTTTCAATGATTTCCTTTTCTTTAAATACGTTTAAAAAAAACTTGAAATTTGGAAATCAAAATTCTGTAGCATCACTGGTATAAGAAATGGGAATCAAAAGTTTCATTCAAAATTTCATCAAACGATAACAAAATATCAAAATAGCACTGCTATAAATTAACTTTAGAATTTACAGAATAAAATCGCCTTTTAACTTCCAAAAATTTAGTCTGTTTAATAATTAATGCAAATCCATAGGATCTTATGCCATGCCAGAAACAAGGAAATTAAAGTCACTATTTATTGTTTATTATTTTATGTGTGTTTCTATACGTATAGCGTTTAATCCAATTTTCTACATAAAAAAAAAGAAAAAAAATCGAATTTTCATGTGACTTCTATTTGTCTACTATTTTTCAAAAATTATGCAATAAAGCAACATGCAAATAAACGCAGCCTTGTCAAAAACATTCGATAACAGCTTTTCATCGGAGAGAGAAATTTGCTTTCCGGTTTTCAACATTGTTTGTCGAACTTAAATATTGAATTACCACTGGCACAAATTTCACCCTTTTTCCACGTTTTGATGGAAGTGAATGTCGTTGCAAAATGCAGCAGTTTCGTATCAAATATAAAAGTAACAAATAAAAAAGATTTTGAAACAAATATTTTATTTTATTATGTACATTTTGTAAAAATAATTTTGAATTACAATTTGTGAAAAATAGTTAAAAATGGTTAATGATATGAGTAAACTATTCAAAAAATGCATTTTTCTATTCTTTGCTGTTATAGTTTGCAAATTAAAAACAATTTTGAAAAAGAAAGCATAATTTGGCCATTTTTTATGGATGAAAATCGTTTCTAGAGAATAAACTAAAAACGAGTTCAAAATTCAAATGATTAAGACGTTTTCGAACCAAAAATTTTTAGGTCTCAACATTATTTTCCAGAATATTTTGTAGCTCATTCCGTTAAACAAGTAAAAATTATAACTCTAAACATAGTAGCACGGTAAACTTATTTATAATTTCTTTTTTAAATACCTAAGAAAAACATTTTTGTAAGAAAATGTTTTGTAAACTAAGATAGCTTTTTAAATAAAACTTTTTCTTACAATTTTGAAAAATTGTGAAAATTATTTAAAGAATATGAATAAAAACAATTTTTGGATAAAAATTTCAGGGCATGATGATCAGAAATCTGATTGAGAATGTTCAGCTGCATAGATGCTG
This sequence comes from Andricus grossulariae, assembly GCA_011634705.1. Taxonomy (NCBI): domain Eukaryota; kingdom Metazoa; phylum Arthropoda; class Insecta; order Hymenoptera; family Cynipidae; genus Andricus; species Andricus grossulariae. Next base: position 132,012,285 of record JAABKJ010007545.1, on the reverse strand, counting down.
TAAAAAAGGTTTCTAAAATTAGGTCATGTAACATACATCGGAGATAGAGCTAACGAACTTTTCTCGGATTCATCGAATCAGAAGCACTTTCATCGGATTATCGAAAGTAAATTTCACTGCGAATTCGAAAATTTTGTTATCAGAAACAGTACGATATTTTTTATATATTTTTTTTATGGATTTTGAATTATTAAGTAGATTTTCGCCAAAGTTATTTATTCTACACTGATATCAAGTTATGTAAAATAAATAACATAAAATGATAGTGACATTTTTACAAATCAATATTGTTAAATTAATTAACCTAATTGTTGATTTATTATTTCTATTTATCTTCTTTCATATTACAATAATTTTAAATAAATTAATGAAAAATTGTAAACTTATTAAAATCTACCTAAAAGAAACAAAATAAATCCCTCTGAAAATGAAGCTTAGAATAATAATTCGACCTAAATCAAAAGCGTGGTCGTAAATATTAAAATGTCCTTCCCGTATAAATATGATGATCAATATTCACGCCCCACGCTCTTATAGGTCAAATTATTATTAACATTACTATATTATTATTATTATTATTATTATTATTACAAACTTACTTTTCAGAGGAGATTACTTTGTTTCTTTTAAGCATATTTCAATGGAAGCTTGTTAGCAAAAAAAATTGTTGAATTATATATTCTGAACATATATTGAAGTATAACCAAATCCTATAATAGATATGTCAACTCAAATACAAATCAAACATGTAGATGTATATAGAGCATGAATTATTAAAGTAGATTTAAATATATTATTAGCCATAATCAATATTAGGAAATTGTACCAGATTTGGAATAATTTGTAGAATAATTTGCATTGCTAATAATATACCTTTAAAAAAAGCATGTTATAAAAAGAACTTCTATTCCGAATATTGTACAAATATTTTCAGAAAAAGTATAGGGCCTTCAATTCTGCTTCGATTATTAATTTTTTGTTCAAATTTTTAATTTTTTCGCTTTAATAACTGCTTGGTAAACTATATATTGTCCTAAATCAATGCATTTTTGCATAATGCAAATAATTCACTCATTCATCAATTTAATTGTAATAAACAAATTTGATAGGCAAATTATAAAATAGTGTTAATATCGCTCAACAAAATTTTATTTAAATATTCCTATAAATAACATATGTTAGATCAAATTTAATAAAATATAAACATTGAAATTTTTATAAAGAAATTCTAAAGTTTAGGCTCTTTTGCGTAGCAAAAAAATAATTTTCGCACTGAAAATGTTATAAATTATTGTACGAATGACTGCTAGTGGAATAATATTTAAAACCCCAACTATAATAATTGTATAAACAATTTTTGTAGCAAAATATTTCAATATGAGGTTATTTCAAATTTTAAATACCTTGAATCGCCAGAATGACTACACACTAGAGTGGTCCATATTTTTGTTTTCGAATTTTAATGCTTTTCGCCCCAAAATTCGTTCGAATCTACAATAAATATTTTTTTTCAACAATTTTTATTTTAAATTTAAACAATAGTTTTCAAAAATGTTAAAGATTAAGAAATTTGTTGTCTCTAAAAATATTTAGTTATTTATTTTAAATAAATTCTTCAAGAATTTTTAAATTCGTTAATATTATAAACTTTCGGGAATTTCATTTTTCGCGTTTCAGTTTTTTTCCCTAAAAAACATTTCTCATTATGAAATGATTTTATTATTTCTTTATAATTTTTTTAAAGCCAGAATAACCGTGAAAGTTAGAAACGAGTTAGAAAGAAGTAAGATCTGTGAATTAAAAATGCAAAACACTTAGGTCTAATTTTTCCTTCCACACTTTTAAAGTTAAACCTGGCTTTTCTCTTTCCCAAAGGAACTTCCGTCGATAAATTCTGCAAAAATAAGCAAACGAAATATAACCAATCGCTCAGAGCAAATATAGCATTTCTCAGTTCGAATAAATCACCTCAGAGGAAATAAATTTCGCTTTTAAAAAGAAATAACCTAATCTTCTAAATTCAATAAGAATAATCCGGTGGAAAAGAAAAAATTATTATTGAAGCCTTTAAATCAACAAGACCAGTTTATAATAATAAAAAATAACACTTTTTTCTTTTAAATTGCACAACATAAGTAACCCAGAATTAGTCGGAGAATTGCAACTCATAGTTTAAAATGTATAACTCAATTCAAAATTACAAACGTTTCAAATTGAAATTAGAAACATTTCAATTCGACTAAATTTTGAAATGTAGTTCAACTTTTAAGCTAGTAGTTCAACTTTTAACCAAACATGTAGTTGCATTTTCAACCAAAAAAAATGGATTCTCAATAAAAATTGTAAAAGCGGATATTTTAAGCAAGATAAGACTTTTATTTTAAACCAAAATCAGTTGATTTAAACCAAAAAGGACGAATTGTTAACAAAATAGTTGAATCCTTAACCAAAACAGATTCATTTTCACCCAAAAAGTGACATTTTTAACCAAAAAGCAGAGGAAATTTCTACAGAAAGAGATGCATTTTTAACAGAAGTTAGCATTTTAACCATCAAAGACTTCTCAGTCAATGGAGAAAAAAAAATTCACCCAAAATGTTGAAATTCCAAACCAAAAATACGAGTTTTCTACAAAAAGTTGAATTTTCAACCAATAATATTAATGTTTTACCAAAAAAGATGGATTTTCGTCAATTTACATGAATTTTGAACCAAATAGTTGAATTATTTTACTTGACAAAATGATCTTTTAATCAACAATGGAAAAAATAAATTTTTATTTCAAAAAATAATAATTTTCAGTTGAAAAAAACAAACTAATTTTCTACAAAATAGTTGAATTTTAAACTGGAGAATATTAGTTTTTAATTCTCAACAAAATACTTAACTTTTTAGTTATAAAATTAATTTTTAACCAAATACATCAATTTTCAACAAAATATGTAATATTTGATATTCCAACCAAAAAATATTTTAATTTCAAATCAAAAACAGTTGAATTGAACCAATGAAGGTGAATTCTCAACAAAAAAACTAAATCCTCAACTAAAAGAGGTAAATTTTCCACCAAACAGTTGCATCCAAAAAATTGATTTCTACAAAAAAGATGAATTTTTGACAAAATACATCATTTTTAACAAGATAAATACATTTTCAAGCAAAAGGATTAATGTTCTACAAAACAATATACATTTTTAACAAAGTACTTGAATTTTCTACTAATAATTATAAATTTTCAACCACATTTTTAACCAAAAATGTAATAGTTGATGTTTCAGCAAAAAAAAAAAATTTAATGTAAAATCAAAAAAAAATTCCATTCAATCTATGACGATGAATTTTGAACCAAAAACTTGGATCCTAAACTAAAAGAGAGTAATTTTCCAAAAAAACTATTGCATTGTTAACCAGAAAAATTGATTTTTTACCAAAAAAGAGGGATTTTCAATAAAATACATCAATTTTCAATAAGATTTACATTTTCAGCCGAAAAAATAAATTTTTATTTTAAAAGATGAATTTTTAACGAAATACATGCATTTTCTACTAAACATAATATATTTTCATTTAAAAAAATTAATTTTAAACCAGGCAAATGAATTTTCAAATAATATGATGAATCTTCAACTAAAAAAATTAATATTCTATAAAGTAGATCAACTTTTGACTAAATAGTTGAATTTTCAACTACACTGTTTAATCCTCGAACCGAAAATATCAATTTTCTTCGAAAAAATTTAATTTTCAACAAAAAACTTCATTTTCAACCCTAACAGATTTATTTCTAACCAGACAGTTATATTGTTACCCAAAAAAGATGAAATGTCTACAAAAAGGCGAATGTTTAACAAAATAGTTACATTTTTAAACAAACAAAATTGTTTAGTTGAAAAAGATTAAAAAAACAATCAAATTGTTGAATTTTGAAGCCAAAAACAGGAATTTCAACCAAAAAAGATTATTTTTAACAAAATTGTTAGATTTTCAAGAAAATATCTTATGTGAGAAATGTTTTGACACGGTACCCCCACCCCCCTCCATGTGAAACAGCATAGCAAAATCTTTGACCCCCCTCCCAACACACCGAAAAATTTTACGTAATTTATGCACGACTTCTTACTTAATAATTCATAGTAAAAATTGCACATTTTTTTTAACTTTAATTTGAAAGTTTAAATTTTTGCATTCAATTATAAAATATTTTAACTTAAATTACGCAAAATGAAAATCTGTGAAAGTTGAAACCTCAATAAAATTGTGTGAAAACCATTGATAATTAAAGTTTTTAAAAGGGTAGTCGTTGGACCGGAAACCGGAAAAAGACCAGGAATTTTTATAAACCAAAAAAAGTTAATTAATTACATTTTTTACCGGGAATTTTCAGTTCTAGGCAATTAAAAATTAAAAGCGTTTGAAATTGAAAATTTTTGACAAAAAACGCTTAAGTTGATCAGCTGTAAATATAAATTATGTAGTGATTTTTAAAATTGAACTGTAGTTCGAGTATTAAAAATTAAAGAATAATTGACTTTACAAGATCAAAATGTATCGATTCACAAATTTTGACGTTGAAAATTGAACAGTTTCAATTTAAGTTTATAATACATTTATAAAGTAAGTAAATAAATAATAACAAATAAAGTACAAATTTTCTCAAATACTTTCAATTCAAAAAATATTTTTCGGTCCTAAATATTCCATTTTTAACTCCATAAATTTGAAACTTTTTAAGTAAACAGAACAATTGTTTAACATTTATAAATATTTAACTGTTCATTCAAAATGATCAATTATAAATCGCATATTTAAAATTAAATAATCTGAAACAAAATAGTTTGAAATAGCCTTGAATCGTTAAAATTTTATAGTACTAAATTTAATATTTCTAACTTAAAATTGCTTAAAATGATGTAATTTTGAATATTTATAAATTCATTGACTCATTCTTTAATTTAGAGAATTAAAATCATAGCGTAGATTTATATTTTTTGCCCATTTTAACGACATTTAATTAAATATTGTTCAATAGAAAAGTGTTAAAATCGTCCAATTTATACGTGTAAATTATTAAGCGTTTGGATGAAAAAATGTGTAAGCTCTACTTCTAAAAGTTTATAATTCAAAAGATTTCCACTTTAAGTGCTGTAATTCGCAGTTCAGTTTTCATAATTTTTAATGAAACATTTTTCAGCCTTATAAGATTTCGAATTCTTGCTCAAATAATTTAATTCTGACAGTATCAGAGTTTAAATTTTGCAATTAGAATTCGTTTGATTCTATTTTTCTCAAAATTGTGATTATGGTTTGTGGAATTCAAAAGGTACAAATTGAAAATATTACATTTTGATTTTAGTTTTAAAGGGCAGTATAATCTTCATTGTAACTTCTTTTAATAAATGAAAACAGAGAATCCAACAGTTTTTGAAATTTATTCAATTGTGAAGTGAAACTTCTTTTCGAACGGGAGTAAATTGAAAAAAAAACGAGCGAACGCTCGATTCGCAAATACTTTAAAGACTTCTTTTTGATATCCCCACTACTGCCACGCCAAGCACTGATTTTATTCACTCCCATTTATCTGAATTCAATCGAATTTTTTGGATTTTAACATTTTTGTTCTAGTAAATTGAATTATTTTTTATTTATCTTGATTTGGTATAAATTTAATCGAATTCTTATTAATTCATACTAATGCTTTGCAAATTTATTTAGGTCTTTGACTTTTCTTGATTTTTTTAACTCTTTCTGAGTTTTGTAGAATTTACTTGAATTCGTCTAAATTCACTCAATAATACTCAAATAAATAGATTAAATTTTGTTTAATTCACCCTGCATTTTTTTTGTTTACTAACCTCGAATTCTTAGACATTTGTTTCAATGTCCATAAATTTACTCTAATTTTTCTGAAATCAGTGGTATATCTTGGATCAAACTTTATTTAACCCACTTATATAAATTTGAAATTTACCCAGATCATGAATTCCTTTAATTTTTTGTTTAATTCTTTGGAATTTTATTATTTTTTAGCCATCGCTGAACTCTATTGAATTCACTTGAATTCTTTTAAATTAAATCAATTCTACTTAATTTAATGCATTATAGAATTGTTTTACTTTCTTTTATTGATTCAGCCTGAAGTCTTTTAAACTCGCCTTGAATTCTTAACTATTTTATCAATTTCTTTCAAATTCTCTTGAATTCTTCTGAATTCTCTCTAATTTTTCTAAAATCAATGGAACATATTTTTTTTCTCGAATTTTTTCACTTCTCTTAAATTTTATAAATATTCGCCTTAAATTTGTATGAATTTCATCGAATTCGTTGAAATTTGCCTGGAATTTATATAAATTTCATCGAATTCTTTTGAATTTAAAATAAAATTTGTCAAATATTATTATTAAATTGTAAATTAGTCACTTTTAGTAAATTTTAGTCACTTTTTGAGTTAGAAATTCGTCACTTGTACGCTCTTTGTTTATTTTTATTAACAAAAATGTTTCGAAAGTTTCGTCTTTTAATCAAGGGCCTAAAATATAAAAAATTTAGAACTATATACTTTGCTTGGCACGCCATCCGAAAACCAGATATAAATAATTATTATCAAGATTCGCGATAGTGAATCTCCGCCAAGTTAAAAAAAAACGTGAATATCTCTTCTCGAAAGAACAAAAGGTGATAAATCCACTTGAGTTAATTTCTCTTTTTTTAAGATATATTGTAGCTTGAAATCCATTGATCAAAATAAAATTACAAATGGGATATTATAATTAAACGGGCTTTTAAGTAAATTGAATGCAAAAAAAAAATTTCAACCGGTTAAATTAGAAGGAATCTGTATTATCATCTGAGTTGGTAACTATCGACCATATGTAGATAACTTTCACGAACTGTGAAACTGGAAATCAACAATATCGATCTAAGGTAACTCCTTCAGTAACAGAACTTCTTAACGTCATTTCAGACTAGATGGAGTTTGAAAATTTATAAATTACAATTTTTAATTTTTAATTTCTTAAAAAAGATCTTTTTCCATCGCTCAGGTGGGAATCGAACCTCACGTCTTTCGATTGCCGGTCGGGTGCTTTCCCCACTAAGCTACTAGAGAGATCGACGAAGATACTTTTTTCAGGTATACGCTTTTCATAGCAAGAAGTTATGTTTTGAATACAAGTTAAATTAAAAGTAATCTGCATTATCATCGGAGTTGATAACGATAACATAACTAACATAACTCCTTGCTATGAAAACCGTATATCTGAAAAAAGTATCTGCCTTCGATCTCTCTAGTAGCTTAGTGGTTAAAGCCTTCTTTTAAGTTGCTCCTCAAATGTGTTATTATATTAAAGTAAAAGAAAATAGAAGCATCCAGTTAGAAAATCATTTTTTTTAAAGATATAATATGCCTAATGTAGACAAGAAGAAAAAAACTCTTTTCTCAACTTTATGAGGCCCACATACATGAATCCAAACTTGTCTTCTGGTGCTACTTAAATTTCTTATTTGGTTATATTGCTTTAAACTCAACGAAATATTAATATAATAATCATTTTTATTATAAAATTCAATTGAATCATGTAGTAAAACTTGTAATATGAAGAATACGTAGTGTTTTTAAATTCTCGGTCATTTAAAATCGGGTAATATTACCGGTAACATACCGGTATGTAACCGAAGCTTCGAGAATTTATCGAGAATTTATGAGAATATTCAATTATAATGTTTTTTTGTTATTTTAAAAAGTAATTAGATAATGTTCACGATGTTATAGTTAATTTTCGACCATTTGATATATTTTTTTAATATTTGTTATTACAAAAAATATACCAAATGATCAAAAATTAACTATAAAATCTTGAACATTTATTGACGGTGGTCGACAACCCTTCAACATCTAAAAAATTCAGTAATTAGACAATGTTAGCACTTGTAGAATAAATTATAAGCAGCTCCCATTTAGGTACAGTACAAGTCCAATAAGTTGCCGTCCGATAAGTGTACACTCCCCTTAAAACCTAATCACACGCACGGCGCGCACACTAATTGGGGTTCTCCCACTACGTGTGCTATTTTGCTTATGATTTGCGCATCATTCTTATAAGCATGCGCGCACCTAATGTCTTGCTACTAGAGGGGGCATCCGATAAGTCCGCAATTCCTGGAATTTTCCGCCCCTACAGCCCCGAAATGAGAAACTTATCGGACTTCTACTGTATTTTCGAAACCTAACATTCATATTGAATTTTGGTAATCAAATTAATATCTAGTGATTTATTTTTATTTTTGAGTTAATCTAGCATGACCTTCTAAGTTTTGAATGTTACTGACATCGCAAATCCTAAACTTATCTATATTTTCAAAATGTTTCTCTGCAACTTGCATATGTTATATGATATCGACAGTATTTCATGTATTTCTCTATATTAGAGGAAGCTAGAAATCAATGTTTGTCAAACTGAAATAATTTTAACTAGAAAACATATAAAAAGCACAATTCGTAAGCAGACATAAAATTCCTAATATTATTCAAATAACGGAACAGCTGTAGAAAAAAATCTGTTAAGTCAGTAAATAATTTTCAGTTAATAATGCTGGGAAGGCATTCAGTGCAAGCAGCCTCTAGGTTTCGCGTCATCAATGTTTTTAAAATTTGTCTTATCTGTATTTTACATATATGACATGCGAAGACGGAAGTGTTCCACTCGTCTATAAGCATCTACATATAATGCTGGATCCCTCAGCATACATGCGTGACCGATTATTCGGTGTTACTTCAACAATTATTTAGCTTTATTTTGAATGTTTCAAAATATATCAATTTTAATTGCAAAAAATATAGCTCTATAAAGCTTGATAGGAGTAATCTTACTGAAATCACTTGACTACAAAACGAATTTCAAAAGACTTTCGATATCTAAAATCATGCGGTATGGTGAGAGAGAAAGAGACAGAGAGAGAGAGAGAGACGAGAAAATTTCACAAATACTTGTTAGTAGAATGTGTTTTCACATTGAACGAAAATTTTTGTTATTCAGCCCGGACATAAAGCCTTTTTTAACAATCACCTCTTGAAAAGTCCAAGTGTTCACGCCATTCAGATTGCCAAGTTGTAAACACTAAATCTCTCATACTTTATGAAAATCTATACATGTGCTTAAAGATGATCAAAATAAAACCGTTGCAGTACTGTTTAAAATTTTTTGAAAATTCAAGCACTTTTACATCACAAACTCAACTTAAATTTCAGATACTGCTAACTGAAAGTGATTTTCATGCATTTGTAAAGAAAAATTTATTTATGAAAATCCACTACATTCTATTTTTATATGTTAAAACATGTAGTATTTTTAGTTCAATTTCTCAAATAAATTGTGTAGTTTTACCATATTATAATCCACAGATATTTCAAACTATAAATTTCACAGAATAATATTGCCATCCTGACGAAGAAACTGTACAACTGCATTTTGAACGAATAGCAGATGTGCTACCGAATACAGGCATCAGCCTTCAAGAAACACTGAGTATTCCTGCTGGTGAAACTTAACAACTACCAATTTTCCAGAAATTAATGAAAAAATCAGATAATGATGTAATTATTAGTTTATTATTAAATTAAAATTAATTGATCTTTAATTATTTCAGATAATTAATAATAATTATATTATTAATCAACTAGAATTAGTTTGGCCCTACAGATAAAAATGCACATGTGCTATTGAAAAGAAGGATCGGTGGCTCGAAGCTACCCTCGAATCCGAGTGAAGAAACTTAACATGTACTTGTGCTATTCGATTTAAGGAAATCGGACTGCAGGAAGACTGAGGGTCCTCATGAGCAAAACACATCTGCGCAGATGTGTTTCTTTTCTATCAGAATCTCAGGGCTCAGCACTATCCCAAATCCTCGAATTCGTGTAGATATGCTACAATTTCTGCAGATGTATTGTTTCTTCATCTGGAATTCTTGAAAATCGCTGTAGATATGCTAATTGAGACCTGAATATCTCTAAATTTATTTAAAATTTTCAATAATGATTAGCATACTTAAATTGGTCTTTTCATTACGAATCCAACTACATAAAAAAGTCATTTTTTATAAAAATACAGTTGTACAGTTTCTTCATCAGGACGGCAGAATAAAGCTAGAATTCAAAACCTTAACCTAGCCGATCATACTTTAAAATTATCGTCTTTGAATTTTAATGCACACTGTACATGAAATTTAATGTACGTGAGTAGAAAAAGCTTCCAATACATATGCACTTAAATTGAGACAGATTTTTCTAATAGTGAGGTAATTGTCATGAGCGAGAACTTGTGAAAGTTATTGAAAAAGTACTAAAGACAGGGTGGATGAAAATTTTTCAATTTTTTCAAAATTTAGTTCTGAGCAATGATATCTTAACACTTAAATTATAATCCTGCAACATTTTAAATATCGAATTTTTGATAAATGAAAGATGACCATTTTAAACTGATTATTCTTGATAGTTACTTAAATTGCTTCTTTTATAAGTTCTCTGTCTCTGCCTGATTAGCAGGTTTTCCCTAAGCTGTGGCCACCCTGATTAAAGCGACGTGAAAATAATTTATTTTTGTAAAATGGTATGGTTTTAATTATTCTTATAATAGTCATAATAGATAAATAGAGCATGTAAGCCTCTTTGTAATAAACTGTTAAAATAGGTTTTTCGGAAGTAATTTTTACTCATTTTAAATTGCAATATGAAACCAAATGAAATTAATGCTCAAATGAAAAGTAGAGTTTTATCGCGTTACACTAACAATTGGGTAATGGAAATTTTCACAATTATTCAAATAATAATTCAGACCTAGTTACATAAGTCCTTAAAGACTATCAGGATACAAGCTTATTGCTTGTTAGATATGTCATCAATCTTATTGTCTTCTTACAATGATTGCAATCATCGAGCTATTTGAATTAAACCAAACGAAGTTTTCACTGACAAGAAAAGGAAATTTTATTGTGAATACCGGAAAAGTTTAAACTAAATAGTAATTACAAGGAACCAACAAATTTAAAACAAGAGAAAACGTGCGTCTTGGCAAGTACAAACACACTAAAAAAACGATTAGACTCCAAATTAGATAACGAAAATGTTAACATTTATAATATGAGCGATAACTTTCAAAAGTTAAACACTCTGACACTAGTAAGAAAGCTTAAAAATAAATCGTATATAAAATGGTTGGGATTCGATGATTCTCATAATAGTTGCATAAGTAATTCAAAATTATAAAACACTTTATGTATTTAAAAATTAAATTGCTGATTAAAAAATTATTATTTAGTTCACTGAAAAATGAAGATTTGACTGTCTTACAGAATTTTTTTGTTTAAATTATGAAAACCGACTAAACGTGAAGATATTATGGAACCAAAAAAAAAATCTCCTTGACAATGAATTTGGAAAATTTAAATTCTGAAGATGTTCGAAATTGAAGTTTTATAAGAATAGTTTCTTTGCGTGAGCAATTCTGAATTGCTGCACTACTAAGATATCACTGTAAAAAATAAAAATATTGTACCAGTTAGAATGGTAAAGTTACCAACAAAAAATTGGTACAATTTCACTACTCTGATTATGGGGTGAATAACACTTGCATGTTAGAAGTTCCAACCAATTTTGTAACTTTACCACTTTTAGACTGACACTATATCAAGGCGTTGTAGAAGTACAGTTTCTGCTTGTGAATCTGTGACTCTCAGAGTAGGTAATGAATGGACCTACTTTCAGAGTGGTGAATTTTTTGACCCCGGTAAAAGTATAGAAACTGTTACAAATTCCTTTTTATAACATAATCGCAAGTCTTGAAATTTAATAATTGATAACGGTGCGTACTTACACAGCTCTTAACGTAGTATAAGTACAAGTAATTGTAAAGTTTCAAAGTCGCGGAGAATAATGAAAAAAATGGTAAAATTACAATTGTTTGTCAAAGAGTGTTTCAGCACGGTATATATTATGGAAAAATTTATTTACAAAATTAATAAAAAATATAGTTAAAAGATGTATTTAAAAAAACTTATTTATTTATTTATTTATATTCGTATATACGTCCATTTATTTTTTTGATAATTACGTAGTATACCATGATTCACATTTCTCATTTAGATGCTAAAGTTACCATGTTGAATAAAAACACGAATATTTTTGGTTAGAATGCCATCACCTATAAATTCATAATGTTTATAATGCATTGTAATTTTACAGAATCTGTTTGGAAACTTACGTAACCTAAAAGTTGAATTCCATACTAAAAGTGGATATTCTTTATTGTCAGTGAAAACGTTACTTTGGGAATAGGTAATAATCGGACCTACTCTGAAAGTGGTAAAATTACCAGAAATTTTTTTGACAGTGCATGACACACGGCCAAAAATAATGGATGCCCTGGAAATCCAACTTTCTGGCCTTGGGTCGTAATATACTATTTGTGCAACTTGTTTACATATATTTTGCTAACAAAAAAAAAAAAAATGAAAATATGCGCCACTATGCGAACATTCCAAAATTATGCGAGGAAAATAAAATTATGCCTTGTTGATGCGATGTAAAATTCATTATATTTGGCATGGAAACTTTACATAACATGAAAGTACAAATTAAATTGCACAAAACCGCAATTATTTTTTCCTCCTATTTATGTTTATTGCTGTTTTATAACATTTTAGTGGCAAAGAAACAATTAAAAAATCTTGTTAAAGAAATTTCTTTACAATATTCCTTCTGGTGCCCAGGTTATAAATTTTTCATCTTATCTATTGTATATTTTTAATCATTTGTATGGGGAAGATCGAACAATTTTTTGAATCCTAACAAAAAAGGTTTACAGGCACAATTATGCTCTTGTATCTGTATGTTTATAAGAAATTGTACTTTTGATGACTTTTGACGAAGCCAAATACTTTTTTTTCAATCGGACACAAAATAAGAGTCTTTTCATTTGTATCAGCAAAAAATTGTATTCATAAGGCATTTTTCTGAAGCTAATATGTATATTTAAAAAAAATTGAAAAGTACGAAAATCTCATATCTTACGTACATTTGATGCTCGCAACTTTTAACATTTTTCTAATCTGAAAAAATTAGGAGAGTACCAGCTATGCACGTACACAGACAAGAGACTCTCAACTATACTACGGACCGATTCTTGGATTGTAAAGTCCAATAGTCAGGGAACCAGACCGAAGGGGACGTGCTGAATTCTAGCTATAGGTCTCCCCGAAAAATTCTAGGTGACCCAACAGAGCTCCGTAAGGGATCCAGAGGCATCCGGAAATGCCTTCAATTAATCTATTAATGGCTGATACGGGAATCTCAATGATATAGATAAACTTGCACCACAGAATAAGTGCCTCGGCGATCCTAACTAGGCGTATGGTAGTGGTGCAGACAGACCTAATAGACAGAAGACCCTAATCTAAGAACCCTATTTATACAACAAAAAGATTAGTGGATTAGGAGGTTTGACTAAACATATAAGGGGCCACGCGAAAAAGCACCAAGAAATGGCATAGCGGTCAAGGGTACGAATGCGCTTTTGATTCCAAAGCTCTGCTCCAGCGACCTCTCGTTATTAAAGTGATTATCAGAGGCAAAAGCGGAGAAATAAAATAGGTATAGCCAAAATCTGAATTTGTGAAGCAAACTAGAAAAAGAGTCTTCGGAAAGACATACTTAGTTGACTCCATAAACAAAGTATGCCTATTCTTTAAAAAATAGCCAAGCTCTGGATATGTTGATAAATATTGTCTAAATAATTAATAATTATTGTAAATTTCCAAAGCATCATACATAGAAAAGAGTTCTTTGAAAAACATTTTTTATTGATTCCGTAAACAAATTGAGCCTATTCGTTGAAAAATGGTCGAACTTTTAATTTTTCAATCAAAATTGTTCAAATAATAATCAATAATTCTTGTAAATTTACAAGGCAACATAGAAAAGAGTCATCAGAAAGATATTCTTAGTTGACTCCCTAAACAAATTGTGCCTATTCTTTGGAAAATAGTCAAATTCTGAATGTTTATGAAAATTTTTGAAATAATTAATAATTATTGTAAATTTGCAAAGCATCATACAAAAAAGTCATCGGAATGATATTCTTAGTTAATTCTGTATACAAATTTAGCCTATTTGTTAAAACATAGCCAAATTCTAAATTTTTTAATGAAAATGGTTTAAATCGGTGATTAATTCTTGCAAATTTACAAAGCAATATAGAAAAGAGTTATCAGAAATACTTTTCATAGCATCATATAAAAAAGTAATCGGAAAGATATTCTTAGTTGACTCCTTAAACAAATTATGCCTATTCTTTGGAAAATAGCCAAACTCTGAATATGTTTATGAAAATTGTTGAAATAATTGATAATTATTGTATATTTGCAAAGTATCGTAGAAAACACTCATTGGAATTACATTCGTTCTTGATACCTTGAACTAATTTATCCTATTCGTTGAAAAAAGGCCAAGCTCATAATTTATTTATGAAAATTGTTTAAATAATTAATAATTCTTGGAAATTAGAAAAGGATCATACAAAAAAGTCATCAGAATGATATTCTTAGTTAATTTTGTACAAAAATGTAGCCTATTTGTTAAAAAATAGCCAAACTATGAATTTGTTTATGCAAATTGTTTAAATTATTAATAATTATTGTGAATTTACGAAGCAACATAGCAAAGTGTCATCAGAAAGACATTCGTAGTTGACTTTGTAAACAAACTGTACCTATTACTTGAAAAATAGCCAAACTCTGAATGTTTATGAAAATTGTTAAAATAATTAATAATTATTATATATTTGCAAAGTACTGTAGAAAAGATTTATTGAAAATACATTTTTTCTTGATACCCTAAACTAATGTATCCTATTCGTTGAAAAAAGGCCAAGGTCTTAATTTGTTTAGGAAAATTATTTCAAAAATTAATAATTCTTTTAAATTTGCAGAGCATCATAAAAAAAGGCATCGTAAAGATATTTTTAGTTAATTCTGTAAAAAAATTTAACCTATTTATTAAAAAATACCCAAAACTCTATTCGTGGAAAAATGGCCAAAATCAGAATTTGTTCATGAAAATTCTTCAAATAATTAATAATTCTTGGGAATATACCAAGCATAGAAAAACGTTACCGTAAAGATATTCTTAGTTGACTCCGTTTTCTTTAAAGATAAATGAGCCAAGGGTAAACACATTTTTAAAATTTTCTAAACTCCTTTAAATTCCAATTAGAAGGACGTTATATTCTTTGAAAATGTAATTGAAAGTTAAATAAAAGAAAATTATAAACGTTCATAATTTTGTATTGTTAGTTAAAATTATAAGGATGTAATCGTCTTTGAAAATGTAAATGAAAGTAAAATAAAACAAATTTATAAATGTTTATAAATTGTATTGTTTATTATTCTAATAAAAAAAATTATTTTCGAAAAAAGTAAGGCTGTATAATTTTAAAAAGAAACATTAAGAAATGAGCCAAAATATTAATTAAAATTGTAATTTTGTCTTTGTCGATTTATCAACGGCTTGCCAATATAAAGGGGACTGAGGTTTTCAATTTTTCACTTGAAAAAAAATTTCTATTTGAAAAAAAAAGCTTTTTTCATACTCTTTAAAATCACGTAGCGCTTGGGCACGAATACTGTCAGGTCTAATGTGCCTCTAAACTTACATTTAACTATCTTGGGATGATTTATTGTGTGTATGTATATTATATATATTACATATATATATATATTTAATAATCACTAACAACGCGAACACTAGAACATATTTTGAATCAACTCTACAGATGTCTTACTTTTGCTTACTTGCTCTTTTTATGGTAACCTTTCTTTATTTTTTTAATTGTCGGGAAAAAATCAGTTTTTTCCTCTAAGGAATACCGTTTAAGGGCAAGATGTATTCCATCTTGGGTCGGGATCTCTGAATGGTACTTTAAATTGCTCAGTATCGTCACCTCAGAATCGAATCTAGCTTTCAATGCTTCTACATTTACAGCATGAGTTTCTTGAGAGCTGAACATAATGATTGATTCCTTAAATCTTTTCAATGCCCATTCATATAATGCCTGTTATGTAAAAATCTGGTATTTTGGAGAGGTTTGCAGACAAGCTCCTGCAGCAAGTCTCTTCAAGTTTCCACCAATTCTGTCACGATGCCCTTTTCCATGAGCCAAAGCGTGAAAGTGCCACTCTGCTTCGATTCAAAAGTCTTCCTTATGAAACCGGAGATTGTCAAAGTGGTACTTGTTTTTGAAGTGTTTCGGTGCTTCGCTAGAAAAGTAAAATATCTTCTTGGGTTCAAAATAACTCTTCAAGTAATTGATAAGTACTTTCTGAAAATCGTGTACGGCCACAGAATTATGAATCGAAGCGTCCGCTAATATGGCCATGCTACAATGTCTGAAATTTGACTTTTTCAATACAGTGATAATCTAAAATTTGTGGCAACAAGTTTCTAATAATACTTGCTCCTGGACATTCCTTGTATTCATCAAAATGGCAGCTATCCGTAGGAGTGCTACACATAATTTTGTCTAAGCAATCATAATGATTGTTAATCAATAAATCAGTATTTTTCGTTAATTTTTCGATATTGACTCCATGAAGCTTCAGTTTCAAGTTTTCGTGATGCACGCAAATTCAAACATTGTGAGTTCCACAAGCACCAGCAAATACACAAGGTTTCCGTCTAAGCTGTGTAAGTTTGGATAGTCTGATTTTTACGTCAGGATGCAGCTCGATAAATCATTAACACAGTTCAGAAGCATTGCCTAACAGATTTGTTTTCTGAAAGTGTTCACGCGAGCCATCTTTTTTCTTCGCTGAAATGAAATCTTTCATTCCTGGAAAAAATACGATTGTTCGCATCATCTTTATAAAAGGCTACAACAAGAGCGTCAACTTGAGGGGATAATGCTTTTCCTGCTTTTGTATTAGGACTCGCGAAAATACCACGCTCAGCAATAAGTTTTTTAGCTATTTAACACTAGCGTTCTGACGCACCAAATTTCTTAGGTAACTTTCTGCGACCCCAAGATTTTGTCAGATTTGATACATTTTGTCACATGACAATTTTGATTTTTTAGTAGGAATATCAAAATCAGGATCAGAGTCATTGACAGAAGAAATATAAGATGTAACAGCACTTGCATTGTCATTAATACCCTGAAAAGGATCATCAGCCCGGTCATCAGTTGACACATTTAAAACTGGGTCTTGAGAAGATACGTTCATGACGTTTCTACATGGTCCGCATACTTTTGAGTTGACTGGCAACCAAGAATATTTATAATGTAGACTCTTAGGGATTTCTCTTAAGCTGCTATGTTTTCTGTGAGATTTTTTCTTCAAAGGATTGCAGCATTGATTGAATATGCTTTTTTGTGACATTGTGATGTAGCTTAAGCCAAACATACAACCATTATCACCTTGAACACAATATTTATAAATTTTTCCGACTCTCTATATTCTTCTTTCAGTGGATTTTTACAGCAAACCTTATTCATTTTCGACAAACTTTATCCAATCTACCAGCCAAATTATTATCTGAGTGCTCGGACGTTAGATTTTGAAAGCACTCATAAAATTATGAATGAAATAAAAAGTTTAAAATGAAATATATAACGTACTTTATATATTTATGCACAGATATCACCCCCAGATAGTTAAATGTAAGTTTAAAGGCACATTAGATCTGACAGTATTCGTGCACGAACGCTGTTGCGTTAAAAAAAAAACAATAATTTTAATCGTTATAATAGTCTTAAAATATATGAAATGAGCTTTTGAAAACACTATAATAAAAGTCCAATCGAATCGGCTTAAAATAAGTTACACTAACGTGAAGATGAAGAAACGCGTGAAAAAGTGAAAACTTCAGGCCCCTGCATATTGACAACCTTTTGATAAATCGACTTATGGTTTGTTGAATTATTATAGGTCCACTAGGACAACCCAATCCAACAAAAAAATTAATTTTAGGTGGGAGCACTTGACGTATTCTGCCCTATATATCGCCTGTGCTTATTTCTCGGGCGACGCTGAGGGGCCTCCACTCTCTGAGGTCGAGGCTCTAATTCAGCACTGCCAGGAGAATAGGATTCCTTTGCTGTTGGGCTGTGACGCAAACTTTCACTGTAAAATGTGGGGCCATGAACATCAAAGGAGCTATTCACAAAATACGTGACACATTTTTCACGATCTTTACCCCCCCCCCCCCCCGTGATGCTTTTTCCATTGTTCTTAACATGGAGAATGATACTTTGATAGAGCCCCACCCAACCCTGAAAGTATCACGTATTTTGTGAATTAAGCCAAAGGCAGAGGAAGAAATTTAATTGAATACCCAGCGGGTACTGAGCTGGAGATCCTTAATCGTGGTGATACTCCCACACTGCAGATTAAAAGCAGGAGCGATGTTCTCGATTTGGCACTATTCTCGGAAGAACTGAGGAACAAGATAGTAGGCTAGAAAGTCTTTGACGAGAAGTCACCCTCGACTCACGAATATATATTGTTCCAGTTAGCCTTAGAAAAAGTGGCGGTTTCAAAGATCAGAAAGCCCAAGAACATACGTTAGGACTCATATAAAGCGGGACTCAAAGGTAGGCTCATGGAATTCCCCAAAAGCTATGGATGCGTCAGAGCACGCCGTGGATTTTCTGCGAAGAGCTCTGAGTACATCATATGACAACCATTGCCCTACAAGAACAGAACTAAACTGCCTTCAGACTGAAACATCTGCAAGATGGCTCAGAGAAATATATGAACACTCCGAAGACGGCGAGTTTGCCGAAGACGAGGAAATCGGATCCTTCTGCTCCTTTAAATCACCGAGGGCGTCGGCCACCCACTGGCGAAACTATTTATAGCAAGCTTTGCCCATAAACATGTGCCATCGGCATGGAAAGACGGCAGGGTGGCCTTCATTTCCAAACTTGGGAAAGAGGCCTACACTGCAGAGGGTGCCTTCAGCATTATCCCTCCAATAGCTATCTGTCGTGAGGCTTCAAGGTGTGTCGTACCAGACCAGCTAGTAAGTCTAGTTACATGAGTAGCGCCGCAGCGATGCCCACAAGGGGGTGTCCTGTGCTGCATTGTAGTGGACGGCTTCCTTCGCAGACTAAATGAGGAAGGGTATTACACTCAGGGATACGCGGTTGACTTTGTAATCCTAATCAGAGGGAAGGGAGGGGGGGGGGGTCATCAGCAAACGTTGATGGGTCTTACAAGATCAGTACTGCGCATCGTTAGGCTCTGGTGCGACAGTTCAGGACTCTCGGTAAATCCGGAAAAGACCAGTCTGGCCATTTTTACGAGAAAGTACAAAGTGTCGAAAGTTAACGCCCCTGCATTGCGTGGTAAGAAGCTTATTATCTCAGATTCAGTTCAATATCTGGGAGGTAGCCCTGGATAGCCAACTGAACTGGGTGAAGCCTCTGGAGACTCAACGAAGAAATTTTGTCAGGACACTTTTAATGTGCAGAAGAGCCTTTGTTTTGACATGGGATCTAGGGCCTAAAACGCTTGTATGGCTGTACTACGCTGTCCATAACCAAGGCTGCTGTACGCGGCCGTAGTCTGGTGGCCACGGGTGAATCTTAAAAAAATGCAGGACAAGTTGCGACGATTACGAACACTAGAGTTTAGGGGCACGCATGCACAAGTGGACAAAACGAGGTTCAACACCACGAGAGAGTGCCGGAAATGTGACAGGGATGATGAAACATCCCTCTATGTCTTATAACAGTGCCCGGCATTAGCTAGGCTCGGGCAACAAATTCTTGGACCCATTTCATGGAACCCGACAAAATTATAACGCGATCAGGTGTTGACATCCTGGGCTTCACCAAGAGGTCTGAAATTCACTACTGAACGCGAACAGTTAAGGATGTGGTACAATGGACTGTATAGCCTAAGCGCCAGAGGGGCCCCTATGGGGGCCCCCGCCTGCCTATGACATAAACTAAACAAACTACGGTGTATGAAATATCTGCAGTAAAAAATTACGTTTGAGTTTCTACCTTGGAAGGTTTTAACTTTCCATGTTGATTTCCACGTGGTTGGATGAATTCACGTGGACTTTCACCTGAGTTTTAATTTGAAATTCCATGCGAAATTCTAAGTGGATATTTTCACCTGGGAATAGATTACAACAAGCACTTGTATCGTTAAGAGAAAAAGCCTCGGTGGCTCAGCGTCAGACTTCCATGCAGGAGGACTGGGGTTCGTTCCCTGAACCGGTATCAATGGTGATTTTTCTATGTACATCTACCGGGGCTTTTTTGGTTCGTAACCCAACTTAAACAGTTGGTCCCCTCAGAAGAGGCTGGTTACGTACCAAAGATACATGGGCCTTTCGAGAGCTTAACCTTGGGGGGTCGAAGTCTTCTTGCGCTTGAGGCACCTATGGGGAATCACGTTCGATGGTCGCTAGTCGATTTCGAGTAATGAACACACACACACACATACGTTTACATAACACACCAAAACAGTGCTTCGAATCTGTGCATATAATAGATGACCTCATAGAGATCGCTCCATCCACCCTAGCCTGGCCGTATTCTCCTTCTGCGGCCTGCTAGGGAGGCTGCCGAATGGCAGAGTGAGTGAGGATCACTTTGCCTGTTACAAATTAGGACGTCATTTACTGTGCGATAGGTACGCCTGACACCTGAGAGGTATATTCTGAGAACGTTGGTAACAACAAAAACCACCAAGATCCAAAAACACTCCGCAAAGATGACTGGCTTCGGAGTACTGCGCTGAGAATAAACACGGGCATGGCAAAATAGGATTTATAGCTTGAGCGCAAGGGGGGGGGCGCCCCCACCCCCACATTAAAACTAACTATTGTTAAGAGAAGCTGACACTCAAAGTTCAGGTGACCAAGGATTTTCAAATTGCCTATTTTAACAATTCTATTCGTCAATGTCCTAGTAAAAAATGTAACTGTGGCAAGGAAAATCATGTATATAGCAATATGTTGTCGCCCTAGAGTTATACTACGCCATGTCCGCTTTTTGAAATTTTTGAACTATTAATATTTTAAGGCTCAGTAAGTGTTAAACTTTGTTTTTTAATAAATTTTTCAGCAAAATTCATTCTCTCAGTTTTTACAATTATTATCTAAAGTAATGACGTTAATTAAAATTTAGAATTATATCACGCCATGTCCTTTTTTGCTTTACTAAAAGTGAAAAAATGCCAACTTCGTAATACATATTTTATATGGATAACCTAAGTTCAGTTTGAGAGATAACAATTTTCAAAAATATGTTTAACCTTAAAAGTAACCATCGGAATAATACTCGAAAGTCAATAATTTGCAAATAACTCGTTCAATTCGAGGTATGAAATACGATAAAATAATGTAAACTATAATTTTGTTAAACTTTTCACTTAAAAATATAATTATAAATAGTTTATTTATAAATATTTTGTGGACATGGCGTACTATAATTCTGAGAAGAAATGAATTTTTTGAATCTCATATTACGCCATAGCCAAAACCAATTTTGCACATCAGATAAAATACATTCATAACAGTAATAAAATTTGCGCTTATATGTTCTTCATCACGCATTATTTTTTATCGATAAACTTATTTTGACATTTTACAGCGTTTTAGTAGAGTATATAATGGTTAAACTTTAAACCTCATTTTTTCTGTTTGGCAGTTGAGGGTCATGACGTACTACAACTATAAAGCGACGATGTGCCATAACGGTCTTCCTTTTGCCATTAGTTATTTCTTAAAGAATATATTTTTCTTTGAGAATCTTCATTTTCATTGTTGGCTTTACAGTCAGGTAGATGGTAAAAAATTTAATTGTTTCAAACGTTTCGGCACACAATGGTGGCCCTCATAAGTAAATTTTATTAAATATTATGATCATTTGTAAGAAATGTATGTCATAGTCAGGAGAATATTTTCTCGAGAGGAGAAAAGCAATATTTTTACGTCTGCACACTGCTCACTGTTAAATGAAACATTCCTAACTATACAATCCCCCAATGAAAATTATTTTTAAAAAGTATCAATGTTGTAAACTTCAAATTTTTTGTCATGAATTAATTTTTACCCTCTTAAATAATTATAATGATTAATAAAGAAACCACCTAAAATGCTTGAAAAGCCCGTGATTCCTACGAGCTTTGATTGACTGAGATGACGTGTGACACCAGAGGTCATTCAAGTCCTATACCGCTGCATACAAGAAATACACAACTAGTATCAAATTATTATCCAAAGCGAATTGTTTATAAGCGTAAATGTTATATTATAGTGAAATATGTTAAAGCTTCATCAAACTTCAACGAACAGCAAATTAATCAGGTTTACAAAGAAAAAAGTGGTTTCAATTGATCCAACGTGACAGTGAGAATACCTCTGTATCTTTAAATATACAGGGCGTCCCAGCCTCAAGTTTCCCGACTTACAAGGCTGACTAAAAAAAAAAAAAAATTAATCGAAAATTCCTTTTCCGAAAATCAGTTGAAGTTTTAGTTTTTGAGTTATAGAAACATAAACTGGAACAATCGAATAGTCGTGCGTGTGTAAGGGGGAATCCAATGCTGTATTAGTAACCGCGGTTCTCCCATCGCCATCCCCAACTCGGCGCTCGCTTTGATATAAGACACTGCATGCCGCGCCAGGGTGACAAAGCTCGACAGTGCGCTCATACTTCCATTAAAAAAAACTGATTATGACGATGGCAGACAAAGGCGAAGTTTGATTATTAAAACAAATCAAAGAAACAACCCTTGCATGAATGTTTGGACTAAAGTCATAATCGACGGTTACCAAATAGGAACTAGCACTGGTGCACTTAGAGAAGTCTTACAAGTTCGAAATTACGGTAGAAGATTTCGCAAAGAATATTTCGAGCGAGTCAACCCCGTGAGGGCTGCTTTTGATACAACAACAAAAACGAACGACCAAATTGAAATTACTCTAATCAAGTTCTATGGACCCCATTATTTTTTATCAACTCAATAAACCAGAGGATGAACCCTTTCAGATACCCTGATTCAAATTTACTTGAAAGGGTGCTAGAAATCTTTTTCCAACCCTACGAAGAAAGATTATTCGATTTCCAAAATTATCAAAGATTTTGGCCCCATTGATTTTTTCATCCACTCAATGACCCAGGGGATGATATTCTAACTTACTTAAGGGGTTAGGGTCAGTCGCAGGGCAAAAAAAAACCGATTTTTTAAAGAATTTTTTTTTGAAAACAGGTTTTAGTACTTATTGAGAAATGTTCTACAGTTGGAATAATACACATTACAAGAAGTTACAGTAATTTTTTAAGATAAAAATATCAATAAACAAGCAAGTTATAGTTAATCTGCCAGAGGTCCAACCTGTGCCTATTTTCAACATTACAATACATTTGATTAGAATTGAAGTATTTGTATATTTCAAAATTACAAGAAATTTTAATTCTAACATTTTACATTTTAAAATTACTTACATTTGCCGCCTTATTTAACCAAGATGGAGAAATTAAGCGGTGGGTTCTGATTCGCTCAGTTTTTTTTTACTCGCGCGTGGCTAGACCATGTATTTATTGTATTGGATCATGGTTTGGCGTTGGCCGCGGTTTTACTCTGAACGATAACGGATTTGGCCTATGGTTGAGAAAATATCGTGAAAATCTGAAAAATAATCGTGAATGTAAACAAAATTCAATGACGGATAGGCGAAAACGCGTTTTTGTGTTCTTTTTTTTATGTTTTAAATGTATCCAAAGGTGAACAAGTATTGTTCTCTTCCTCCCTTTGTTGAGGGTAAAATACACGGGTACTTAAACCTTGTCGTCGACGAAGTCATTTGGGCTACTAATAATCCTGGTGATGTGACGGTAATTGCTTCCTGGTGGGGTGAGAAAACTGGAGCTCAATTCAGGTAAATTTTTGGATTTTGTTCTCAAATTTACCTAACTTGTACCATCGAGGTTAACTCAACTATCAGTTGAGTTTTTCGTTGTTTCTTTTTGTAATGGCGTCCTGAAAAAATTGTTTACAGTTTTTTTAGGTTGATTTAATTCTTTTGGTGTGTTCATATTCCAATTGTATATCTAAACACTTAATGAAAATTAGCAGTTTAATTTATTTTGTCGCATATCTAATCCAAGACATTAGTATTCTGTTCTGGACATTAGAATGTTCACAAACTCAAATCAACGTTTTGATTTGATTTACCTTTTTAATTTTATTGATTGAAACATGTACATAATATCTATTGAATTGATGAAAAAGATAGAATATTTGTTATTTGGGTTGATTTTATTTACATATTTAAACTTTTAACATATATAATTTATTTTTAAACGTGTTGTGTTCTATTTTAACCCAGGAAAAAAGAAAGGATTGAATGAATGCTCTACACTAAAAAAAGTCGTCTAATTTCACCACTTTAGTAGATAAAAAAAGACTCGATTGTCGACACAAAATTACTATGAAAAACATAGTGATTTTACTGGAATTGTGTAAATCATTATGATTGCTTATCGAATCGAATTCACGCGTTTGAATCTGTCCTCTCAAAATTAAAATGATTCAAATTTGCCAACTGAAATTCAGAAGTTCAGAAGTCTTAAATAGCTAGTTATGACTGAACAGAAATTTGTTCCTTTTTTCGGCTTTTTTTAATCGGATCGAAATTTTGGAGTTGTCATATTTCACACCAAATTTTTAATTTTTAGGGTTTCTGAAGCTACTCCGGAAACCCTTATAACGATAGACGGATGCCCTTTCCTTGGTTATCACTCCTAGCTCCTGCACTATTTGTACTAGAGAGTTGAAATTTAGCATGGATGTTAATCAACCGTAGTGTCTTCGAGGAAAAACATTTTCATCCACTTATCTATTATTTTTGTCAGTGTTTAAAAACTAAGAAAAATAAGAAATTTGAATATATTGGCTTTATAGAGTAGGTCCTTATGCTGAAAGCTTTTCTTTTAGTCCGATTGTCGTCGGGGGCGAGTCAAGTTAAAGCTCCTGGTATGTGGAATCGCGATAACGAATAAAATTTGCTGTTATGTTCTTTTTTTATATCAGCGTTTAAAAATATTTGAAAAATTAGAAAATTTGGTTTTTGACGGTTTCGAATGCCCTTGAGGGCTCTTGCCGACTCTTTGCCTCCATTTTTTTATTTACTGGTGGATTAAAATAAGTTATGTACCCGAGTACCAGATTCAATCACTATCACGCATTTTAATTTGGAGAATATATAATGCCCCCTGTTTTAATTTTCACTTTTTCTACAATCTACATATATTTTAAATAAAAGTAATTTTCATGTTTCTAAATTTTAAATATAAGCCACGTAATTATTAATTTTTAATTATTAAAAGAATACCTAACGCTTTTTCTGACAACCCCCTCCCCTCACGTAACGCGTTTTCTAAAGTAAGCGCTGGTAAGCGTATATAAACTTTAACATGAGCGTAACACCATAGGTGGCGCCCCCCTGGTCACGGGCTTCACGTATTTTTTAACAGTCCCTGAATAGAGAACTTTATATTAACATAAAACCCTTGAAATTTAAGAATTTAAGATTTATAGCATTTATGAAATCATCATACATATTAATAGCTAGCGTACTTTTGTGTATGTACACTGTACAGGGTTCACACAACTTTTCAGGTACTGTGGTTAAAAAAAAAAACTTTAAAAAAATTACGGTGCATTTTGATATTTTTTTCTAAATCATAAAAAAGACTACTGTATAAATTTGAGACCAATCGGAGTATATTTATTTAAACGGCGTTAAAGCTTTAATAGAGAATATCTCTCAAATCAATAGGGATAAGTGAATTCAAATATAGGTCACTGAATTCCTCTTGGTATCCTTTATAATTTAAGATGATTAGTAAACCACAATAATCTCAATATATGACCAGCAATATGGAAAATACAAAAAATTATTTTTTTCGTGAAATTTACCAATACTTTGTATTTGTCTGGTAAATGTGCACAGGTATCATCGATTGCAATTTTCTTATAAATCAAACAAATAATACATTTCCGGTCAGAATCGTCAGTCCACTAAAAAAGCGTATTAAAAACATTCCTCTCTTCTTTGTGGATATCTCAACATGAAATTAAGTTAGAAAGATTTAAAACCCCGTTAGAAAGGTTATTAAATTTTGTGTCGCTTGAGCCCTACATCAAGTATTTTTTTATATAAATTGGGACCGAGATAGCATGTGAAAAAGACCAACCTATTTTGCTGTTTTTGACCAATTTTCGATTCTTAACTTCCACTTTCTGCATGCTTCAGGTAAGTAAATCGAGAAAATTGAAGCTTCGCTAAACTAAAGTTTAAAATCTCCCCTTTAAAATGAGATCAAGAACAAAATGAAATATTTAATGGTTCTCGAATTCTATCTTTTTTCAGTGCATGATAATTCGATAACCTGTAAATATTTAATTATGTTCTTGGTCTTCCGTGAAACATGCAGAAAGTGGAAGTTGGGAATCGCTGAGATATTCTCTGCAAAAGAGAGGCATGGTCTTAATACGTTTTTTTTTAGTTGTATGACAATTCTGATCGGTAATGTATGTATTGAGTACTCTTTATACAATTAATAACTTTCAAAATATTGATTTTTGAGACAATTGTGCAGATTTACATGAGGTATTGGTAAGTTTGCTCAAAAAATGTTACTTCCATATTTTCCATATTGTTGGCCATCGTTAAGATTGTGATTTATAAATCATTTGAAGTTATAGAGGAGACCAAGACGAATACAGTGACCTATATTTAAAATCACTAATCATGACCCTAAAATTATCCAATTTTTTTCCAAGACCGCTTAAATTAAGGGTCTTGGAATGTAAGTCTGCATTAAAAAATAAAATTTGCTATATTGTAGTGATTTTTTTGTTATCAGGGGTTGAAAAATGAAGAAATTGCGTTTTTTATATCACAATGCGGGAAGCTTTCCTATTAGTCCGATTATTTTCGGGGATTGCTAAAATTGAAGGTGATGTTTTTTGTTGTCAGTGGATAAAAAAACTAGAAATGAGGAAATGCTTTTTATGCTATGCTTGAATCTTTTCTTTTAGTTCGATTGTCTTCGAAGATGGCTCAAATGGAAGGTCTTGCCATATGTAGGTGTGCATTAAAAAATAAAATTTGCTGTTTCAATGTTTCGTTTTTCTTTTATCAGAAGTTGAACAATAAGAAAAATGAGAAAATTTCGTTTGTTATACCACTAACCTGAAAACTGTTCATTTTTTTATTTTTTCGATGTAAGGTCTTGGCATGTAGAAATGCAATAAAAAATGCCCCTTATCTGGAAGCTTTCCTTTGAGTCCAATGTGATTTGCTATGTTAATGTGTCGTTTTTTGTTGTTATCTGAGGTTGAAAAATAAGAAACATGAGGAGATTTAATTTTTAGACCACTATGCTAGAAGATTTTCTTATAGCCCGATGTTCTTCGAAGATGACTCAAATTGACGGTTTTGGCATGTAGATATGCATTGAAAAATGAAATATGCTAGTTTATAGTGTTATTTTGAATTTAATCCTCGAGTATTCCACAATATTACATTATTTCAAATTTGAGGCCTTGATAGTTTAAAATTTAAAAAATGAAAACGTTTCAAATAAAAATTGTACAATTTTTAAATTACATAAAATCCTGCATAGCTGAACGATTTTGATTTATAAAAACTTAAGTATTAAACAATTTAAAATCTAAAGCGTTTAAAATTTCAAAAGTATATCAATTTTAAATGTTGGTAACATTTTAAAAGTGAAAGTAGTTTCAGTTTCCAGTCTTTTTACAGATTTATTACTTATTGTAATTTTCATATCATTTGCTGTAAACCATTTTTTATCGAAAATTATTTTTACATTCTAAAAGAATTTAATACGAAAATATATTTTTTCTACAGACCGTTGGAAAGTACACAAGTCTCCAAAAACCTAGAGGATACAGAAAAAACGTATACGATAAAAACGAATTTCCAACTCTTTGAAGATTATATCAGAAACTGTGGATCCCTCGAACTCACAATCAAAGCTGAGAAAAAAAACGAAGTTATAGGAACAGCTCACGTAATTGACCTGCTCGATATTTTTAAGTCAAAGCCTTTTACCCGCTATTTTCCGATTGTAGATGAAAGTGAAAAAATTATAGGTAGCATACACGTTTCAATAAAGCTGATAGACGCGACCAGCATTGAAAAAATGACAGTAAAAACGCAAACCAATCAAAAGAGCGAAGTCGACAAGGAACTATTCGTTGATAAAATGAGTTACAATACACAAGCTGGTAATCTTATGAATTCTAAAGTCGACTTTCTTTTTCCTGCAAGAAATTCGAAACAAGAGGATCCAATATACAGATCTATTTTAAAAGATAAGAGAATAGAATTCGTAGATCCAATTAAGAAATTTAACTTTGAGGTTCCAGAGAAACTTCAGAATCAAACTAACATAAAAGCGAGAAAATTGAAAAGTGCTTTATTATTGAAAGAAGCTTTAATGGATGAATCTTATGTATTCAACGCTGAAAAATTTTTATGCGAAAACTACCATCCTGATGTTTGTCCAGAGAAAGAAGCCAAGTTGTATGAATATTTTCTAGGGAAAGAAATGAATTTTATTGACGAATGTACAGCTTTAGAAACTTTAAGGTCAACTTCTCCTACTCGAAGTTTGATAGAGTTTGTTACAGAGTCGATTCATTGTCGTCAACATGATAATGCATCGGTTTCTGAGAGAAATAAAACTAATTTTTTTAAAGTTGACGTGAAAGACGAAATCGAAGAGATTAAGGTTTACAGTGAGAATCCCGTTACTGAGTTTAAAACCAGAGGTTTGTGAATTTTTGCTATTAAAAGTAAATGTGATTGGTTGAAAATTCAACTTTTGAGTGTACACCAGATTTAAAGATTTCAAAAAATATCAAGGGATTTCTAGATATTTCAAGAGATTTCAAAAGATTCCACGTATCACTGTGTTACTAGTTTGAAATTGTATTTATGTTAGAACTTGAAAATCTTAAAATCGTGTTTACTTTTCTAAAATATTTAGCTGCTTATTATAATTATAGTATTCTGCAGTCTAAATTTATAAGAAAGGATTCCTCAATCCACTGAACAAAAGTCAAATTTAATTCATAGTTTAATAAATCTAAGATTAAATAGTTTAATATAATTGTCAATAATTAGGATGAAAGCTATAAAAATACATTTTCAAATAGAAACTTTGAATTTTAGACACGTGAATAAATTCAGCATTTTGGAAATATTTAAAAATAATAAAAATGCCAAAAAGTAAGAAGAAATTAATTTGATTAATAAAATAATTGATATTCGATAAATTATTTAGAAGAAATATCAACTGAGCCTCAATAAATTAATCCTTCTTTCCTTTTAGTTATATCGCCCCTAGATTACGTGGATAGTTTGCAAGTAATTGTGCGATCATTATATTTGACTCCAGCTGGCTACAGAAGAGTAAAATCATCTTGTCTCT
The DNA here is from genome assembly GCA_011634705.1 of Andricus grossulariae. Classification (NCBI taxonomy): domain Eukaryota; kingdom Metazoa; phylum Arthropoda; class Insecta; order Hymenoptera; family Cynipidae; genus Andricus; species Andricus grossulariae. The sequence continues at coordinate 131,982,748 of JAABKJ010007545.1, read as the reverse complement.
CCCGTGAGTAAACTATTTGAAAATAAATCAAGGCCATAGAAAATGGTGGATTTAATTAATAGTACAGTAAAGTCTTCAACATTTCAACGTCCTTGAAACGTAGGGATTCGTTATTTTCAATTCTGGAGGGGGCTCCACCCTTACCGCGAGTGGGCAGTCTATTTTTCTCAACGACGTTAATTGGCTGCCTCGTTCTTGTATCGATGCGCCGCCTGTCACTACTTTTTGAGCCGAAAAGCGTGGGAGATTTGAAATCAATAATAATACAAATAAATACACTCAACGTTCCTGGAACTGCTGGCCCACGCATTTTCTCAGCGCGTAGAGCGAGAGACGGGTTCGACTCTCGCCTGGGCAGGGCCGAGTGCGCGCGTAGTCAGTCATGTAAAACGATTCAGGCGATCTCGGCTTATGGCGCAGTTGAAAAAGTCGCGGTCCGTTAGTCTGCATGCATGCAATCAGTTTTTTTTTCAAGTGTCTTCAGTGTTTTTGTTGGCGTACGACAATTTGCCAACTAAAAATCAATATTATAGAATCAAAAAACGACGCAAATATTCCGCGGAATATTGAGTTTTGTAGCATGACGTCGATAGGTGGAAATGACAGCCGCCAGGAAGGTTAGTACATGGTACTGCAACTGCATACGACTTGTTGGAGAAAATCTCCAAAACGTGAAGGTAAGTTATAGAGGTCTGCATAGTAATCTTTTCAAGTGTAGAATGCATTCGCGCAATTCTGTTTCTTTATCCTTTTATCGGTTAAATACCTTTCAGTTTCACGAAATACAAGCAACTGTCCGATATTTGAGGTTAGAGTACCACTCACCTGACATTTACGATAGTTTATTTTATTTCGTGAAACTGAAAGGTCGTGAATGGACAAAAGAATGGAACACGACTGAGAAAATAGATTCTACACTTGAGAAATATTTCTATTTGTACATTTATGACTTTTGGGTAATAAGGGAGTTGGAGAATAGGTGAGACTCCACTGTATCTCGAAAAACACGCATCCTGTGAAAAAATATCTCCATAATAAAAACTTTTTATTTTCGAGGGGGGAAATAGACTTTTAACACCCCCCCCCCCCTAGAGGCAGGGGGTTGTTTTTTTTCTTTTGCGAATGGAAAAAAATTTCATAAAGGAGAATCTTAGTCTGTGATAACAAATTGGCATTCCTATTTGAAATTACAAAGCCCCCCCCCCCCGCATCCTGGGGAGGTGGGTTGGGGTACATTTCGATGGGTTCTACGAATATTAGGTTATTGTTCCCTTACCACACTGTGAATGCGCAGGTTCAGAAATTAATGGACAAGGTGGAGGAAAAGGAAGGAAATTAGAATTCCGAATTACTGCTGTCCTGCGTATGGCATTTATCTGGAGCTGGAAATTGGCATTGAATGAAGAATATATTGTTTAAGAAAAATATCAAGAAAACTTTTCTTGTCTCAAGAAGATAACCTCATTATTATAATAATCGCTGGGGGATTGTATTGGCCCTCAATAATAAATTTCGTAAACAATTTTCACGTGCATCGGCTTTAGGGTCAGGTCAATTGAAACCAATTTGATTGTTTCAAACGTTTCGGTGTAGTCAAAAAACTCTTTACGAAATATTTATCAGCTACGTATATTTGATAAAATAATAATAAATAATATGATAATTTGTCATGAAAGAAATATTTTCAAGCTGTGACATTAAAGGGGTAGTAAAAGTACGAAAGTATCAAAAAGATCGCAGTTAAATAATTATTCAAATATTCTTTAAAAAAAAACTATTTATCTATGAGCATTTAAAGAAAACATTTACAATGTGGTAAGAATTAAAATTGTCAAAAAAGATTACAGTATCATAATTGTTTCCTTACAAGTTTGTTATACCAAAGTAAGTTTGATACAAAAACTTTTTTTTTAATTCCTTGTGTGAAAAGTTTTTATTTTAAAAAACTTGGTCTTTTAAAAAAAATTAATTATTGAATTAAAAATAATATGAAGTTAACAATTTTGAACAATATTTCTTTCATACAAAATTGTTTGAAGGGCATTTTTTATATAAAAAGGATTGCTTGTATATTCTTAATTACCAAATAACGCTTTCAATTTCAAATGTGCATATCTACAATAAGTTACGTAATTTTCACATATTTAATAATACTTACTGATGAGGGCCACCATTATGTGCCGAAACGTTAGACGCAATTTAATTGGTTTCAATTCACTTGACAATAAAGCCAACAACGTACATCAAAATTCTCCATGAAACTCATGATTTTACCTTACAATTTATTTATGAATATTTTTGGTTAATTTTCGTCATTACTCTATTTAACATTACAATTGTATCTTGTACATTATTGTAAATATTTCATGTCGGTCTAAGATTCTTGTCGATTTGTTGCTCTTGAATAAACTCTACATTAAACTTTTGCCCATTTTTCTTTTGAGAGAAGAAACTTTTGTAGCACACCAAAATCTTCGTTATGAAGTGTAGTTTTCGATGCCGTCTGGCCTTTTTTACTAAAAATCAATCCTAACCTCAAAATGGCTGCTTCAATCACGGCATGTCACAAAAAATGCCAATATGGCGGATCTACTTTGTAGCTTAAATACCTTTTACCATACAATTCATGTCAAACTTGTTACTCGGGGGTTTTTGGGGTCGCTGATTACGAATCTGAAGTCTAAAGTATTAAATTTTCATTTTCAAGATGGCGGAACCAATATGGAGGATCTACTTTCTAGCTTAAATACCTTTTACCATACAATTCATGTCAAACTTCTTACTCAGGGGTTTTTGGGGTCGCTGAGTACAAATCTGAAGTCTAAACTATTAAATTTTTATTTCCAAGATGGCGGAACCAATATGTCGGATCTTCTTTCCAGCAATTTTTCCGTCAAAATTTCCCAAAAAAATTAATTCTTGGATGTATTTTGACTATTTTGCTATTCTAGGAGTTTTCGGGGTCGCTGATTACGAATCTGAAGTCAAAACCATTAAATTTTCATTTCGAAGATGGCGGAACCAATATAGCGGATCTACGTTCTAGCCTAAATACCTTTTGTCATACAATTCATGTCAAACTTGTTACTCGGGGGTTTTTGGGGTCGCTGATTACGAATCTAAAGGCTAAACTATTAAATTTGTATTTCCACGATGGCGGAACCAATATGGCGGACGAAAAATGCGAGACCTAGTGGAAATATTGCAGTTTTTTCGTCAAAATTGCTAGGAAAAATATGTCAGTCTTCAAATAATTTTGAAAATTTTTCTCTGCAAGAATTTTTGGGGGTCACTTATTACAAACTGAGGTCAGATTTGCAAAAGGGCTTCCAGGATAAGCATGTATGTCCTGCCCCCTCTCGGATCTGGTTGAGATTTTCGCAGTAAGTTTGCACTGATGTAAGACTAAATTTCCCAAAAGATTATATTTGAGAAATAATTTTTATGGGAGTTATGATGGTTAGAAGTAAAATCAAAGAGTTAGTTTTTTTCAAGAACGGCTGAACCGATTTAGATATGCAAAAAATATGTTATGGGACTCAATGAGAGAATGTTGTAACAAAATTTCGAAATTAAAAAAAAAAATTCGGGTCAAAAAAAGTTTTGAAAATTTTTTTTATGGGATGTATTTGAGGCACACCCACCATTTTCTTTATAAATAATTTTTAAATCCTCTTTCAAAACATCTCTAAGTTTCATATCAATCGGATGGGTAGAACGTAGTTCAAAAAATTGAAAATCTCGGAAATCTCGGGCGTATCGCATTTTTCAAAACAAAATTTCCAAAACTATTTGAAGACTGACATATTTTTCCTAGCAATTTTGACGAAAAAACTGCAATATTTCAACTAGGTCTCGCATTTTTCGTCCGCCATTCAACGCCCGCCATCTTGAAAATAAAAATGTAATAAATTTGACTTCATATTCGTAATCCGCGACCACAAAAACCCCCGAGTAACAAGCTTGACATGAATTGTATGGTAAAAGGTATTTAAGCTGGAAAGGAGATCCGTCATATTAGTTCCGCCATCTTGGAAATAAAAATTTAATAGCTTAGACTTCAGGTTCGTAATCAGCGACCCCAAAAACCCCCGAGTAACAAGTTTGACATGAATTGTATGGTAAAAGGTATTTATGCTAGAAAGGAGATCCGCCATATTGGTTCCGCCATCTTTGAAATGAAAATGTAATACTTTAGACTTCAGATTCGTAATTAGCGACCCCAAAAACCCTTAGAATAGTGAAATAGTCCAAATTCATAGAAGAATTATACTTTTTTGGGGAATTTTGACGGAAAAATTCCTTAATTCTGGCATATTATTTTCAAAGCACCATGTACTAAAAGTTTTCAAACCACCCAGTTGTTTAACATCTTCTACTAAGTGCAATAGAGAATGCACGTTGTACGAGAGAAATTTTTCTCCGTAAAGTACTTCGCACATAGTTACATACGTTTCCAAAGCCTCTTGACAGAAATCATACATCTCCGGCAGCATTTCTTCCGAAATAACAAGCCGCATAACACTGTGGAGTATCATGAAATGATTATAATAATAATCGAGAAACGCATTCTTAAAAACAGCTGGAGCAGTGTATAAACACAATTGTCTGAACTCAGTAGCTTTAAAGTTGTTGCACAAAGTTATTTCACTAGGCCGACGATCAAATTCTGAAGAGCAGTACTCTCTAAGCAATATCATTCTGGAAACAATATTTAATTTTCGTCCATTGAGTCTTTGATGTCCAAACTTACCTGTCACGTTTGCTATCATTCCTTTTTTCACGTTTCCCAGCCATACGGAGTGCATTGCCTCGAATTGAACTTGTGAGACCATTCCCAACAATGAAGCCAGTGGACTTCTACCTTTATGGTGGTCTTCGTCTAGAAGATTTTCGTACTCTTTGTTCGTTCTCGGTTCATGTCTGATACCTTCCAAAACCATCGTTCCCCTAAATCCTTCAACCGTACAACGATGACCCTCGACTTTGCATTTTGATCATGCGTTTGCCGACGTATGTCCATAATGGTTTAGAATAAATGCTCTTGCTGGTGCATCAGCAATAAAGCAACGAGCTTTCAAAGGAATTCGTCGATCTCCTACCAAAATTCCACCTTCGTCACGAACCTCAATATTTTCTGCAACAAATTGTTCGAAAAATTCGAATGGATTTGAAGGTTTGTGTCCACCTTGAAATATCCCAGCAACAATAGGTCTTTTATCGTCAATAGTAACAGTCCTATATTGTTGCGGCCAAAACTGATCCATACCTTTATCTACCTTGGCACCATCTGTACTGATGTCAATAAGTATTATTTATGGTAATTTATTTGCAGGTATATTTTCTAATCTTTTAGTAAGCGTTGATTTAAATCCAATGTGAAGGTATTGTCCACCAGCAAGTTGTTGGACGAATCTACTTGCAAATACACTGAAAGTTCCTAATAACGTCCTTGTATCGTTGGGAAGAGCAATCAAATTAAAAGGAAACTGCCTCAAGGCCTTTAATATAATGTTGCCTTGTTTGTGTTTTAAATTGGCAGCTAAGAAAGCATTTTTTAACACACGCCTCATTTCATCCCCAATATTTGGTTCCAAGTTTATTTAATTGTTTTCATCGTTTTTGTCTTCTGAAGTGTGAAATTCACTCAAGTGGCCGCCTTCTTCAAAATTATCTGCGGGAATATCTTCGCTGAAAACTTCTTCACTGTCCTCACCGTCTTCACTACCTTAAGTACTTTCTCGACTTGGACTCCCAGCGTATATATAATTTTCATCCGCAGTCGACATATCGACTGAATTTTGTGATTCGCTATCAAGCGCCAACGATTGAAGATTTGGTAAATCTTCATTTTCAGAACTTTCATTCAAACTAGAATTGTATTCGTCAGGATCCTGTGTCGCATTACGCGTTGCGACTAAGCGTATTTTTTTCTGTCTCTTACCGAGAAGCGAAAAAATTTTGTTTCTCTTATCCATTTTTCTCTGACTACGTTTTTCCAAAGTGCGTCAAATAAACATGAAAACATTTTTTTCACATGTATTACTTTCTATCTGTTAACCATAAAAAAATGTAAACTTCACGGTTTTTTCAAAAAAATTTGACTTGAAGGTCAAGTTCAAGGTCAAATTAAAAGTCATTATTGGATTTTTCGTTTACAGCTACTCCAAGAATGACCTTGACCCATTTGAATAATATTTTATCTGGAAAGTTATTTAGGTGTTTCCAGGCTTTTTGGACATCCTGTATACCACACTAGTGCTAATTGCGATTCACATTTTGAAGTGTTAATAATTGCATAAATGAAGTAATTATAACTCATAAGATACGTCGTTCGGTGTGCAAATTACTGAGAAGTACAATGGTAATAAAAATAATTGTACTAAACAATTTTTAATCAGCAAAAAAATAAAAAAATGAGAAGAACTTTTCCGCAATGTAATTTTTTTTCTTCAAGAAATCGCGGTGTACTTTCACCTTCAATTTAAACAAATAAAAGTACATTTTTGATAATTACTGAAAAAAATTCAATTTTTGGGGGAAAATTGACATTGCAGAAAAGTTCTCTTAATTTTTTTCTTGTTTTGCTATTAAAAAATTGTGTATTACATTTATTTGTATCACTATTGCATTTTTCAGTAATTTGTACCCCGAGAAACGTCTATTATAAGTTATAATTACTTTAATTATGCATGAATTATTAACATCTGAAAATGCGAAATCCAAATTTGCACAAGTGGTATATACGCATGTGCAGATGGAGCGTGGTCTTTGAGGGTTAATAATATTCTCTTAGAGTAATGCTAGCAAATTACAGTTTTTTCAAAAATTATCCACTTTTTGTCCAATTTTCAATTAGGGTACAGTAAGTAATTAATTTAAGTTAACAGAATAAATTATTCAAACCATTTATTATTATTGTTAATAATATTAAATTAGAATAATGCTAAAAAGTTGCGATTTTTTCTGAAAAGTGGACAAAAAGTTCAAGATTTTAGAAAAAACCGCCACTTTTTAGCTTTTATCTAAGAGAAGATAGTTATAAACAATAATATATTGTTGAAAAAACTATGGATAAACAATAAACATTTATTTCAATAATTATTATTGCTAAGTTGAATGCATTATTAATTCACTCGAAGTGAAAAGCAGACACATAGTTTAAAATTTTAGAAAAAACTACAATTTTTAGCATTATCTTAAGAGAATGTTATTAACAATAATAAATATTTTGAACAACTATGTTTGTTAACATTAATTATGTAGTATCTTACTCTCATTGAAAATTGAACAAGAAGTGAAACATTTCTGAAAAAACCGCGACTTTCTAACTCTATTCTGAGAGAAAATTGCTAAAAACAATAATAAATTGTTTAAACAATTTATGTAAAAATCTCTAATTATCAGTATAAAGTAGTATTTTATGTATCAAAAATAATTTGCATTTAAAAAGCGCAAAAAACTCGCAAAACCCGTTTTTCCATTTATGCGTTTTTTTTGGGATCCTATAAAACAGACTTATGGGGTGATATTTGAAAAGTAATAATTCATTCGTGCTATGGCTAATTGTGGAGAGAAATATTGAGTTCCAATTGGATACACCTAATATTGACGCTTCTGAATACAATTTACAAAAACGTATTCTTTTCTTATGGAAAATACGTGTCAAACTGTATGGGGTTTGCGCTCTCTGAATATAATTTTTATCAAAACAAAAAAAAAATTGATTTATTTTTGTGTGGATATGAACAAATTTCGGGGCGATATGCACACAAATTCGAGAAAAAAAATCCAATGCATTTTTGGACCACCCTAGTCTGTATTCTTACATATTTAAAAAAAAAGCCTTTTTGTCATAACTATTATAAAGTTATTAAGTGCGCTGAGACTAATCACCTGTAGTAAATAAAAAAATAATTATGAACTTCGTTTAAATTAAAAGTCTATAGAATCGAAAAGTATGAGCTGCTAAAATAAATGTGAGTATACAATTGTTTAATTAATAACCACCTAGATTGTGAAAAATGAAAAAAAAAGTAAAATATACTGCATACTGATTCTTAATAAAACTTTGGACAAATTTGCACAATTTGCTGTGGAATCTATTGTTTTCTATAAAATTTAATTGTATAAGCTAATTTTTTTTTATTTTTACCTGTTTGTGTAATAGTTAGTATTGTAAAAAATTGAAAACTTCAGTTTTGCTACACATGAATTTATTATAGATTGAAAATTGTACCTTTTATATTAATTAATTCAAACAGCAAATATAAGATTCACAAAAAAAATGGTAAGCACCCAGTACATCAAGATAAACATCTCAGTTTTTTCATACTAATTGCAGTACTTAAAAATAATTTAATGTAACTTGAAGAAACGTAATACATAATTAATAATTTTACCAAAATTTTTGACCATGCAAAAAGTTGAAAAAACCTGAAATATGCTCAAGGGATGAGTTTATATCACTATTACAAAAATCAACTGAAGCTGAATTCTCAAGATCAATTCGACTATTCTAAACTTAAATTAATAATGAAAATAAGTTTTTATTAGACGATACTAAGGAAAAATAAGTATTATTATATCAAACAATTATAATTTCTATTGAAATGCCATGCAACATTCTCAAACGAAAACGTATGAGGTTATGATTATGCATTTAGATAGTGCATACAATTTTTTATGTGTACTTACCGCTAACGCAGCACGATGCAAAATTTCTTATAAAAATCCACAATAACTTAACATCCACGAATTCAATTATGGATTAGATTTCGAGATTATATTTCATAAAACGGATGAAACTGGACACAATAGCAGAGGCCGGGAGCTGGAACAAAACAATGACTTGTTCTTCGCAAATCGAGGAAAAATGACATATTACTCACTAGTCAAGCGAGCGTTTAGCGTTTTTCATTACTACGCGTGTCGCCGATATACTGCCATCGCGCGCTTTTTGAAAATGATTCAATCAAAATTCAATTTCCAAAAATTAAAGTTTACCAGAATTTTCAAAAGCGGCGAAACACCATTGCGCGCCGACTAAAACATGTTAAGCCCCCTTCAAGTATGTGACGTTCCAATCATTAGTTTTTTTAAATTGTTAATGTTACGCTAATTTCAAATTTTGATTATTTTAATTTTCCGTAAATTTGCGTCATCCTCGGCTATCACGGCGCCTACACGATGTGCGTCGCATAATATCAACACTGCGTGACTGCATGCGTGACAGCGTAATGCTACGCATTCTGCTCGCACTCTCGTGCCCATCATGTGAACGAGGTACATGCTGGGAAAATTAATGCATTTTCGCACGCACGACATGCCTCGCATGGCGTGCGGGTTACATGCGTCGCACGATTGTTATCTGGGAAATAAACCGCAGTTGCTATTGGCCGGCTGCCTCTGTTGAATTGTCAACTAATACACGCGACCATGAGGTTGCCAATGCCTGTCGCTGCCTGCCTAAATTCGTTCTTTTCTCTACAACTTTATCACGAATCAGTAATAGCACCGTGGATTAACTCCAATTTCAACACAGGTACGATCTATATACACTTATTTCCAAGCATTATTTTTATTCGACAATAAGTCGTATGGATTCAGATTATAACCTCTAAATTGAATTCGGTACGGTTTCATTAATTTTTTACCCAGTAAAAAAAGTTGAATAGATATAACGCGAAAACGAATTCAGGTTAGGTTTGGTATATACGATTTGTTGTCATTATCGAATTGGACCTCTTAATTTAATTCTGCAATGCATTAGGCTCTATTCGGCAAAGTTTATTTTATGAAGTGAAGGGAAATTATAAGTTTTTCAGGGTAGCAATCAGTATAATTATGTAAAATAAAGTTGCCCAAATACATTCGTGCGGTTTAGGCGAGCGATATTAATTATTTAACTGAACGGAGTGATATTAACCAAACTTTGACTCCAATTCGGCAATACACATGATAAATCTGCTTTGGTTGAAACATCAAATATTACATTTTTCGTTGAGAAATCATCTCTTCTGGTTAAAAATGAATCTAATTTTTAGAAAATTCATCAATTTTGTTAAAAAGTCTGTTTTTCTTATTGAAGATTCTTCATTTTAGTTGAAAATCCATCTACGGTTTAAAATTGAACTGTTTTGTTAAAAAATCGTTCTTTTTTTGTTGAAAATTTATTTATTTATTATTTTTTTTAAATTAAAGTGTTCCATTTTTTATTTTACATTTCTCTTTTAGTTGAAAATCCATGTATTTTGTTAAGAATTCATCTTTTTTGGTAGAAAATTCATCTTGCTTAAAAATTGGTGTTTTTTTTTTTTTGGTGGAAAAATAATTGTTTCACTGGAAATTTAACTGTTCAGTTTTTGATTTAAAAGTGATCTTCTTTAGTTAAAATGTCAACTATTTAGCTGAAAATTTATCTTTTATTTGCAAATTCAACCACTTGGTTGAAAATTTGTCTTTTTCGGTAGAAAATTAAACTTCTCGGTTGAAAATTCATGTTTTTGTTCAAAATTCAATTATTTGGTTGAAAATAAATTTATTTCGTAGAACAATCAACAATTTTATGAACAGTAATTTTTCTGGTTGACTTCAACTGTGTTTTTGATTTAAAATTAAAATCTGCTTTGGTTGAAACATCAAATATTACATTTTTCGTTGAGAAATCATCTCTTCTGGTTAAAAATGAATCTAAATTTTAGAAAATTCATCAATTTTGTTGAAAAGTCCTCTTTTATTATTGAAGATTCTTCATTTTAGTTGAAAATCCATCTCCGGTTTAAAATTTAACTGTTTTGTTGAAAAATCGTTGTTTTTTTGTTGAAAATTTATTTGTTGACTGGAAATTTAGCTATTCCAGTTGAAGATTTATCATTTTAGTTAAAAAATTATCTACTTGGTTGAAAATTCATTTTTTTTCGGTTGGAAATTAACTTTTTTACTGAAAATTCAACTATTCCCTTTTTGGTGGAAAATTTATCTTTTTTAGTTGAAAATTCAATTACTTCGATTAAAATTCGTCTTCTTCGATACAATACTAATCTTCAGGATTGAAAATTTCTCTATTTTCTTCGAATTCCGTTTTTTTTTTAGAAATGAAGATTTTTGCTTAAAATCTAAACTTTTTGATTGAAAACTGGACCATTTGGTTGAAAGTTGATGTATTTAGTTGAAAAATCGTCTTTTTTGTATATCTTCTTGCTTAAACATTAATTTCTTTTGCAAATTGAACCATCTCGGGGGAAAATTTAACCATTTAGTTGAAAATTCTGATTTTGGGGAGTTAAAAATAATTTTTTTAGTTGGAAATGTAACTATTCCATTTTTTATTGTAAATTTCTCTTTTTTAGATGAAAATTTATGTATTTTTTTTTAAATTCGTATTTTTTGGTGGAAAATTAATCTTCTTGCTTGGAAATTCATCTTTTTGGTTAAAAATTCGTTCTTTTTTTGTTAAAAAATAATTTTTTCTACTGAAAATTTAGCTTTCCCATTCTTAATTCAAGGGTCTATCTTTTTTAGTTGTAAATACAATAATTTGGTGAAAAACCCCATGGTTTTGGTTGAAAATTCAACTATTTGTTTGAAAATCAATCTACTTTGTTGAAAATTAAGCAATTTTGTTCAAAAGTATCCTTTTTGGTTAAAAAGTCAACTGGTTTGTTGAAAATTCGTCTTTTTTTGCTTAGGATTCAACAATTTTGTTGATTTCAACTGTTTTTTATTTAAAATTAAAATCAGTTTGCGTTGAAATATCAACTATTACATTTTTCGTTAAGAATTCCGCTTTGTTAGAAACTCATTTTTTTGGTTGGAGATTCTTCATTTTAGTTCAAAATTTATCTCTATGGTTTAAAATGTAACTGTTTTGTTGAGAAATCGTTATTTGTTTGTTAAAACTTTATTTTTTTACTGAAAATTTAACTGTTTTAGTTAAATACTCATAGTTTTAGTTAAAAATTTATCTTCTTGATTGAAAGTGTAACTATTTTGTTGAAAATTCTTTTTTCCTTCAATTGAAAATTAACTTTTTTTCTTAAAACTTTAACTATACTCCAAGTCCAATAGAAGGCCGTCCGGTTTACGAATTCCTAGAACTGCTGGCCAACGCAGTTTCTCAGCAGGCAGGGCGAGAGACGCTTGCGACTCTCGCCTCGGAAGGACCGCATGCGCGAGTACTCAGTCGAGTATATTGCGCAATAATATGCATTATAATTAGAAACGGTTCAGCGGCCCTGACTATTTATGTTTCAAGGGTACCGATTTAGTCACAAGGCCAGTGCGAGGCAACCCCCGAAACTGAGCTTATATGGGACTTGGAGTGTATTCCGTTTTTGGTGGAAATTCGATCTTTGTTAGGTGATAATTCAACTACTTCGTTTAAAATTCGTCTTCTTCGGTGGAAAATGTATCTTTCTAGTTGAATATTCAACTATTTAGTTAAAAATTGATCTATTTTGTTGAAAATCGAACAATTTGGTTAAAAAGTCCTTTTTTTATTGAAAATTCGTGTGAGTTTAATTATTATTAATTAGGCGGAGTAATCCACCATAATTTTATTTAATACAGAGTAATCCTAAGCAATCTAAAGTCATCCAGGATAATCCGATATAATCTGGAGTAATCCACCTCCGCTGGGCCGTATTTGTAGGAGTTGTTTCTCCCTCGGGGAAAAATAAATTGAAAAACCAGTATGGAATTTATTTGAAGCTAACGTATATTTTCTGTTACAGGCATCACTTGACGATCCAACAGAAACTGTCGTGATGCACCGCAGCGAACCTAGTCGTCTGCAATCATTGGCTCTACAACTTACTGACAAGGTGAACAACTTGGTCGATTCCAACGAGCGCATCTTCGAAATGAAACAAGGTACCAAGATTGTCCATAAAATAATCGAATGATTTGAATAATATTCTAATATTATAAATTATATATAAAATAAAATTATTATTTTTACAGGTAACTTCTTCTCGAGAGGTGGAAACCAAGGCAACTTCCGCGACCGACAGAACTACAATCGCCAAGGTCAAGATTGGGGACGCCAAAGGCGCGATCGTGATCGCAACCGTGAAGAGAATCGTAATTATTGATCGAATCATTGAACCTCACAAGCTTCTTCGTGAGTTGTACTACGTTTTTATATCAATGAAAAAAAGTATTAGGTCTAATATAATAAATGATGTCATTGTATGCTATAAATGGTATCATTTTATTCGGTAATTATGTATTTACATTCAATCTGTAAAATAATAATGAGAAACACTCGGTTTTTCTATTCAGTGAACACATACAAAAGTACATACAAATAATCCAACAAAAATTATAGAAAATAAAATCACTCGTAACTGAGATTGAGATGAGTCCTAGTCTAATTTTATAGCTAACGTGATTTTAAAATACATACAAAAGTCACTTTTCAAAATTAATTATGCGTTTTGTACACTTTCGATTAATTTATTGCCAGTTATGATACTGTCTGAGACCATAACGAGGCGAATTCCTGCTGACTTTTCAACAAGTCGACAGGCAGAAATTTCAGCATAAGTGATGCCGCCTATTATACAAACTACAACTACCTTAGGAGTTATTGCGCCTTGTGCTCCGGTGATTATGCATTCTGGTAAATTCGTCAAGTCGTCGCAGCTCTTTGGATCGGATTGAGTCGCTACGTTGTTTATAATCTGTGCCTGCGTAAGGGAATGCAAAATGGGGTCATTCTAAAGTATTTTAGGGACCCTTCAAAAACTACGACTCGCTACCGGTTGGGGGGGGGGGGGGTAACGCAGAATGTGACATTGCGTATGGAGAATATAAATGTGAGTAAAATTTTTTTGAAATTCTTGAAAAAAATGTAAATTAGTGATTTTATTTTAGAAGTAAAGCAACTAAATACAGACATTATACTCTTTTCACTATTCTCCTCTTTTCCTCCTTTTTAAAGATTTTTTCCCCTCATTTTCTCTTTTTTTTTTTGCTTAAATGCGAAATGAATTAATAGAACCCATTAAGAAAATCCAACTAATTTTCGTTGACAGTTCATTGTTTTCAATCGAAAACACTACTATTATATTTTTGGATCAGAATTCACTTTTTTTGGTTACCAATTCTACTACATATTTCGTTGTAGATTGAACTATTTTGTTGAAAATTCGTTTTTTTGTTGTTGAAAATTAATCGTTTTAATTGAGAATTTAAGCATTCTATTTTTGTGTGGAAATTTGATCGTTTTAAGTTGAAAATTCAACTATTAAATTTTGCATTGCGAATTCATTTTTTTGTTGCTAGAAAATTAAACTACTTGGTTGAAAGTTGAACTACTTTTTTAAACATTCATTTTATGGGTTGAAGATTTAACTATTTTGTTGAAATTTATTTTTTGTTGAAATTTATTTTTTGTAAATTTATTTTTTTTACTGAAAATTTAACTATTCTATTTTATGTGAAAATTTGACCGTTTTATGTTGATAATTCAATTATTAAATTTTTAATTGAGAATTCATATTTTTTTATTGAAAATTAAGTTTTTCAGAGTTTTTGATTGGTTGAAAATTCATTTTTGTAGGTCGAAAATTCAACTATGCTTAGAAAATCAACTATTTTGTTGAAAAATTAATTCTTTTGTGGAGAATTCAACTATTTTTAAGTCAACTATGTTCAAGTCATCTGTTTTGTTTAAAAATGTAACTGCTTGGTTAAAAATTCATCCTATTAGATTAAAAATTTATCTTTTTAGTTAAAAATGCAAGTATTCCAGCTAAATATTCATCATTTTAGTTGAAAATTCATGTTCAGGATTGAAAATGAAACTGCTTGGTTGAAAGTTAAACTCTTTTTGTTAAACATTTATCTTTTTGTTAAAAATTTATCTTTTTGGTTAAAAATTAATCTATTCCAGTTGAAAATTCATCAGTTTGGTTTAAAATTGGTTTGTTATTCATGGAAAATTAATTTTTTACCTGAAAATTCAACGATTCCATTTTTTGTTGAAAATTGATCTTTTTTAGTCAAAACTCAACTATTTGGTTGAGAATTTGGTTGGAAAATCGTCTTTTTGATAGAACATTAATCGGTCCAGATGTTGAGGCATGGTCATGGTCATGGCCATGGTCTTTGAGACAATTTTTTGAATTTTTCAAGATTTAAAATAGTTTTAGGTAAACTGAATTTTGCAGGGTGTCAGAAGAATGAAAAAAATTTTCTTAAGATTCTTTGGAAAATTTTGAATTATTGATTTGTAATGAATTCTAAAAGAAAATTGAAAAAGATTACAAAACCTTTTTAATTATTTTCTGCAATTTTTAAAAAGAGTGTAAATGATCTTAAAGCAAAATTTTGTAATTTCGCCATATTACATAATTTTAGAAAAAAGTTGAGTAATTTTAAGAGATATTCAGAAGTTCTGAAACGATTAAATAATAATTAAAACTTGTAAAGATTTTAAGGTTTCATGAAAATTAAAAAACAATTAAGTTCCTAGTAAAAATTAAAATTATTTTTTATTTCGAAAAATCAATTTTGAAAGATTAATTAAAAAGGTTTCAAAAGATTTCTAAAAATGTCAAAGAAGAATCTGAAAGATTTTAAAGAAATTTGTTTAATTTTGCAGAATTAAAAAAAAATGCAGGAAAAATTTGAATAATTTTTAAAGATTGGAAGGTTTAGAAGGTCTAAAAAGATTAAAGAAAGAATTTTCTTAAGATTCGTGTGAACATTTTCAATGATTTGATATTTTGAAAAATGAACTTTAAAAGAAAATTAAAAAAGGTTTTTAAATATTTCAAACGATTTCCTGAAATTTAAAAAAAAAAAGAGTCCAGAAGGTCTTAAGGCAAACTGTTGCAATCGGGTAGGATTAAAAAATCAAGAAAAAAATCGAGTAAAATCAAGAAATATTTAGAAGAATTGAAGAGATTCAAAAAGAATTTAAAATTTTTAGAATGTAGATTTTTAAAGATTAAAAATATACTTTAGTAGCTTTAAAAGAATTTGGAAAAGTTTCGAGAGAAGAAACAAATTTTCTTAACATTTCTGGGAAAATTTAGAAGATTATAGGGCAATTTTTAACATTTTGAACGATTTTTCAAAATTTTAATAAAAATTCGAGTTGGTTAAAAATATTTTTTTAGGAATTTAAGTAGTTTTAAATAGATTAGAAATATTTAAAAACATGGAAACGTTTCAGAGAATTTATCAAATATTTCTTGATTTCTTCCAAACTTCTAAAAGTCCTAAACATTTTTTAGAAAGACTCGAATTTTTCCTAATATTTTGTAACATCCTATAAAATAAAAGTCTTTAGAATCATCTAGATTCTTTTTTGACACATTTGCAATATTCAAAAATCTTTTTTAATTTTCTTAAGAATCTTATAAAAATTATATTTATAAAAATTTGAAAAACAAACTGATAATACTTATCTTCTTCTTAATTTTCAGAATTTGATTTCAGCTCGAATTTAAGTGTTCAAAAACTTTTAACAAATAAATAGTTATTTGAAATGATTATATTGTATTATTATTATTAATATTATTTTGTATTCTTTATGGTATTGAAAAAAAGTTTTAAATTGCTGAATTTCAATTAATACTTGCATTAAGTAACTTCAATATTTGTATGACTAAAAAAAATATTGAAAAATCATTCAGTGTTACATCAAAATATTATTTTATTTATTTTTAGACAATACTTCATCTCAAAAACCTTTTTTTTTTTATTATTTAGAAAACGTCAATTATGTTTTTAAAATGTTACGGTCTGTTAGAGGGTTACAACTGAAATCGAAGAAAAAACTTTTGATTTGAAAGGGGAAAAGGAAAGAATTTTTCATCCAACTTAAAATTTTTTAAATTTTCAACTCTCCTAACTCTTTTTATTTTCCTATTTGTGCTGTCATCCTGGGGAGTTCAAGCTTTGTGTGATGATCTGTGACGAAGAAGGGGCAGGGATGGAAAAAATTTTCAAAAAAGCATGACGTAGTTTTTGAACCGGCCCCTCAGTGAATTTAGATATCAGAATCTTGGACTTACAATCGCTGGGATGTAAACACCACTAAAAACGTAACTAGGACAGGTAGGTCCTTTCAGATCGAGAGCTTTCGATGCACTTGGAAAGAGTTTGAGTCGCTTTGCGTTCGTCATCCATTTACTCGTCCAATTAGGAAGTTTGTTAAGGACGTTGTCTGTTCTGTATTTCAAGAGATTCACGTTCTCGAGTTTGTAAAATAAAGGTATGTTTTGGTACCCGTGTGCGTGGAGGTGAGATTGCTGGATTGTTTGCGTTTCGCTGCGAGTTACTCCGTCGCTGGTAATTGAAAGTAAAGAAAGGAGACGAAGACTTCGTAGAGGATGGTCATCTGAAAAAACTCAGGGTTGGAAAGTTTTACCACCAGGGTGGCCACAGGTCAGGTAAAACCTGGAAATCAGGGAAAGTCAAGAATTTTGAAAAAAAAGTGGCAAAAGTCAAGAAATTTCTATAAGTTCTGTAATTTTTGTAATGCACTTTAAGTAATTATTGAGAATAATCAGGACTGCCACACAGTCACTTTTAGTCACTTTTTTGCTCAAATCACTTTTTTAAAATCAAGTCACTATAGCCACTTTTTTAATTAAAAACAGCAGTTTGGTCACTTTTAGGGTATTTTAAAAGATTCCAAATTTTTTTAAACATATTTCAATAATTTCAAGGGTTTCAAAAGATTTTAGTGATTTTAGAGAATTTTTAAAACTTCCAGAGAATTTTCAAGAGTTTTAAAAAGTATTAAGGGATTTCAAGATATTTCAAAGGATTCGACATATTGTAGGATATTTAAAAATATTTCAAGGCATTTTCAAGAGCTTTAAAAAGCTTCGTGGGATTTCAAAAGATGTCAAAGGATTTGAAATATTTTAAAAGATTCCAAAAAATTTTTTTTAGATTCCAATGATTTGAAGGAATTATAAAGAATTATAAAGATTTTAGGGTATTTTAAAATGATCCACGGAATTTTCAAGACTCTGAAAAAGCTTCATGAGATTTCAAAATATTTTAAATGTTTTTAAATATTTCAGGTATTTTGAAAGATTTCAAAGAATTTTCAATAGATGTCAATAATTTTATGGAATTTCAAGGATTTTTGGGTTTTTTTATAACACCCAAGGGATTTTCAAGAGCTTCAAAAACTGTCAAGGGCTTTCAAAAAATTTTAAATGGTCTGAAATATTTTGAAGTATTTTCACAGATTTCAAGGCATTTTCCAGACATTTACAAAGTTTTAAGGAATTTCAAAAGATTTTAAAGAATTTTTAAGATTTTAGGATATTTTATAAGATTCCAAGGAATTTGAAATTGATTAAAAAAATTCCAAGGAATTTTCAAGAGCTTTAAAAAGTTTGAAAAGATATCAAATGATTTTAATTACGTTAGGGTATTTTAAAAAATTTCAAGAAATATTTATTAGATTTCAATAGTTTCAAAGGATTCTAAAAATTTTGGGGTATTTAAAAAAAACCAAGGCATTTTCAAGAGTTTTAAAGAGTTTCAGGGGAGTTCAAATATTTCAAATGACTAATTATTTTACAGTATTTGAAAAGATTCCAAGACATTTTTACTAGAGTTCAATAATTTCAAGGGATTCCAAAGAATTTTAATGATTTTAGGGAATTTTTTTAAATTCCAAGAAATTTTCAAGATCTTTAACAACTTTCAAGGAATTTCAAAAGATTTAAAAATATTTCAAATATTTTAGGGTATTTGAAAATATTCCAAGACATTTTTACTATATTTCAATAATTTCAAGGGATTCCAAAGGATTTGAATGATTTTAGGACATTTTTAAAAGATCCAAGGAATTTTCAAGATCTTTAACAACTTTCAAGGGATTTCAAAAGATTTAAAAAATTTGAAATATTTGAGTGTATTTTAAAAGATTTAAAGGCATTTTCAAGACTTTTAAAAAGTTTTAAGGGATTTCAAAAGATTTCAAAGATTTTGGAATATTTTATAAGATTCCAAGGAATCTGCAATTGATTAAAAAAATTTGAAGGGTTTTTAAAGATTTTAGGGTATCTTTTTAAAATTCTAAGGAATTTTTAAGAGCTTTTAAAATTTGCAAGAGATTTCAAACGATTTTAAAAGATTTTAAATATATTAGGGTATCTTTAAAAGTCTTAAATAATTTTACGTGATTTGAACGGATTTGAAAGATTTTAGGGTATTTAAAAAAATTCCAAAGAATTTGCAAGAACTTCAAAGGATTTGAAATATTTTAGGGTGCTTTTTAAAAATTCTAAGGAATTTTCAAAAGCTTTAAAAACTTTCAAGGGATTTCAAAATATTTTAAAGGATTTAAAGTACTTTAGGGTATTTTAAGAGATTTGAAATATTGTAGGGTATTTAAAAATATTTGAAGGCATTTTCAAGACTTTTAAAAAGTTTTAAGGGATTTCAAAAGATTTTAAAGATTTTGGGATATTTTATAAGATTCCAAGGAATCTTATAAATTGATTTTAAAAAATTTGAAGGGGTTTTAAAGATTTTAGTGTAATTTTTTTTAATTCCAAGGAATTTTTAAGAGCTTTACAAATTTTCAAAGGATTTCAAACGATTTTAAAAGTTTTGAAATATATTAGGGTATCTTTAAAAGACTTAAATAATTTTACGTGATTTGAACGGATTTTAAAGATTTTAGGGTATTTAAAAAAATTCCAAAGAATTTGCAAGAAGTTCAAAAGATTTGAAATCTTTTAGGGTGCCTTTTAAAAATTCTAAGGAATTTTCAAGATCTTTAAAAACTTTCAAGAGATTTCAAAATATTTCAGAGGATTTAAAATACTATAGGGTATTTTAAAAGATATGAAATATTGTAGGGTATTTTAAAAGATTTAAAGGCATTTTCAAGACTTTAAAAAGTTTTCAGGGATTTCAAAAGATTTAAAAGATTTTGGGATATTTTATAAGATTCCAAGGAATCTTATAAATTGATTTTTAAAATTTGAAAGGGTTTTAATGATTTTAGGGTATTTTTTTTTAATTCTAAGGAATTTTCAAGAGCTTTTACAATTTGCAAGGGATTTCAAAATATTTAAAGGATTTAAAATACTTTAGGATATTTTAAAAGATTTGAAATATTGTAGGGTATTTTAAAAGATTTAAAAGCATTTTCAAGACTTAAAAATTTTTAAGGGATTTCAAAAGATTTTAAAGATTTTGGGATATTTTATAAGATTCCAATATATTAGGGTATATTCAAAAGATTTGAATGATTTCACGTGATTTGAACGGATTTAAAATATTTTAGGGTATTTAAACAAATTCAAAAGAATTTTCAAGAACTTCAAAAGGTTTCAAAGGATTTGAAATATTTTAGGGTGCTTTTTAAAAATTCTAATGAATTTTCAAGAGCTTTCAAAACATTCAAGGGATTTCAAAATATTTTAAAGGATTTAAAATACTTTAGGGTATTTTAAAAGATTACAAAGCATTCTCAAAAGCTTTAAAAAGTTTAAAGGGACTTCAAAATATTTTAAATGTTTTATGGTGCATATTTTAAAAGATTCCAAGGCATTTACAAAGAAATCTTAAAGATTTCAAAGAATTTCCAAAGATTTTAATGATTTTAAGGGATCTGAAAAAAGTGTCATGCGGTTGTAAAGAATTTCATACAATTTCTAAAGTAATGGAACGATTTTATAAAATTCTACAGGTCTTAAGATATTTCAAAATATTACAATAGATTTTATAAGATTTTCGAGGATTTCAATAATTTTAAAAGCTCTCATGGTACTTTAATAAATTTTCCAGGATTTTAGGAAATATAAAATTTCATAGAATTTCAGGGGATTCTTTAATATTTTAATGGATTCCAAAGAATTTATTCACAACAAATTAGGGATTTCGTAGGGCTTCAAAGATTTGAAGAAGTTTTCAAATATTTGTTTGCAATTTATTTGAAATTCACCCTGATTTTTTATTTATTTATCCCGAATTATTTTTAGTTCTTTGATTTATCTTGAATTTGTTTAATTCACATGAATTCTTCTAAATTTTGTTTAATTCAATGGAATTTTTGTTTCATTTTTGTTTAATTCATCTTGAAGTTATTGAAACTTACCTTGAATTATTAAACAAAAAAACATCGAATTATTTTGAATCCCGTCGAATTTTTCTAAACTCATTTCAAACTTACTAAATTCAATTAATTTTTTCATATTTTGAATATTTCTCAATTTACTTGAATTTTTTGTTTGAATTTACTTTAAATTTTTATGAATTGCATCGAATTCTTCTCACACCCCTTAAATTCCTCTAAAGTACTACAAATTTTACTGTAATCAATGAATCGAATTCCTTTTAATTCAAAGGAAACTTAGTCACATTATTAATGCACATTAGACACTTTTATTCACTTTTTGGGTTAGAATTGACTCACATTTGTTCAAGTAAATTAGGCTGTGGCAGCCCTGAGAATGATAAATTTATTTAAAGTTTAATTTGTATTTAAATTCAATAAACTAATAAAAGATTCTACATTAAAAACGTCACCAGATTAGAATTTAGGTCTTTAAATACAAAAAGTCAGGGAATTTTGAAAATGAATTTTTGCGGCCATCCTGATCAGGCTTTGAAGTGAAATCTGTTCACTCAAATTTCAAATTAAAAAAAAAAAATGGTGAAAGAATCACCATTGGCCAAACCTATATTTCTTTCAATGTACTCCAAACACTCTTTTCTCCTAGTGCATTCCAGGATGGACTGCTCGATGGAGTGAAGAACCTCGAACTCTGAACCCAAGGCCCCAATCGCAGCCTCGCAAGCGGAAATATGGAATTCCAGTTGTTGCTTCACCTCGGTTGTCTTCTTCAAAGTGGTCGCCACGTAGTGTTTCATTTCTGCCAGCTTCATCCCCTGGGTCGCCTCCTGTTCGGCTGATGTCAGCCACCAGGTCGATAATTATTCTCAAACCAAGAGCTAAAGTGCAGTTAGGGGCCATTCAAAAACTACGCTACACTTCTAGGTTTGGGGGGGGGGAGGGGTTAACGCAGAATGTTGCTGCTTCACACACGGAAAATATAAATGTGAATAACAATTATTTGAAATGCTTGAAAAAACGAAAATTAGTGACTTTATTTTATAGGTAAGGCATCTAGGTACAGACTTTACACTCTTTCCCCTATTCCCCTCTTTACCCGATTTTTAAAGAATTCCTCTTTTTCCCCTGTTTTCAAGAAACTTCCTCTTTTTCTAATTTTCCTCACTTTTTCGCTTAAATGAAAACTGAATTAATAGAGCCCAATAAAAAAATCCAACTATTTTTCGTTGAAAGTTAATTTTTTTAATTGAAAAGTCTACTATTATGTTTTTGGTTCAGAATTTATATCTTTTGGTTAAAAATTCTACTATTTGGTATACTATAATGGAATAGTTAAATTTTTAACAGCAGTTAAATTTTCCATCAGGAAGAATAATTCTCTACCAAAAAATACGAATTTAAAACAAAATACATGCATTTCCAACCAAATTGTTGAAACTTCAACCAATAAAATGAATGTTTAACAAACTAGTTCAACTTTCAACCATGTAGTTGAATTTTTAACCAAAAAAGATCAATTCGCAATTAAAAATTTAATAGCTGAATTTTCAACTAAAACCGATCAACTTCCCACCAAAAATAGAATACTTAAATTTTCAGTTAAAGAAATTAAATTTAACAAAAAAAACGCATTTTCAACAAAATAGTTACATTTTCAACCAAATAGTAGAATTGTTAACCAAAATATATAAATTCTGGACCAAAAACATAATAGTAAACTTTTCAATTTAAAAAACGTTTAACGTTTTTAATGTAGAATCTTTTATAAGATTATTAAAAAAATCACCAAAAATAGAATACTTAAATTTTCAATTGAAGAAATTAATTTTTAAAAATCAATTTTCAATAAAAAATTTTAATTTTGAAGCCAAATAGTTGAAAAGTTTACTATTATGTTTTTGGTTCAGAATTTATATATTTTGGTTAAAAAGTCTACTATTTGGTTGAAAATGTAACTATTTTGTTGAAAATTCGTTTTTTTGTTGAATTTAATTTCTTCAATTGAAAATTTAAGTATTCTATTTTTGATGGAAATTTGATCGTTTTTAGTTGAAAATTCATGTATTAGATTTTTCATTGCGAATTCATCTTTCTTTGTTGAAAATTCAACTTCTTGGTTGAAAGTTGAACTACCTTGTTAAACATTCATTTTATTGGTTCAAGATGTGTGTGTTTTGTTGTAAATTCATATTTTTTGGTAAAGGATTAACCTTCCTGCTTGAAAATATAACTGCTGTTAATAATTTATTTCATTAGTTGAAGACTCAAAGATTCACTTTGGTTGAAAATTTAACTATTTTATTGAAAATTAGTTTTATTGTTTTTAAAAATTCATTTTTTAACCAAAAATTTAACTTTTCCATTATTATTTGAAAATTGATTGTTTTTAGTTTAAAATTCAACTATTGGATTGAACATTGATTGATTTCATTCTTTTTTTGGTGGAAATTTGTTCGTTTTTAGTTGAAAATTTAACTACTTGGTTGTAACTTTAACTACTTTGTTAAACATTCATTTTATTGGTTGAAGATTCAACAATTTGGTTGAAAATTGATGCATTTTGTTGCAAATTCGTATTTTTTGGTAAAGGATTAACCTTCCTGATTGAAAATTTAACTGCTGTTTAAAATTTATTTCATTAGTTGAAGATCGAAAGATTCTCTTTGGTTGAAAATTTAAATATTTTATTGAAAATTAATGTTTGCTTGTTAAAAATTATTTTTGGTTAAAAATTAGTTTTTTAACAGAAAATTTAACTATTCCATTATTGATTGAAAATTGATTGTTTTTAGTTTAAAATCTGACTATTTGGTTGAATTGTTCTATTTTTGGTAGAAAATGTTGGTCATTTTTAGTTAAAAATTTACGTATTAAATTTTTTATTGCGTATTCGTCTTTTTTTGTTGAAAATTTAACTACTTGGTTAAAAACTGAACTACTTTGTTCAACATTAATTTTATTGGTTGAAGATTCAACAATTTGTTTGGAAATGTATGTACTTTGTTATAAATTCGTATTTTTTGGTAGAGGATTAAACTTCTTCATTAAAAATTTAACTGCTGTGAAAAATGTATTTCATTAATTGAAGACCGAAATATCCTCTTTGGTTGACCATTTAACTATTTTATTGAAAATTAATGGTTGCTGGTTAAAAATTATTTTTGATTAAAAATTCGTTTTTTAACAGAAAATTTAACTATTCCATTATTGATTGAAAATTGATTGTTTTTAGTTTAAAATCCGACTATTTGCTTGAAAATTGAACTACTTTGTTAAACATTTATTTTATTCGTTGAAAATCCATCTTTTTGGTTAAAAATTTAATTATTTTGTTGAAAATACGTTTTTTTGTTTGTTAAAAATCAAGTTTTGCAACTGCAAATTTATCAATTCTATTTTATTTTAAGTTTTTAGTTCAAGAATCAACTACTTAGTTAAAAATTCATCTTTTTGGGTTGAAAATTTAACTCTTTTGTTGAAATGATATCTTTTTGGTTGAATAACACTGTTTTTTTTAATTTAAAATTAAAAGCTTTTTTGATAGAAACATAAAGTATAATATTTTTTGTTAATAATTCATCTTTTAGTTAAATTCAACTGTTTTTGATTTGAAATTAAAAACTTTTCTTGGTTGAAATATCAACTATTATATTCCTCTTTGAGAAATGATATATTTTGATTGAAAATTTCACAACTTAGTTAAAACTTGAATTCCTTTGTTCAAAATTTTGTTGTTGTTGAACATTCATAATTTTAGTCAAAAATTCAACTATTAAGTTGAAAATTTAATTATTTTACTTAAAATGTAATTGTTTTGTTGAATATTCGTCTTTTTTTTATTAAAAATTCAACTGTCTTCTTGATTGCAAACTTACTTATTTTGTAGAAAATTCTTTTTTTGCTTGTTTGTTGAAAATCAATTTTTTTCAACTGCAAATTTAACTATTCCATTTTTGATTGCAAATTACAGTTTTTAGTTTAAAATCCAACTATTTAGTTAAAAATTAGCTTTTTTTAATTCGTCTTTTTGGTTTAAAAATTGAACCGTTTTGTTAAAAATTCGACTTTTTGGGTTGGAAATTCTATTATTTTCGTAGAATAATTAACTATTTGTTTTAAAATGATCTTTCTGGCTAAAAATCCATATTTTTGGGTTGAAAATTCAACTGTTTTCTAGAGATTTCATCTCTTTTGCTTGAAAGTTCAACAATTTGATTGAAAATTTGTTTCTTTCTTGACTGAAAAATCTTTCCTGATTCGAAATTCAATTATTTTGTTGAAATTTTATCGTTTTTGGTTGAAAATGCAACTGTTCGATTAAAAATTATTCTGTTTTGGATAAGAATTTAAATATTTTGTTGACAATTCGTTATTTTTTGGTTGAATTCAACTGTTTTTTATTTAAAATTTTTGGTTGAAATATCAAATATAATATTTTTAATTGGGAATTCATCTTTTTGGTTAAATTCGACTGCTTTTGATTTAAAATTACAATCTTTCCTTGGTTGAAAGTTGAACTCCTGTGTTAAAAATTCTTTTTTTGTTGTTGAAAATGTATAACTTCGGTCGAAAATTTAACTATGTTGTTCGAAATTTAATTATTTTGTTAAAAATTTAATTATTTTTGTTGAATATTCGTTTTTTTTTATTAAAAATTAAAGTGTCTTCTAAAAAATTCGTCTTTTTGGCTTGAAAATTCAACTATATGGTTGAAAGTACAACTTTTTTTGGTTAAGGTTTAATCTTTTTTGTTTAAAAACTCAACCATTTGGTTGAAAATTCATCTTTATAGGTTGAAAGTGCAACTAATTGGTTGAAAATTCGACTATTTTGTTAAAAATTCGTCCCTTTTACTTGAAAGTTTATTTGGTTGTTAATGCAACTGATTGGTTGACAAAACATTTTTTATTATTTGAAAATTGAACTATTTGGTTGAAAATTGATTATTTTGTTGTAAATTAGTATTTTTTGGTACAACATTAACCTTCTTTTCAGGGGGTCTCAAAACGTGGACATTTGACAAAAACCGGGGGGTCAAATTTTACACAAATCTAACACCTTCTCTGGCTGAGAATGTAAAAATTAATTTTCAAACCAAAAATAACGACTTTTAAACAAAGTAGTTAAATTATCAATCAATAAGATGAATGTTTAACCAAGTAGATCTACTTTGAACCAAGTAGTTGAACTTTCAAGCAAAAAAGATTAATTCTCAATGAAAAATTTATCAGTTGAATTTTCAACTAAAATCGATAACATTTCTACCAAAAGTGATGAATTTTCAAAAGCAGAGTTGAATTTTTAAATAATAACTAATACTAATAAAAGGAATTTTTAACAAAGTAGTTTAAATTGTAACCAAGTAGTTGAATTTTCAATCAAGTAGATTAATTTCCACCAAAAATTACCAATTCTTAACAACATACATGAATTTTCAACCAAATAGTTGAATTTTCAACTAAAAACGACCAATTTTCAACCAAAAATTAAATGGATAAATTTTAAGTTGAAAAAAATTGATTTTCAATAAAAAAAAAAGAAATGTTCAGCAAAATAGTTCAATCTTGAACCAATACAATACATTTTTAATGAAATAGTCCAACTTTAAAAAAAGTAGTTGAATTTTTAACGAAAAAAAAATGCATTTTCAATGAAAAATTTAACAGTTGAAGTTTCAATTAAAATCGATCAAATTTCTACCAAAAGTGATGAGTTTTCAAACAAAAAGACGAATTTTTAAAAGAGTTGAATTTTTACCACGAAAGTATGAACTTCCAACAAAAAAGTTAATTTTCAACTAAATAGTAGAATTTTAAACTGAAAACAGTCAATTTTCAACCAAAAAGAAAATAGTTAAATTTGCAGTTCATAAACTTGATTCTCAACAACAAAAAAACTATTTAACAAAATAGTTGAATCTTAAACCAATAAAATGAATTTTTAATAAAGTAGTTCAACTTTCAAACAAGTTGTTGAATTTTCAACGAAAAAAATATGAATTTTCAATGAAAAATGTAATAGTTAAAGTTTCAACTAAAATCGATAAAATTTCTACCAAACAAAAAGATGAATTTTCAACAAAAAAAAATAAAATGAACTTTCAACCAAAAAACATTAATTTCCAATAAAGAAGTTAATTTTCAACCAAAAAGGGAATAGCTGAATTTGCAGTTCATAAAAAAGATTCTCAACCGAAAAAAGGAATTTGCAACAAAATAGTTCAATTTTTAATCAAAGAAATGAATCTTTATCTAATAAAATGGATTTTTAACAAAGTAGTCCCATTTGTAACCAAGTAGATGAATTCTCAATCAAGAAGATTAATTTTCTAAAAAAATAAAGAAATTTACAACAAAATAGCTAATCCTTAAACCAATAAAATAGAATTTTAATAAAGTAGTTCAACTTTCAAAGAAGCTGTTGAATTTTCAAAAACAAAAAATGAATTTTCAATGAAAAATGTAATAGTTGAATTTTCAACTAAAATAGATAAAATTTCTACCAAAAGAGATGGATTTTCAAACAAAAAAGACGAATTTTCAAAAAAAAAAAATAAATTGAACTTTCAACCAAAAAATATGAATTTCCAACAAAGAAATTAATTTTCAACCAAAAAGGGAATAGCTGAATTGGCAGTTCATAAAATTGATTCTCAACCGAAAAAAGGAATTTGCAAAAAAATAGTTAAATTTTCAATCAAAGAGATGAATCTTTATCTAATAAAATGGATTTTTAACAAAGTAGTTCCATTTGTAACCAAGTAGATGAATTCTCAATCAAGAAGATTAATTTTCTAAAAAAATAAAGAAATTAACAACAAAATAGCTAATCCTTAAACCAATAAAATAGAATTTTAATAAAGTAGTTCAACTTTCAAACAAGCTGTTGAATTTTCAACGAAAAAAATATGGATTTTCAATGAAAAATGTAATAGTTGAATTTTCAACTAAAATCGATAAAATGCCTACCAAAAGAGATGGATTTTCAAACAAAAAAGACGAATTTTCAACAAAAAAAAATAAATAAATTGAACTTTCAACCAAAAAATATGAATTTCCAACAAAGAAGTTAATTTTCAACCAAAAAGGGAATAGCTAAATTTGCAGTTCATAAAATTCATTCTCAACCGAAAAAAGGAATTTGCAAAAAAATAGTTGAATTTTTAACCAAAGAGATGAATCTTTATCTAATAAAATGGATTTTTAACAAAGTAGTTCCATTTGTAACCAAGTAGATGAGTTCTCAATCAAGAAGATTAATTTTCTAAAAAAATTAAGAAATTTACAACAAAATAGCTAATCCTTAAAACAATAAAATAGAATTTTAATAAAGTAGTTCAACTTTCAAACAAGCTGTTGAATTTGCAACCAAAAAAAAATGAATTTTCAATGACAAATGTAATAGTTGAATTTTCAACTAAAATCGATAAAATTTCTACCAAAAGAGATGGATTTTCAAAGAAAAAAAGACGAATTTTAAAAAAACTGACTAAATTCTCAAACAAAAAATATAAATTTCTAACAAAGAAGTTAATTTTCAACCAAAAAGGGAATAGTTAAATTTGCAGTTCATAAAAATGATTCTCAACCGAAAAAAGGAATTTGAAACAAAATAGTTACATTTTCAATCAAAGAGATGGATCTTCATCTGATAAAATAAATTTTTAACATATGAATTCTCAATTAAACATTTAATAGTTGAATTTTCTCGTTTTATTACACATTTTTACGAGCAATTTCCAGCCAAAAATGGATTACTTAAATTATCCTTTAAGAAAATCAATTTTCAAGAAAAAAAAAGAATGTTCAACAAAATAGTTAAATCTTGAATCAATAAGTAGAATTTTTGAACAAAAGAGGTGAATTCTGAACCAAAAATATAATAGCAGACTTTTCAATGAAAAATAATCAACTTTCGACGGAAAATAGTTAAATTTTCTTATTGGGCTCTGTTAATTCAGTTCGCATTTAACCGAAGAAACGAGAAAAGTGGAAAGTTTCTTGAAAACAGGGGATTTTAAAAATAATTTATGTTATTTTATTTATAGGAAATAACTTACGGAATGGGTACGTCGCCTTGCGGTCGGCAGCAGTGAGCGCAAAGCGATGTCGATTGTTCATGATCGAGCAAAACAAAAGCGAAGGGCTTCTCCACAAAGAGAATTTGACCCTTTTGTACGTCCCTATTCGCTACGATGAATCGACCCTTGTCAGGCGCACACTTCTTTTCTAAGGCCGCCGACGCGTAGGGAAAATTTGGATTGACTCCAAATGCTGGTTCCGGTTTGCTGCCTGACATAGAATCCGAGGCTTCATTTTCTTCTTCATATTCTATGCTCGATGCTGTGGCCATCAAACTCGCTACTTGTTGCTTAATGCTCGCTGAAAAATTCGTAATGAATTTGAAATCAAAACAGACTTCACAGCATAATATCCTCTCAAAACAGCGGAAATATGGTGAATTTTCATAAAAATAGGGGAATAATGGGGGAATAAATTATTTTGAATGATATTGTTGTAGCTACCATATTGAATTAAATAAGAAAAGAATTTTCAATAAAATAGTTAATTTTCAACAAAGTATAGTTGAATTTTCATCCAAAAAGATGAATTTTCAACCAAGAAGATTAATTTTCTAGTCAAAAAGACGAATTTTCAACAAAATATATGAATTTGCAATAAAATAGTTGAATTTTCAACTAAAAAAGATCAATTTTCAACTCAGAGAAGTTACATTTTCAATTAAAAAGATTTTTCAAACAAAAAAAAACTTTCAACAAAATAGTTAATTTTGCAATCAGAGAGATGAATTTTCAACTGAAATGATAAATCTTCAACCAAAAAAGTGAATGATTAATAAAGTGCTTCAACTTTCAGCCCAGTATCGTTAAATTTTCAACTAAAAAGATTAATTTTTAACTAAAAGATTAAATTTCTACTAAAGAAGACGATTTTTCAACCAAATACATGAATTATCAACCAAATAATTAAACTTTCATCTAAAAAAGATCAATTTTCAACAAAAAATGGAAAACTGAAATTAATAGTTGAAAATATTAATAACTAATCAACCAAAAAAGGAGGAACTTGAAACAAAATAGTTATTCTTTCAAGCAAAGATAAGAATTTTTAACTTAAATGTTGAATCTTCAACCAAGAAAATGTGTTTTTAACAAAGTTGTTGTTTAGTAAAATTTTAAAAGCAGTTGCCTTTTAAATCGGAAAATATGAAATTTCAACCGAATAGTTGAATTATTAAATAAAAAATATGTTCAACCAAAAAGTTGCATTTGCCATTACTTAAGATTGCATTTTCAACAAAATAGTTTGAATTTTCAACCAAAATAGATTAATTTTCTACCAAATATATGAATTTTCAACAAAAAAGTTAATACTCAACCAAGAAAGATGATTTTTCAATCAAATAATTTAATTTTAAACAAACAAAATTAATTTTAGACCAAACAGTTGCATTTACAACCAAATAGTTAAACTTTCAAGCAAGATAGACGAATTTCGGCAAAATAGTGGATTTTTTCATCTTCAAGCCAAAAAGACTAATTATTTAGGAGACAGTAGGATTTTCAAACCAAAACGACAAATTTTCTACCCCGAAAGACGAATGTTCAACAAAATAATAAATTTTTCGACCAAAAAAGACGACTTTTCAACAAAATAGTTGAATTTTTAACAAAATAATTAAAGTTTCTACAAAATAGTTGAACTTTTAACAAAATAGTTCAATTTGCAAATAAAAAAGATAAGTTTTCAAATAAAAATGATGAATCTTCAACAGAAATTGGAATAGTTAAATTTTCAGAAAAAAAAATTATATGTTAAAGGGGTTTCGACAAGTGTGAATAAATATTCAACATGTTACATTTATATTTCGATCATTAGGTCTTTTTTTGTAATAATAAATCAAACAAATTTTTATTGGCGAAAAAGGATCCTCTTCTTTATTAGCCAATAAACATATGTAATATTTTTTATTACAAAAAATAGATCAAATGATCGAAATTTAAATTTAACATCTTGAAAAAAATTAATTTAAAAACAACAAAAAAAATCAAAAAAATTACATTCAACAAAATAAGTGAATTTTCAACTAAAATGATAAATCTTCATAATATAAAATGAATTTTTAAGAAAGGAGTTAAACTTTCAACCAAGTAGTTCAATTTTAAATTTAAAAAAAGAATAATTCTTACCGAAAAATGTAATAGTTGACGTTTCAATAACAATTTTTTTTTATTTTAACTCAAAAACAACTAAATTCATCCAAAGCAGACGAATTTTTGAAAAAATAATTAAATCCTCAACGAAGACAGATTAATTTTCAAGCATATTATTGCATTTTTAAGCCAAAATGGCGAATTCTCTAGTTTAATTTTTAATACGAAAATATGAATTTTTTTACTAAATAGTTGAATTTTCTACCAAAATAATAGAATTTTCCACCCAAAGTACGAATTTTCAACAAAACAGTTGAATTCTCAATTGTGTCAAATAGATATTTTTTAAACCATATAGTTGAATTTTTGAGCCAAAAATGCGACTTCTCTACCAAACAGTTGAATTTTGAACGCGAAAATATGAATTTTTAAGAAAATAGTTGAATCTTCTACTAAAATAATAGAAATTTCAACGCAAAATACGAATTTTCAACAAAACAGTTGAATTACCAACTCAAAAATGAATTTAGAAAAAAGTTTATTTTCAATCAAATAGTTGAGTTTTCAACTAAAAAGTATCAATTTTCAACCAAAAATAGAATAGTTAAATTTTCAGTTCAAGAAATTAGTTTTCAACTAAAAAAAAACTGAATTTTTAACCAATAGTTGAATTTTCTACCAAAATAATAGAATTTTAAATCCAAAAATATGAATTTCCAAACAAAACAATTAAATTTCTAAGCCAAAAAGACGAATTTTCAACAAAACAGTTGAATTTTCAACAAAAACGTTTATTTTCAACAAAATAGTCGAGCTTTTAACTAAAAACTATCAATTTTAAACCAAAAATAGAATAGTTAAATTTGCAGTCAAAAAAATTAAGTTTTCAACGAAACAAAAAGAATATACAACAGAATAGTTAAATTGTCAAAAATGAAGATTAATTTTCCACCAAAGAAACTTTGAGCAAAGTAGCTCAACTTTCAAATAAGTAGTTGAATTTTCAACCAAAAAATATGAATTCTCACTGAAAAATGTAATATGTAGATGAATTTTCATCCAAAATGATATATTTTCAACTCAGAAGATTAATTTTCTACCAAATAAGTCGAGCTATTAACAAAAGACATGCATTTTCAATCAAAAATGGAATAGTTACATTTTCAGTTAAATAAATTAATTTTCAACAAATTTTTAACCAAAGAAGTGAATTTTCAATTAAAATGGTGAGTTTTCTACGAAAATAATGTATATTTACCCAAATAGTTGAATTTTCAACTAGAAGGATAACTTTCCAACTAAGAAGATTACTTTTCTACCAAAACAGGCAAATTGTCATTAAAATACGTTTTCAACCAAACAGTGGATTTTTCAACTAAAAAAGATAAAATTTTCAACAAAAAATGGAATACTTAAATTTTCAGTTAATTTTTTTTATTAATTTTCAACAAAGCAGTTTAAATTTCAACCGCCTGATTAAATTTTCGACCAAAAAAGATTACTTTTTAACAAAATAATGAAATTTTCAACGAAATAGTAGAATTATTAATCAAAAGAGATGAACTTAGGCGAAAAACAGAGAAAAAAATGGTTTTACAAACTCACCTTTCTTTATTTCTGCGATTTCTTCGCAATTATTAATGATATCCTCAACTCGCATTAGAGATTCTTCCATCGATTTTCTTTTCCTCAATTTCCAAAAACACTGTGCTGCTCGCAAATGCAATTTATAACGCAAGTTTTCGGGATATTCCCACATGACAGCTAAGTCGATATCTTTAATGCAATCCTAAAAGGAAAAATTTGTAATTAAAACGTTCAAGGATCTGAAATTAAAAAAAAAAACATTTTTTTATTCTTACTTCATATTTTTCAAGATAGAAGAGAGAAGCAGATCGATTAGCGACAGCGATGGCCAATTCTTCACTTCCCACTGGTGCATATTGTAAACTTTTTGTGTAAAGGTGAATACTCGCAGCGTAATTTTTGACTTGGAACTCTTTATTTCCCAGTTCTCGTAATTGTTTAGTCTTTTCTAAAGACTTGCCTTCTTTAGATTTGTGCTGCTCGTTTAACCACAAGGACATAAGCCTCCTGCATTCAGACAATTGCAATATTATCTCAAACAGGGAGGCCAAAAAACTTAATTTTCAAAATTGCCTGACTTTCCCTTGACCCATATTTCATTGTCCCGAATCATTAATATTTAAAGAATAAAATTCTAATCTTTTATAAATGGAATAAAACAATTTTAAATTAAAATATTTTTAATTTGAATTTATTATTCTCAGGGCTTTCATACCCTAATCTACTTGAAAAAGTGACCTATTTAAAATTGCTTGAAATTAAAATTTTTGAAATTAAAAACTAAATTTGAATTTTTCAAAGTTAAAGCTTCCTAAATTCTTGAATTTTTAATATGTAGTTATTATATAAAAAATATTATATCTTAATATTAAAATTGATATCACGCAAATTTTTCTACGATAAAAAATAAATCCCCCCTGAATTTTAACCTTCAAAATGTAAAATTTTTCCATTATAAACCTTTAAAATGGAATTATTCATCAAAATCGTGATATTAAACATTTTTTATACTCAAACCCTTTCAAATTGTAATTATTTTGAATTGAAGAATCCGGAAATTGAATGTCAGATATTACGCAAATTTTTCTACGATCAAAAATAAATTCCCCCTCAATTTTACGCTTCAAAATGTAAAATTTTTCCATTATAAACCTTTAAAATTGAATTATTCATCAAAATCGTGATATTAAACATTTTTTATACTCAAACATTTTGCAATTGTAATTATTTTGAATTGAAGAATATGGAAATTGAATGATTTCAGATTAAAATTTCGAAAATAAGATAATTTCACAATTTTAAAAATTGAATAATTTCAGATTATAATTTTGAAAACTGGATTATGTGAAATTCAAAGGAATTGAAACTTTATTATTTCTAATTAAAAGCGCTAAAAATCGAATTATTAACAATTAAAAACTTTTGAAATTAAATTATTTCTCATTTGAAGCGATTAAAATTTAACAATTTAAAATTGAAAACTAAGGTTCTGAAATTCTAGAATTTTCAATTGTAATTACAAAAAAACTCACCCTTCATTTTCAACGTTTAAAACGGAAAACATTTCAAGTATAAAGCTTTCAAATTGAATTGTTCTTTAAAAAAACTTCTACTAAGGAAAATTGAAAATTAAACGAATCCGAACTTCGGTTAAAACAGAAAAAATGTTTGATAACCAAGAATTGTGATGTTAAAATTTTTTAATAATCAAACCCTTTAAAATTTCAATTATTTTAAGTACATTTAAATTGATTAAAAAATAAACACCTTTGAAATTGTTGATTACACTTTTCAAAATTTCATTTGGTTATTTTTGTCTCTAATGGGACGAATTTTTTTTTATTCATGCTCATTTTGCATAAAATTATTCATTTGTAAAAAGCTTCAACTAAAAATCAAACCATTTTAAGACGAAAAAAATGAAAATTAAACATTAAAAAAAGAATACAAAACAAGATCGCTACGATTCCTATTTTTGAATCTGTAATGTGCCTGAAATTCAGAACGTTCAAGTGAACGAAATATTTTTTCCAAGTTTTAATTTATCAACAAATATTATTCCAACCACAATTAAAATAATACATTTGAAGTTTATTTTGTAATCTATTATTTACAATATAAATGAATGAACATTTCAGCACTGCTTCTGATTTACAAAGTCATCAGTAAAAATTTCGTTCATTTGAACGTTCAGAACTTCAAGCACATTCTATTTAAACCACAAAAGTGACAAAAAGTGACTAATTTTTAACTCAAAAAATTAATAAAAGTGACTAATGTTCTTTTGAATTTAAAAGAATTCCAAAGAATTTGATGAAATTAGAAGATTTATAAGACTTTCAGGTGATTTTAAGTGAATTCAGGATAATTACATGAGACTTCAAAATGACTCAAATTAAATTCAGTTGAATTAAAATGAATTAAAAATAATTCGAGATAAATTAATAATTATGCAGGGTAAATTCAAATAAACCGCAAAAAATATTAGAAAACCTCTTCAAATCTTTGAAACTGTACGAAATCCCTCTCTATTTATTGTAAATAAATTCTTTGAAATCCAATAAAATATTATAAAATCATGTGAAATTCTATATGAAATCTGACAATATTTCCTGAAAACGTGGAAAATTTATTAAAATACCTCGAGAGCTTTTAAATTACCTTGGAATCATTGAAATCCTCGGAAATTTTATAAAATCTCGGGAATCTTTTGAAATACCCTCAAATCCTTTAAAATCCTTTAAATTACCTTTCCATTTTTTAAAGTTC
Source organism: Andricus grossulariae (assembly GCA_011634705.1). Classification (NCBI taxonomy): domain Eukaryota; kingdom Metazoa; phylum Arthropoda; class Insecta; order Hymenoptera; family Cynipidae; genus Andricus; species Andricus grossulariae. The sequence goes on along the minus strand of JAABKJ010007545.1, from coordinate 131,947,148 downwards.
TTGAAAACTTCTTAAAATTTTTAAAAATAGGGGAGACCACCCTACAGTAGATAATGAACCTACAGTAGATAATTATTGATGAAAAGCACAAATATACAACAACAAAAATTATTTCTAACTATAATTTATTAAATAAAAAATTCTTTGGAATCTTTTAAATTATCCTCAAATATTTAAAATCCTTTAAAATCTCTTAAAATCCCTGGACATTTTTATTATTATTTATTTTATTTTATTATATATTTATTATTTATTATTATGTTTAAAAGTTCATGAAAATTTCTTGTAATTTTTCATAAATATCCTAAAATATTTAAAATCCTTAACATTTTTTTGATATCCCTTGAAACTTTGAAAAGCTATTGACAAATCTTTGAAATTTTGAACAATACCCTAAAATGCTTTCGAATTATTAAAATCTATTACAAATTTCATGGAATCTTTGAAAATACCCTAAAATATTTCAAATTCTTTAAAACCCCATTATTTTGCTGAATTAAAAATTCCTTAGATTCTTTTAAAATACCCTCAAATATTTCAAACCCTTTAAAATCTTTTGATACCCCTTGAAACTTTTTAAATCTCTTGAAAATACATTGGAATATTTTAAAATACCCTCGAATACTCCAAATCCTTTGAAATACCTTTTCATTTTTAAAAGTTCTTGGAAATTTCATGGAATTTGTAAAAAAATACTAACATATTTAAAATCCTTTGAAATTTTTTGAAATCCCTTGAAACTTTTTAAAGCTGTTGAAAATTCCTTGGCATTCTTTTAAATCCCCTACAATCTTTTGAAATCCCTTAAAATGATTAAAATCCATTAAAAATTTCTTGGAATATTTTTAAATACCATAAAATACTTCAGATTATTTAAAATCCTATTAAATTACTGAAATCAATTAAAAATTCCTTGGATTCTTTTAAAATACCCTCTAATATTTAAAATCCTTTAAAATCTCTTAAAATCCCTTAAAACTTTTAAACGCTTTTAAAAATGACTTGGAATCTTTTAAAATAGCCTCAAATATTTCAAATCCTTTTAAATCCCATTTTCAATTACTGAAATCAATAAATAATTCCTTGGAATCTTTTAAAATACCCCCAAATATTTCAAACCCTTTCAAATCTTTGGAAATACCTTGACGCTTTTAAAAGTTCTTGAAAATTCCTTGGAATTTTTTTAAATACCTCAAAATATTTAAAATCCCTTGAAATTTTTTGAAATCTATTACAAATATCATGGAATCTTTTAAAATACCATACAATACTTAAAATCCTTTAAAATCCTATTCAATTACTGAAATCAATTAAAAATTCCTAAGAATCTTTTAAAATACCCTCAAATATTTTTAATTCTTTGAAATTCTAGTAAATTACTGAAATCGATTAAAAATACCTTGGAATCTTTTTAAATACCCTCAAATATTTTAAATCCTTAAAAAAAATTTGAAATCCCTTGACACTATTTAAAGCTCTTGAAAATGCCTTGTATTTTTTTTAAATACCTTAAAATATTTCTAACCCTTTGTATTACCTTGACATTTTTAAAAGTTCTCACAAATTTCTTGGTATTTTTAAAACTACCCTAAAATATTTCAAATTTTATGTGCTTGAAGTTTAGAACGTTCAAATGAACGAAATTGTTTACTGATGACTTTTTAAATTAGAAACAGTGCTATAATATTAATTCATTCATTTATATTACAAAAAATAGATTTAAAAAAAACTGAAACTGCATTATTTTAAATTGTAGTTGGAACAATATTTGTAGATAAAATAGAATTTGAAAAAAAGATTTTCTTCATTTGTACGTTCAGAACTTCAGGTACATTCAAATCCTTTAGAACATTTTTTCAAATCTCTTGAAACTTTTTAAAGCTGTTGAAAATTCCTTTGAATTTTTTTAAATACCCTCAAATCCTTTAACATCCCTTCAAAATTTTGGTTTTCGAACTGCTGGATTTATTCAACAAAATAAAAATGAGAATGAAATGAAAATACAGCGATTCTTAGGAACGAAATTCAAGGTCTTTTCCAGGTTTTCCAGGTCAACAAGTCAAGTTTTACCTGGTCTTTTTTTAGATCAAATAATGAAATAACCATTTGTTGTAGATTTAGAAAATGAGCCATTTCATTTTTGATTGTCCAACCATTTTTAAAGTAAGCAGAACCACAAATAAACAAATTCATTTTTTTTGCGAACATAAGTCGTCTTTGAAATCCTTGAAATATTTGTGAAATCTTTTGAAATCATTGAGAATTCGTTAAAATCTCTTAAAGTAGGACTTAAAATCTTTGTGAAATCTTGAAGTTTTAGTGAAATCTTTTGGAATCTTTTTAAATTTTTGTAAAATATTTGAAATTTATAAAATCCTTGAAATCATTGTGACATTTTTTGAAATCTTTTGAAATTTTTATGAAATCTTTGAATCGTTTGTGAAAGCTTTCTTTAATCTTTGTTTATGAAATCTTTTGTGTTCGTTTGAAATCATTGAAATCTATTGAAATCTGAGGTATACCTCAGGGTATAGGATATCCTGAAAAATGTCAGTTTGAAAAAAAAAGAAATTATGAAATTTCTATAAAATCTTTAAAACATTTGTGAAATCTTCCTGAAATCTTTTGTATTCATGTGAAATCATTAAAATATTTTTAATCTGTGTAAAATCTTTGGAAATGTTCGCATTATTTGTGAAATATTTGAAATCTGGTGTACACGCCTTCTTCAAATATTTGAAATCCTTGCAATCTTTATGAAATGTTCGAAATCTTTGGGAAATTGTTGTGAAATCTTTTTTATTCGTTGAAATCATTGAATTATTTGAAATCTTGGTAAAATATTTTCAAATCTTCTAAAATTTGTTGGGACCTTTTGAAATCGTTTTAAATCTTCGAAATGTTTTAAAATTACTCACAATATTAAAGTCTGTTCATTGCAATCTATAAAATAATTGGTGTCGACAAAAAATGCCACGAAATCTCTCTATTTATTCTGTAATGAGCCAATGATAAATTATATCTTGATAAATAAAAAACTCTTCAGTAGCAAGATTTCTCCTAAACGAGATGTTTCTTTCATAATAGACTAAAAGATTCAAATTACTTTTCGTAGTTCAATAAAATAATTGTTTTAAAACAAAAAAAAATTACTTCGAAGTTCTCGTGAAAAATTCAAGGATATTTCCAGGTTTTCAAGATTCAAGAAAAAAATCAAGGAGAATTCGAGGTTTTTAAAGTAACTGTACACCCTGTTATAGACCTGGATTCAATAGAATAACTATAATTTATTAACACATATCGAGTCCTAACTATTAATTATATTAAATTAATTATTTTACATACATTAGTATTTTAAATAAATGATTATCTACTGTAGGTTCATTATCTATTGTAGGGTGGACATTCCCTACCCTAAAATATTTAAAATTATTTGAATTTTTTTTAAACTTTTTGAAACCTCTTGAAACTTTTTAAAGCTGTTGAAAATTCCTTGCAATTTTTTAAAACACCCTAAAATATTTCAAATCCTTTAAAATCCCATTAAATTACTGAAATCAATTAAAAATTCATTAGAATCTTTTAAAATACCCCTAAAATATTTAAAATCCTTTAGAATTTTTTTAAATTTCTTGAAACTTTTTAAAGTTTTCAAAATATTTCCTTGAAATTTTTTAAAACACCCTAAAATCCTTTGAAATCTCTTCAAATTATTGAAATCTATTACGAATTTCTTGGAATCTTTTAAAATACCCTACAATATTTCAAACCCTTTAAAATCCCATTAAATTACAGAAGTCAATTAAAAATTTCTTGGAATATTTTTAAAATACCCTCAAAAGCATTTAAAATCATTTAAAATATTTCGAAATCCCTTGAAACGTTTTAAAGCTCTTGAAAATGCTTTGCAATCTTTGAAAATATCCTAATGTATTTCCAATACCTTGAAACTTTTTGAAATCCTTTAAAACTTTTAAAAGCTGTAGAAAATTCCTTAAAATTTTGAAAAATATCCTAAATCCTTTGAAATCTCTTTAAATTGTTTTAATCTATTACAAGTACCTTGGAATATTTGTAAATGTCCTTAGATATTTTAAATTCTTTTAAATATTTCGAAATCCCTTAAAACTTTTTAAAGCTCATCAAAATGACTTGGAATCTTTTAAAATACCCTAAAATATTTCAAATCCTTTAAAATCCCATTAAATTCCTGAAATTAATAAAAAATTCATTGGCATCTTTTAAATTACCCTCAAATATTTAAAATCCTTTTAAACCTTTTGAAATACCTTGACATTTTTAAAAGTTCATGAAAATTTCTTGGAATTTTAAAAAATACACTAAAATATATTAAAGCCTTTTAAAATTTTCATATCCCTCGAAACTTTGAAAAGCTGTTGAAAAATCCTTGAAATTTAAAAAAAAAAACCTAAAATCCTTTGAAATTCCTTCAAATTATTGAAATGTATTACAAATTTCTTGGAATCTTTGAAAATACCCTAAAATATTTCAAATTCTTTAAAATCTCATTAAATTACTGACATCAATGAAAAAATCATTGGATTCTTTTAAAATACCCTCAAATATTTTAAATCCTTTAAAATCTTTTAAAATCCCTTGAAACGTTTTAAAGTTCTGGCAAATTTCATGGCATTTTTTAAAATACCATAAAATATTTAAAACTCTTTGAAATTTGTTAAAGTTCCTTGAAACATTTTAAAGCTGTTGAAAATTCCTTGGCATTTTTTTTAATGCCCTACAATCCTTTGAAATCCCTTCAAATTATTGAAATCTATTACAAACTTTTTGAGATATTTGTAAATACCCTAAAATATTCAAAATCCTTTAAAATCCTAATAAATGATTGAAAACTATTACAAATTTGTTAGAACCTTTCAAAATACCATCAAATATTTAAAATCCTTTAAAATCTCATTAAATTACTGAAATTAATTTAAAATTCCTTGTATTATTTTTAAATACCCTCAAATATTTCAAATCCCTTAAAATCTTTTGAAATCCCTTAAAACTTTTTAAAGTTCTTGAAAATGCTTTGGTAACTTTTAAATTGCCCTCCAATATTTAAAATCATTTTAAATCTTTTGAAATACCCTGACATTTTTAAAATTTCATGAAAATTTCTTGGAATTTTTAAAAATACCTTAAAATATTTCAAATCCTTTGAAAATTTTTGATATCCCTTGAAACTTTGAAAAGCTGTTGAAAAATCCTTGAAAATAGAAAAAAAAGACCCTAAAATCCTTTGAAATTCCTTCAAATTATTAAAGTGTATTACAAATTTCTTACAAATTTCCTGGAATTTTTTAAAATACCACAAAATATTTAAAATCCTTTGAAATGTTTTGAAATCCCTTGAAACATTTTAAAGCTGTTGAAAATTCCTTGGCATTCTTTTAAATGCCCTACAATCCTTTGAAATCCATTCAAATTATTGAAAACTATTACAAATTGCTTGGAATCTTTCAAAATACCCTAAAATATTTCAATTCCTTTAAAATTTCCTAAAATTACTCAAATTAATTAAAAATACCTTGAATTATTTTTTAATTCCCTTCAAATATTTCAAATCCTTTAAAATCTTTTGAAATCCCTTAAAACTTTTTACAGCTCTTGAAAATGACTTGGAATATTTTAAAATACCCTCAAATTTTTAAAATCCTTTTAATTTTGTTGACAAAAATTGATATATTAAAAAACTGTTGAAAATTTCTTTGATTTTTTATATTACCCTGTAATATTACAAATCCTTTAAAATACTATTAAATTACTGAAATCAACTAAAAATTCCTTGGAATCTTTTAAAATATCCTCAAATATTTAAAATCCTTTTTAATCTTTTAAAATACATTGATATTATAAAAAGTTATTGAAAATTTCTTCGAATTTTTAAAATTATCCTACAATATTACAAATTCCTTAAAATACTACTAAATTACTGAAATCAATTAAAAATACCTTGGAATATTTTGAAATAGCCGCAAATATTTTAAATCCTTCTAAATCTTTTGAAATCTCTTGAAACTTTTCAAAGCTGTTAAAAATTCCTTGGAATTTTTGAAAATACCCTAAAATCCTTTGAAATACCTTCAAATTCTTGAAAGTTATTACAAATTTCTTGCAATCTTTTAAAATACACTGAATTATTTTTAATCTTTTATAATCTTTTGAAATACCTTGATACTTTTAAAAGTTCTTGAAAATTTCTTGTAATTTTTTTAAATACCCCAAAATATTTAAAATCTCTTGAAGTGTTTTAAAGCTGTTGAAAATTCCTTGGAACTTTTTTTAATACCCTAAAATTCAATAAAAATCCCTTTATTTTATTAAAATCCCTTACAAATTTCTTGGAATCTTTTAAAATACCACAAAATATTTAAAAACCTTTAAAATCCTATTAAATTATTGAAATAAATTAAAACATCCTTGGAATGTTTTAAAATACCCTGAAATATTTTAAATCCTTTATAATCTTTTGAAATACCTTGATACTTTTAAAAGTTCTTGAAAATTTCTTGTAATTTTTTTAAATACCCCAAAATTCATATCATGCGTTTTTCGGCTTAAAATATTAATTTTCGTTCGTTTTTTGATATTTTGAAAATGCTGTAACTCTGAAAATTTTGTTTTTCTCGAAAAATTTCACTGTGATAAATTGTTTGTCTCTTGGAGTACTACTAACAACCGCACATAGAATTGTCAAATTTTGAAAAAAAGTGGTCTCAAAAATTTTCAAAATGTGCTCACTTTTTGAATTTTGATCCAAAATAGTTGGTTGACGAACTCGTTCTTTCTTTTTGGGCCTTAAAAAAGTGTGCCAAAGCACAATCCAATCTGACCAATCTTTCGAAAGTTATCGTGCCTACACGATACTACAGACAGACAGACAGACCGAAAGACAGACATCTTCGTAAAAACCGTTTTTTTCTGACTCAGGGGGCCTCATAACGTCGACATTTGATTGAATCCGCGAAAGTAATTTTTCACATAAAACCAATACCTTCTCATTGAGATGAAAATGTAAAAATTAAATCCATTTCAATTTATGCTTTCAACGAAATTTTTCTAAATATTATTGGATATGATCTTAGGTACATATTTTTGGCATGATGTTTCATTTTATTTTTCAGCGATAGAATTGATATAGTGTCATGCCAAATATTATCAGATGTTTTCAATTTCTTATCTCGTTCCATGCTTACATAGTGCGTACGCATTATCTGGAACGCACACCTACATAGTACAAATCGTTTAATTTTTCTTATCTCATATCGCGTTTCATGGCTTCGAAAAAATGCACAACCAATGATTGAATAGGATTGGGCTTTTTAATCGTTTTCAATGCAAGATTTTTTTTAATGCACTTTCAAAACTGAAACTGGGTATCAAACAGTTGAACCTTGGGATGGAAAAGCGGACCTGGATATATGGTTAAAATTATTGGCACAAGCATTTAATTATATTTAAAAAGATATATGGACGCGAATCGTTTCGCGCTCAATAATAGGTTTTTGGTTTCTTTAGCATTTTTTATAGATAAAACAAAACCTCAACAAACAAAAACAAACAAAAACAATTTAAAAAAAGTGTTATTTTCGCATTTTTACGTATCTCACATCTTTTAGCGCAGTATTGGAAATTGTCGATTTTTGCATATCAATTTCGATAAATAAATTGAAAACGAGTTCTGTCAAAAAATGGTGCAAAGAAATGTCGTAAGAATTTTTAAACGCTGAAATTCCATCCCAAACTTTTCTTCATATTTCGCGTGGTTTGACTCAAAATTGGAATTTTCGATTTTTTTCCTAGTATTTTCAATAAGTAGAACCAAAATGACAAGTCCTATTAAAAATCAGTTCAAGTAAATTTTTTAGGACTTTTTGAAAGATATAATTGCCGCTCAAGACTTTTTCCCGTAGTTTGCGTTGTTTGTTTCAAAATTTGAATTTTTTTTATAGCATTTTCGATAAATAAAAGTAAATAATCAAGTTTTATCAAGAAATGGTTTGAGTAAAAATTATTGGTCTTTCGAAATTAATTTTGTAACCAAAAAACCCAGGTTTCAGATACAAAATACAAATTTCGAATAAATCTTCAGAGAAAATTCAGAAAGAGTTTTGAAGATTTCCGATATGTCGAGAAAGTATTTAGTTTTTTATTTAACAGGATTTTGCAAAATCTTAGGAAAAATTTAAGTCAATTTAAAAGATATTTAGGACTTTTAGAAAATTTAAAAATACATATCTTTTCAACTGACCCGAATTATTTCTAAAATTGTGAAAATCTTTAAAAATTAACAAAATTTCCGATAAATCGTCCAAATTTTATTCGACATTTGTAGCAATATTTTGGAATTAAAAATTTTTTACATTTCCTTTGAAAATTAATTTTTTCAAATAAAAAGATATTCAGAATTTTCCAAGAAATCTCAAGAAATGTTTTTTGTATTTTTGAAGCATTTGAAACTTCTTAAAAAGCTTCGAAAACATTTCGAAATCTTCAAAAATTTACATTTTGTTTGTAGTTTTTGTAAATCTTTTAAAATTTTAAAATTATTCTTTAACATATCCAAAAGTATTAAATCTGCTAAATATCTTTTAAAATTATTCAAATTTTTCCAAAAATTTTCTTAAAATTCTGAAAGAGGAAAAAAATTGCCTTCAAACCTTGCAGATTATGTTTTTAAACTTATGAAAATCTTTTAAAATGTTTTAAAATCTTTTTAAATATTATCTTAAGATTAATTTTTCCAAATAAAAAAACTGTTTAAATTATCACATAAATTATTTTAAATATTTTTGATTATCGTGAAACCTTTCGAAATGCTTAAGAAGCCTCAACATTTTTATTTACAAACATTAAAAAATGTATATTTCTTACAAATTATTTTGAATCTTTTGAAAACTTTTAAATGTCTCTTAAACTTGATCGAATTTTTTTATAAAACTTTGTAATCTTAAAAATCCCAAAAATTGCCCTTAAAATCGTCCACATTCTTTTTCGAAATTTGCGGAAATAATTTACTGTGTTTTGAAATATTAGTCAATTTTCTCTTAAAATTTATTTTTCGAAATAAAAAATCAGTTCAAATTTTTCCAGGAATTTTAAGAAATTTTTTCATCATCGTGAGACCTTTCAAAATCTTTAAGAAGCGGCAACATTTTTCAAACAAATTTGGCAATTCGTACTAAAATTTTGGTACACGTATCCACGGCCTTTTTGCAAATGGCACTTGTAATATTTTTTAAATCGGATCATTTACAACCGGAATAAAAAATTATTTCAGATAAAAATGAACAATTTTCAAATTTATTTATATTGAACAAGAAAAGAATACTTTTCTATCATAAAAAATGACTTTTTAATAAAATACTTGAATTTTCAACAAAATAAATAAAATTTTTAACGAAATAATTAAATTTTTAACCTAAGAAGATGAATTCTCAAGAAAAAAGTGTAACTATATTTTTTTTTTGCCGAAAATGCAAACTTTCTTGTTGAAATTTCAATGTTTGTACAGAAAATTCATCTTTTGGTTTGAAGATTCAACAATTTAGGTAAACTTTTTTTCTTTCATGACTGAGAAACCTTTATTTATTGAAAATTCGTCTTTCGGGTTGTAAAATTAATGTAAAAAATTTTACAACCAGAGACACGAATTTGCAATAAATAAAGAATTTTCAGTCATGAAAGAAAAAAAGTTTACCTAAATTGTTGAATCTTCAAACCAAAAGATGAATTTTCTGTAAAAACATTGAAATTAAACCAGAAAGTATGAATTTTAAGGGAAAACAATTTTTTTTCAACAAAATAGTTAAAATTTAAACCAAAGAGATGAATTTTCAACTAAAAAAATGAATCATTAATATTTTAGCATTTTAGCATCATTATGCAAGAAAGATGATATTTCTGCTATAACAGATGAATTTGTAAATAAAAAAATTTCAAAACAAAAAGAAATGTTCATTTTCATACAAAATTTTAGCTTGACTTTTCAACATTAGTATTTGAGTTTTAAACAAAAAGTGAATTTTCTGCGAAGCTACTTAAATTTTCAACGAAAAAGTTGAATTGTTTACCAAAAAGAATGACGATTCTTGAATGAATTTTTAAATCACAAACGCTAATTTACAAAAAAAAGTTGAATTTTTACCTCAAAGGATTTCAGTTGACTTTTCAACAACAAATATGAAATTTAAACAAGTAAATTTTCTACGAAATTGTTGAATTTTCGACTAAAAAGGATATCTTTTTAACAAAGTCCTTGAATTTTGATCCAATTAGTTGCATTTTTATCACAAAAAGATGCAGTTTCTACTAAAACGGATGAATCTTTAAATTAAAAAGACAAATTATTAAAAAAAGAGTTGAATTTTCATCCAGGAAAGATTTTAGTAGACTACACCAAAAATATGAATTTTAAACGTCAAGTTCATTTTCTACGAAATAGTTGAACCTGTAATATTTTTAACCTAGAATCTTTCGTAACAAGGATAAAAAAATTTCAAATTAAGATTGAAAAATTTTAAATTTATTTTGCTTGACAGTTATTGAAAGTTATAGAAAATTCCTGACTTTTGCAACATTTTTTTTCTAAATCCCTGACTTTTCCCTAACCAATAAAATAAAAAAAAAAAAATAAAAAAAAGCCTGTTTGCTTATTTTTAATATTGATTTTGAAACACTCATATCCTGGGAAATAGAATTTTTCTACACCGTCCAAATAACAAAATTTATTATTAGTTTTTCCATTTTATTTCTCCAAAGTTGTGAGCCACGTGTCCTGATAAAAGGCAGAAGTTTTATCTTTCATGCGAATAAAATTTTAGAAATAATTTACATTGCAAATATTTTCCAAAATATATACTTTCAACTCCTTTAAAAATAAAATAATTTATTTCTGACTAGAAAATTGCAGTTCTTTCTGAAATTTTCGACTTTTTGTTCACTTTTCACTTGCAGGGAGTTAAATAATAAACTAAAGTTGACAAAATTATCCGTTTAAATAATTTGTTGATATTATTATGAATATTCAATTGGAATCAGGCTAGAAACTTGCGCTTTTTCTAAAATTTACAACTATTTGTCTACTGTTCACTTATAGTGTGTTAATAATTAATTAAATTTAGCAAAAATAATTATTCAAACAAATTATTATTTATAAAAATCTTCTTTATTAATTCAATATAGTTGCGGTTCCATCTGAAATGTTTAACTTTTTACCCACTTTTTACGTAGTAAAGTAATAAATAATTCAAGGTAACAAACATAGTTGTCTAAACAATTTTTAATTGTTTGTAACTATATTCTCGTAGAGTAATGCTAGAAAGCTGCTTTTTTCTGAAATCATTAGTTCTGCTTTAACTTTTTACTTATGAAGAAATAATAAGTGAACCTCAACGAGAATCATTTTTTAAATAGTATTTTAATTTTTTCAGTGAATTATTTTTGCTCTTTTCCCAATGTTAAAAAAAATTATATTTAACAAAAACACTATCTTACACAAGAGACAAAAACAACAACAAATTTGGAATTTAACATATTTTGATATCAGCCCCTGTCCAGCAAATTATATTCACGAAAAAGAAAGAGATTGTTTAAAATATGTTTCTCTCTAATGTTTATTTATCATTTGTTCATAACTAAAAGGGCAAAGAAAAGTTAAACATTTCAGAAGAAACCGCAACTTTATACATTTAAGCAAATAAAATATTATTAACAATAATAATAAATTCTTGAAACAATTATTTTTGCTATGCTAAATTAAATATTAGCTCACTCCAAGCGAAAAGTGAACAGAAAGTTAAAAATATTAGAAAAAACCGCAATTTCTAGCATTATTCAAAGATAATATTACTAACAATAATAATAAAAAATTATTTAAACGATTATGTTTGTTATCATTAATGAACTTTTAACTCTCTCTAATTGAAAATTGGACAAAAAGTGAAATTTTTTTTAAAAATCGCACCTGTCTAGCACTTATCTAAGAGAAAATAGTTATAAACAATAATAGATTGTTTAAACAACTGTTTTCATTGATTTGCATGCATTATTACCTCAGTAAGTGAAAAGTGGGCAAAAAGTTAAAGATTTCAGAACAAAAACCGCAACTGTCTGGCATTAATATAGATTATCATAGTTATTAACAATAATAATTTTGTTTAAGCAGTTATTTTTGCTGAACTTAAATAAGTCTTGAGTTATTTCAAATGAAAAAGAGACAAATAGTTAAAAATTTCAGAAAAAACCGCAACTTTCCACCATTAAGCAAAGATCATCTTATAAATAATATCAATCAATTGTTTAAACAATTAATTTTGTTAACTCTAATTAACTGTTACTTAATTCTGATTGAAACATGGACAAAAGTAAAAAAATGCAGAAAAAAAACGTGAAATATCTTGTATTAATATATAAAAAGGTAGCTATAGACAATAATAATTTGTCGAAACAATGATTTTTGCTATATTAAATTAAATATTAACTCACTTTAAGTAAGAAGTGAACAAAAAGTTGAAAATTAAAAAAAACGCTATTTCTAGCATTATTCAAAGATAATATTATCAAAAATAATAATCAATTGTTTAAACAATTATGTTTGTTAATAATAATAAACTATTACCTCTCTATGATTGAAAATCTTGCAAAAAGTGTAATGAGCGTTTACATAGATGAGTTTTCATTGAAACCACACTGTTAAAAATGTTTGCAATTTTAATATACATTTACTGCACATTTGTATATTAAATCTAAAATCTCGGTCTATGAAATATTAATTAAGAGGCTGCATATTAAATTTGATATACATGTATACTGATCAACTTTTAGAAAAGTCAGGTAATTTCAATTTCAACAAATTAAAAATAATTATGGCAGTAATTTTCAATTCTAAATGATGACGCATAATATTTTTTTCTAGTTAAACATAAATTATACTGGTTTTTTAAGTGGAAAAGTTCAATTAGGCGAATTATTGAGACACCTAACCGAAAAGCAGCGGTACTCACGTTAAAATTTTGACATTTACAGTGAATTTTGAAGAAAATTCCACCCGTACACTCTTAGTAAAATCTGAACCATATTTAGTATACATGTAATGGAAGCCAGAATGCACAACACGAAATTAAATTTAGTATACCAGCGTACAGTAAATTTAATATATGCATATACTGAATTTAGTCACTTGCATAAAATTTAGTATACGAGTATACTAAATTCAGTATACATCTATAAGAAATTTAGTATACGCATATACTAAATTCAGTATACGCGTTTCGTTTCGCGTGGGTTCCGTCTTCGTAATTTGTGAATATGATCAGATGAAAACTGAGATTAAAGAACAAAGTTTTAATTTTCAAATGATCATATGGTTAAGCTACATTTACGTTAATAAATTGAACATATCTTTTAAAGAGAAGACTTCGCAGAAAGAAGAAGTATACAGAAGCTATGAGAATCATATACGTGAAGAAACTCACTGTACATTTAGTAAATTTAGTATACATATAACTTCATAAAAGAAACTTGCTATACGTAAGTAAACTAAAATTACTATATATACTATACTATTGAACATATTTAAGAAAGCTTCAATCTTCTCAGTAGGAGCAATAACTAAAATGTCGTCTACATGCCTTTTGTATAAAATAGGTGTGAAATCTAATAATTTTAGAGCTCTTTTATCAACATCTTCTAAAACTAACTCAGAAATAACTGGGGATAAAGTTGAACCTATAGGGCAACCCGAAATTTGTTTAGAAAATTATTAATGAAAAAGAAAACAACACAATTCAAAACCGCAAGACCTAGTGGGATTCTATCAAACATGGACACTACATCTAAAGAGACTATTGAATGACTTTTTGGTAGATTAATGTTTTTTAAAATATCTTTAAATTCCTAACTATTTTTAACAAACGAACTAGTGTTAATAGAAACAGGTTTTACAATATTTGAAATATACTTAGATAAATTGTAAGTGGGAGAACCAACAGTAGAAACAATCAGTCTCCAACTTAAATTAGGTTTATGGACTTCAGGGAGAGCATAAGCTTTTGCTATGACACTATTGGTCATTAATTAATCTTTTACGTTCCCATCTGATAGCAATGTCATTATATTTATTTTCAATAGTTGGAACTATTATAATCTTCTCTGTTAGTAGCGACCGTTAAGTTACCTTTATCAGCCTTCAAAAAAATTAAATCTTCATGTTTTTTTTTTGAAAATCTTCAACTGACTGACCAGATTTTTCTAAATTTTTAAATGTATTATTATTTTCGTGATTTGAAACAATTTGAGTGACTGTTTTTCGAATATTAAATTTTACTTCTTCTTTAACATTTTTAATAGAATTTTCAATATTTGCAACCAAACTATTTATGGGAATTTTATTAAAATTCAAAGGAACTCCAAATTTGTTTCCCAAAGCTAAAACTTCAGCAACCTCATCAGGGATTTCAACCGCTGATAAATTCTTGAAACATTTGCTTAATCTGAAATCAGTAATTTCTTTATTATAAGCTAACGACCTGCTTTTCAATAAATCAAAATTTTTTTCTGCAATCGTCTCTCTTTGAAAATTTTAGATTTCGGAGACATGACTCTTGTGAGTCAAAAAACTTGTTAATAGAGCCATCAGATATAAATCTTGAAAAACAGTATTTTAAGTAATTTGAAAATTGACATAATCTTTGAATGTTCTTTACAAAATTTTTTCAATTGCTAAACGTAGACATTTAGTTTCAAAACTAAATTTAGTTTTTCTAAATTTAGAGATCAAGTTATAATTTAAATTATGCACATTAAATTTAATTACATTTTGTTGAATATGTGTTGGAAATAAGGCATTGTTTCTGCACCCTATTAAGAAAGTACGCTGTTCTTCAAGAGTAACTAATTTCCTATTGGTACGTATCCAATCTCCAATTTGTTGTCTTGTAGCAGCACCATACCTCTCAAACATGTAAGATAAATAACCCATAGTGCCCAAAACGGTGTTGACTTGTTGTATTGGAATGATTTGATAAGTAACAAATCAATCCTTTTCTTCGACCGACGATGATAAAGCATTTTAAATTGTGAATTTTTTATGTCTTACGGTCCACATAAAAATTAATTAAAAATGAGCCAAAAAACATCTTTCCAACTCAGAATTTATTTATTTATTCTTAGAATGAGTGGATTTATTTTAAAACTCGATACAAAAGAGTCTAGAATTGTTTTAATTTCAAACCTAACTAAAGTCAGTGACCCCTTGAATTAAGGAAACCCTCCTATGAAATTCTGCAACAACCCATCGTATAACAATACAATAGTCGAGAAAGAGCATCACCTAAGGTTCTGCAAAGGGTCCATTCTCAAAAGAAGATACCACCCCCGGAATCAACAATAAAAGGATCACAAGTAACGTTGGTTCTTATATGAAAACATTCAATTCTTAAAGAAGTGTTCGCAACCAAATTACTTCTTATGAAGCATGCGATGCTGAAGAGTACTCTTCTTCAGCAGACGAGCTTGTAACACATTTCTGTCTGTGGGAAGTCCATGTGATTGAATCACCAGACATGAATGTCACGTATCCCGAAGTTGAACTTCGAGTGTCCAGATCACCAGCAAAATCTGCATCAGAGTAGGCTGAAAGATTAACTTGATTTTGACTGTACTTGATACCAAAATCTTTAGATCCTTGCGAGTACTTCATAATGTGTTTTACTGCAATCCAGTATTCCAACCAGAATTCTGGTTAATTCAACCAGAATAGAATGTTAAATATGCCCATACTATAACTTCTGGTTAAAAGTATAAGAACTTTCTGGTTGAAAATTGTCTGTTTAGTCTGGTTTGTTGGATTAATTTCTTTAGTTTCGCACTGCAATTCAATTGATATATAATTAGTTGAATCATTGTTTAAATATCTTTAGTTGTAATCTTCTTTAAAGACAACGTCCCGTGCTACTGTAATCTTTTTCATATGTACATCATACAGCCTGTAATTAGAGCTATAGCCTTCGTATCCTACCAGGTACATCTTCTTTAATTTGCTGATAATCTTGGACATAAATTTCTTTGGAATGTATACATATGCTAGTGATCCAAATTTTCTCAGGTAAATAAGATTCAGTACCTTTCCAAACCACTTTTCTTAAGGTGTTTTCTCGTGGTTTAGTTTGCAAGGTCGACGATTTAGTAGATAAACAGCTGTACTAACTGCTTCTGGCCAAAAATTTGAATGAAGATCAGTACTCAGAATCATAATTCTAGCATAGTTTCAACCATCGTTCTAATTTTACGTTCTGCTCTTCCATTTTGTTCTGGTGTATAAGGGGTACTTGTCTCATGGATAAATCCGTTCTCTCTAAAGTAAGTATGTATTTGATCATTATCAAATACTTTGGCTTAGTTAACTGTAGAAATTAATTAAGTAATTCTCATCAATAATCAAAGTATTTGTCAATTAAAAGGAGTTTCTCATGCAGAAAGAATAAGATTCCGATTACAATAAAGGTTCTTTCATTCACTTATGCCTGCACTAAGCTATTTTCACAATCAAGTCTCTAATTTTTAGCTATTCTCATTTTATCTATCGTGTAGAATAATAATAAAATTAATCGTACCTCGTACAGGAGGAATTTTATTTAAGTCAAAAGATACAATAAAATCTACCTAGTATCTCTAAGGAAGACATTGGTATTTAATCTCGCTCAATAAAAGCTAAGAAATCTGCACATCCGGCAGTATCCGTACACGCTAGGAATTTGAATTCTCTGAACCTAATGGTAAAGTTTTCAAATTATACAATACAAGTTTGTAAAATAATTCTTTTTGTTTAATTTTCAGTATTTTCTCTTACTTCTCCTAATCTTCATGCATTTAAAATAGATCTCTCTAAAGAGATAATTTACGAAACAAGACATTGAAATATTTAGATTTTTCTCGTCAACCCAAAACTGCAAGTCACAACACACTAAATTATTTTATAAATCGGCCCTATGGCACATAAAGGGATAATCCTGTAATAATCTAATTCTCACACTAAATGCTACTAATTATTTTAGGACCTGCCATTCAGGTAAGCAAGCCTAGACTTTTTAAATATTTAGTTTTGGAAAGAATCCCATTTTTCTTGGCTACTATTCGTATTCAATGATTTTTGCAACCAGGTAGAGCAGTATTATTCCTCGTCTGTTTGTGAATGTATTGAAATACGATTACTAGCTCGTTTAGTTATTGTATTTGATTATACTGACCGTGAGTTTCGGTACAACCGAGACCGGGATCAATAACACAAATACAATAACCTCGTATACATTTCAATATCTCAATATAAAAAGGCCTTTCGCCAAATAAATCAGAGAAAAAGCCAAAATTCTAAAAGTGGAACTCTGCCACAATATTCAATGTAATCGCTCGTGAGCACTCAAATTAAAATTCTTTAACTCGACTCGGACGAGCGAAGATCACTTATAAAAATTAAATATCTTGTGTAAACAGTCTTAGGCAATATTATCGCCTTTAACTCTTTTGAAGAGGATTTAATTCGTTTTTGGAAGTGACTTCAAAATAATTGGATTTTATCCCAAGTATTTTGTAGTCCTCCTCTTTGGTGGAGTTGGCGTGACAAGAAGTAAGGATAGATCCTCAAGTCTTCTCACAGGACGTCCACGCTGCGATCTGTGCTTTTCAGACGCAAGATTCAGAATGCCGTTTTTCGGCCGAGTTCGTCTTTTTATTTCCATGCTCCCTTTCACCCTCCCACGCTTATGTGACAGGGCTTGAGTGGCAGTTGCTGGATTCTGCGCTTTACTCTTTCTCCTGGGTGATGCAACTTTAACGGAGGATCACGCAGGATAAAGTCTTTTTGCCTATATTCAGGCTATCCCTGGAACTCGCAGGTTACAATACACTGCAATACTCTAATGATTGTAACGATTTTTTATAGAGGCTTCTAAAGAGATTGGAAATAAATATAGGAGTGATTTTAGGATGTTGAAAATAAGTTTTATTTGCTTACGTTGTACAATAAAATTTAAGGTTGAATGAGTTGGTCTCTTTCATTTCGGTAAATAAATAAAAATTAATTTTAATGATGATAACCGTACAGAATTACTTGTTTGCGTATTCCACGTTCCGGTTTACTTATGAAGCTCAGGGTTACTTCCTTGGCATCTGGACCACCACTAATTAGTCTAACCTGGCCTCCACGAGTAGGGTGGTATTTATCATCTTTCACATGAACCTGAGAAATTGTTTCGCCCTGTCGGGTTTCGAAAGTAAGCTCCTTAGAAGCACATCCTCCATTTGCATTGGGCGTTATCTCGACTAATGTTTCAAAAGCCACGTGATCATATGGACTCAACCCTATTCCTTTTAACCCTGCCATCAATGTGCCGTCTTCATGGGTTACATATACGGTCCCCATAGGTACTATTTCGTTTATGGGTCTGGGAGCTGATGATGTTGCAACCAGTTTCATAATAATTGATAACGCGAAAATCCTCTTGTAGGGCACCATTGGTATGAAAAAATGTCTCAAGTAAAATTCACAGACTTTATAACTTCGGAATTGTTTAAAAATTTAGTTCTGAAACAATCTGTTCTCATGAATCTGGAAGCGACTGTAATAATATGATCGTGGCAATTTTTTAGAGGCTACTGCGAAGTAGTTGCTTATCAGAGTTTAAACAGAGTTGATAAGAATTAGGGGACACGAATACGAGGTAAATGATGAAATGATGAACACGTGAAGAAAATATTATATACCAAATTGAAGCTCTTATCCTATTTCTAACGTGTTGCAATTTTATTCAGACTAAGAAAAAGAAAATTTGCAACAAAATAGTTCAAGTTTTAACCAAACTGATGAATCTATAAAAGAAATGAATTCTCAACCGGAGGGGGTCAAATTTTACACAAACCTAATATATTCTCCGTTGAGAATGTAATAATAGAAAAATACAGCTATTGGAAAAAAATTAAGTACAGAAAAAAAATAGAAAAGGATAAAAAAAGAGAATTTTGTAACAGGATAATATGTTTATTAGAAAGTGGATTTGGATTCAAAGTAGGCATAAAAAAATATAAAATAGAATACAATGTTCTGAAAAATATTCTCGTAATAGAAAAGGATAGAATCGTAGGAACGTTAAATAAGATAAAAAATGACACCACGGTATGGAAGATTATGGAAAAGTATAGAAAAAATATGGAAGAAAAATATATAGAAAAAAAAACGTTACAGAAACATTACAGACCTTTTACCTACAAAACAGCAGTCTCCTGAAGACATTTCTCTGCAGATCCTCTCAAAACTGGGTGCCATTTCAGATAGGCTGGAGAAAGTTGAGGCAAATGGCATGGAACAAAACCAAGAAATCCGGTCTCACAACGCCACCATTGACGGGTGTGATCGTTTATTTGCTAAACTTAGCGAAAATTACGAATCGCTGGCAGGTGACGTAAAGAAAATGACTGGGCAAAATGCTACCATACTGACCCAATTTGATTCCATGAAAGCTGAAATATCGGGTCTTCAAGCAGCTAATGCTCAGTTAAACCAGGAAGAGAATGATCACAAAGGAGAGCTGGTCGACCTTAAGAGGAACTTTGAAAAGCACATAAAATGCATAGAGCAGGCAAGTCGGGATAGATAAGTGATCATCACAGGACTCACTCGAAATCAAGAGATGAATTCATCTCTTCTAAGATTAAGAACAAAAAGACACTAGGGTTGCAGGAAATTGACCCAAATTTCACAAACCGCAAGTCAACCCCTACCATCTACAAGATCTCTATAACCTCCTAAGGGTAGTCAAAGAAAGGTTGGGTCCTGGGAAGTACCTCGGGAAAGCATGGATTTACAATAAATCGGTCTGGATAAGAAACATTTCGGATGTGTCTTCAAAAATCTTGCTGCGAAGACATCCTCTATCTCGATTTGACGCACAGTCTCGACTGCTCCGGATCTCAATACCAACATAAGCTCGATTCAGAAACAGTCCCCGTTACCAGATTACCATATACCATATCCTCCAGTCACCTCTCCTACATGCCAACTTCGCCTTTAGACTCATGGACAGAATGAGTCTCCATCTGCGGTAATAAACTCATCAATACTAAACATGTCGTCAATTCCGAGCGAAACCGCGCAAGATTCATTTGATTCTACTTTTGTTACCCAGAAAAAGGTGAAGATTTCTTTACACATGTACGGGGATGACACACAAGTATACGTCCTTTGTAAATTAGAAGACATTGACTCCGGTGCTTTAGTCCTCAATTTAGCTTTGGAATATATCGCTAAATGGGCAAGGGAGCATGCTCTAGTGATAAACCTGAATAAATCTGCCATTTTTTAAATAGGCAACATGAGAGATGTAAGTTTTCCCATTTTTACTATGGATGGTGTTCAGCTACCTATCACTGAACAGGCGAAGAACTTGGGCCTGACTCTACAATCAGATTGGATTTTTGAGGAGCACGCGTTATTAAAAATCAAAGCTGCGTATATCCGTCTGAGGAACTGTACCCTTTACGTCGTGCACTCCGAATCAAGGTCAAACTCCTTCTCTGCCAAGCCTTAGTGCCCTAAAGAGGAGGATACAGAAAGTACAGAATTTCTGCCTTAGATTCTGTTACAGGGTTAGGAAGTTCGACCACATTTCCCCAGCTCTTCGTGATTCAGGTTGGCTTATGGGTGGTACCAGTTGGCTTATGGGTGGTACCGGAGTATCTGGTTGACCTCTTATCATTTGTGGAAAACAAGCGCGCGCGGAAATCGCTTGCAATACAATCTGACGGCAGGATATTTGTCCCACGAGTACGTACCACCAAAGCAGAAGCTACCTTCTCCTACGGCGCCCCACGCCTTCTTAAGAGCTTCAAAAAACTCACTAGCGTAATACTCCGTTCCCACATTGAGAGCCGAATCATTTGATCGACTGCATGGGACCGCATAAGAGACAAACCCAATCTAATACTGCGGGTATTTGTAGATCTCTCCGCTCTATACCCAGATAACAATACGTGCCGGCACGTGATCGGCCCGACGGGCTGGAGACCAACGTACCTACTAAATGCACGCGTCAGGCTGGTAGAGTCGGAATGCGAACTAAGGGCGGACAACGGTCCGGCACATAAGACGCCCGTCGGTCATGCAAACGACGAGGAACGACGGGCCTGCGACTTGCACAACCGCTGCAGGCTGATAGTGCGAGTAGATTGTGATCGAAAACGCGCGTGCGCGTTTTGGATCATCTGTTCTTGCCGTGTGTCATCTCGTTTGGCGTTGACCCGTGAATTTCCGCTCGGATTTAGCGCGATGTCAGTGAAAAGTGCGATTTTGTTTGTTCCGGATAAATAAATGGGATCAACTCGATTTTAAAATAGTTTTACCTAGTTAATAAAATCGTCTTTCTTTCTCTTCCAATAATATTTTCTAAATACTTTGTATATGTTGTTGGCATCTTAATAAAGATCTATTATTATTGTTATTATTATTAAAAAATACAGAAAAGAATAGAAAATATATAATATTATAAAAGATTACAGAGGAAAAACTGTTATGGACTGGGTTTGAAAACGACATAAAAGAGAAAATTATGAAACGGTATAAAAAAGTATGGAAAAGGATAGAAAATGAGACAGCTCTCAGGTAAAATTATAAAACGGTATAAAAAAGTATAGAAGACAAATTTATTATAAAGAGGAATCGGATTAAAAGTATAGATAAAAAATAGAATATGATCAAATGTTTTGAAAAATTATCTCGTTATAGAAAAGGATATAGTCGTAGAAACACTCAATGAGATGAAAAATGACATCAGGATATGGAAAATGATGGAAAAAAATAGCAATTTATATAGCAGTTTGATAGAAAACATGGAATCAGTGCATAAAATGAAGGGAAACTACAGAAAAGGATAGCATTTTTAAAGGGTTATACAGTCAATTAATAAATGCATTACAATTCTTACAGAGAAAATGATCAAACAGAACAGAAAATGATACCAAAAGATACTATCGTGTAGTAAATATGAATGATGGATTATCATGCTATGGAAAATGATAGAAAAGTATACAAAAAATGTATCTTAGAAATTAGAAATGATAGAACAGTTCATAAAAGGATAGAAAATTCAAGAATAATATGGCTTTTTGGAAGAAAATATTATACAGTGCAGAAAAGGATAGAAAATATAGAATATTGTAAAACTTAATAAAGATCAAAAATGTATGGAATGGGTTAGAAAAAAACTTAAAAGCGAAAATTATGAAACGGTATATAAAAGTGTGGAAAAGGATAGAAAATAATATAGCTCTCAGGTAAAATTATAAAACGGTATAGAAAAGTATTGAAAACATAGTTATTATAAAGTGGAATCTGATTAAAAGTATAAATGAAAAAACAGAATGGAATAAAATGTTATTAAAAATAATGTCGTTTTAGAAAAGGATAGAATCGTAGAAAAACTGAATGAGATGAAAAATGACATCACAATATGAGAGAGAAAACGATAAAACGGAACAGAAAAGGATACTATAGTACAGGTAAGATAAACAATGGATTATCATGCTATGGAAAATGATAGAAAAGTATACAAAAAATGTATCTTAGAAATTAGAAATGATAGAACAGTATCGACACAATAGGTCCAAACCGGTTTGTCGCAGTGCAAAGCGCGTTTCTTGCGTCGTAAAATATTTTTCTGCGTAAGTTTCTTCCACTTCACCTTGACTATTTTTAAAATGAATAAAAACAATTTTATTTTCAGGTCGACAACTTGTGGACCTCATTATAATGAACTAAATAATACTAATAATAATAATAATAATAATATAATCTATAAATATTTATAATAATTTATATTACATTCATATTATATTTTATATTATATTATTATAATTATTTTAATTAATTATTGTTATAATTAATTATGATAAATAACATATTTAATATAATTAGTTCATTGAATTGTAAAATTCAAAAAAAGGGAAGAAAAAAATTAAATCACCCTGAGGGATTGTAAAATAATTATTTAAGACGTTTTTAATAAAAAGAGCAAAAAAAAATTATCGCTAAGAAGATTCGAACGCGCGATAGCGTGCTCCTCAGCCAACCACCTTACCGCTGTACCACTGAATTCGGTTGGGAAAATCTCGTACGCCACGGTAGATACTCGTATAGCACGAAAATCGTGATTTTCAAAAATTCATGTAAAAAAAACTAGGGCCTAATTAGAAGAAAGCCGCTATATGTGTCTAATATTTTTCGACGTTCTATCAATTTATACTAGTCTCATCTCAAAGTCAATGTCGCAGAGCAGGCCTTCCCTGTTAGCAGTCTTTCATTTATTTTGATTTAGGTAAGAGAAATTCACGCTTCGCAAAAATGCAGAATATAAGACTTATAAAGATAGAAGACTCAATGAAAACGTACAAATGTAACTTTAGGCAGAAGAGTTTCGCAAAAAGCTATGTTTCAGATTTCATCGAACGAACTAAATCAAAAAATTAAAATTTTTCATACTAGACAACTATTATTTTTTTTATGCTACTGTATGTCATGATAATAAAACTGCTTCTTAATTTTATTCTAAACATACTTTTTTCACATATTTCCTTCACTATTTTTCCCGCAATCATTTTTTTTATCTTCTCCTGTGATATTTTATCTATGCATTTTACTAATACCTGCTAATCATTTTCTACATTTTTTGTTTCAGAAAATACAATGTCATTCAAGATATAAATATTCATTATAAAGCAAGTGCGATCATCTAGGCAAATTAGAAGTGGCAGAGTTAAAGTATCTTGACATCCATTACATTTTTTTTATCTGCCAAAATAAAAGAATTTTTTGCCTTTTATCTAATTTCCCAAACTTCCAACTCGATATATAATTTCGTGTGGACATGAGATTGGCGGAAAAAATTTCGCTAAGGTAGAAATCGGATAAGTGTTACATGGTCTTAATTATTTACTATTTGTATGTTGAGAAAGTTCAAACCAGAAGCCTCAATGTTTTTTTCAAGAGCTTTAATTAAAAAAGTGGTTCAAAATATGCATCAGATAGACGTCGATGTACTTTGACTCTGTGAATAAAGTCTCATCGAAATTCGTGAATTCTCCAACTAAGATTCTATTGCAAGACCGCATATGAAAAAAAAACAATTGTTATTTAGAATTTTATAGATACCAGCAAAAGCTTAAGTTTCTTCCCAAAATATAGCTGCACGAAATTATTGATTTGGAATTTTATTATTAAATAAAGGCACCAGAAATGTATTTTGTAAAATGCGATTTTACAAAGTACTATTAAAGATATAATTCTTAATATGTGTGAAACAATTTAAAAAATGTGTACTACGTATCAAGTGATCCTTCGGTTCACCCTATGAAAGCTTCTCTGTAAATTATTTCTTATTAGCTCTTTGTTTATTATTTAAGTACCTAGAAATATAGCATATGCACAAATTTAACAATTTTTTCCAGATATTCCAAATGTCTTCTCCGACTACCAATTCGTTGATATCTCCGTTTCTGATTCGCCTGCAATTCTTGTGAGAGAGTTCAAACAACCGGATTCTCAGAGTAAACAGTCCAAAACTGGTAAATATTACAAATCATTTTTATTCTATTTAATAATTTTACTTTTTAATATTAAATTAATTATAAAAAAAACGGATGCGCAATCGTTCACTATTAGGGTGGGTCGAAGTATAAATTTTAGAAATTAAAAACAGCCTCACGCGTAAATGTATGACATCGATCAGAAAATACATGCATTTGTTCCGGAGTTAATAAAATAACATTTCTACGTTGTAAACAGGGGAATATCAAGCATATCTTTTAGATCACCAGAGAGATCTCTCCAAACATAATACAGAGGATTTGACTTGCGAAATTGATTATTTTAACGAAGAACTTTTGGAAATCAAGGAAGAAATTATCGAAGGTAAAACTTCATATATTCATAGTAAAATCTTTAAAAATTACCTAACACAAGATTTTTTTTAACATTTTGTTAAATTCTCAGATCATGGAAATTGTTCGGAAAGAGACTTAGACCCAAGCGGTAATCGAAAATATCAATCAAAAGTCTTCCAAATGCACCAAGCCATAAGGAATCCGAAAAATCAAGAATCAAAGCTGGAACCGGAAAAGAAATACAAATGCGAAAAATGTGCTCGATCCTATAAACTGAAATATA
Organism: Andricus grossulariae; assembly: GCA_011634705.1. Taxonomy (NCBI): domain Eukaryota; kingdom Metazoa; phylum Arthropoda; class Insecta; order Hymenoptera; family Cynipidae; genus Andricus; species Andricus grossulariae. The sequence goes on along the minus strand of JAABKJ010007545.1, from coordinate 131,921,917 downwards.
ATTTGACTACTCACAAAAAATTCGAATGCGGCGTCATTCCACAGTTTAGATGTGAATTCTGCTTCAAACGATTTAAACGGAAAAGTCATATGATTCGCCACGTAGATGATATACATCATAAAAAAGACGCAAAGACACCGCAAGCGAGGTTTAATTGTGACAAATGTTCTCGAAGTTACACTGCAATACGTTCTTTAAGTCGACATAAACGTGAGCAACACGATGCAATTAAACGACAATTTACTTGTGATATTTGTGATTATAAAGCAGGAGAAAAAGGTCACTTGTCAAAACACATAAGTACACGCCATTTCAAGTAATTTCATTGCGTACAAGAAACTTTCAACCCCTGGGAATTTATCATACTAGTTTTGAACAAAACTCTTATTTGCCTTAGATTAAGTGCTTGCATTATGTTATAGCTAAAATCACATTTCCTGAAATTTACTGCGTAGTAAACTTTGTTTTTTTAAGGTTCCGAAAGTGTATATTTGCGAGGTGCAAGCGAATAAAACATGATAAATTCACTCAAGATGATTCCTTAATAAGTAGACAATCGCTGTGTCTGAAAGACTACAGAGATAGAATAAAAATTCAATTCTAATAGTATATCAAGTAGAGGAAACCATCTAACTGGTTATCCAATATTATCTAATTATTGAAAACCGAATATTATAATAATTATTCGTTTTCTTGAAGAATTATGAATACTTTACTACAAAATGAACGAATTTTAATTTATATATTTTGAGGACAACATTTTTAAGGCGAGATTTTAATGGGATAGAATTTGCGTGTATATATTATTCCTCGAGTGCTAAAAATGCTAAAATCGTAAGTAATTCATTTTTTTCAAATGGATTCATCATGTTCTGTTTGCTTACTCTTCTTTTACTCTCCATTGACACCGACATAATTCACCTTTTCTTCATGTAGAATTTATTTGTTATGCACTTTGTTTATTTAGATAAATAGTCATCAGAAGGTACAAATTGATGATAATTTTTTTATTCGCCAGCAGGTCTTACTACGTTTAGTTATTTTAAAAAAAATTTTCAAGTGAATGCGTTTCCACAATTCGAGTGTTAATAAAATAATATTTATGGGTTGTAAACGGTCTTTTATTTCCAAAATTATACAAAATATATTGCATTCCGGGCCCCGTACTAAATTAGGCCCTGACTGCATTATAATTTTGCAAGTGAAATAGAATATCTGAAATGTAAAAATAAGTAAAACATTTAAACCGGCACTTCACGACTTTGTCACAGTGTTCGGGGCGGTGTTAGGGGGTTGTTGAAATTTATTATGGAACCGTAAATATAACTTGGAGTGTTTTGGAGATGAATTTTATGAGTATTTCAAATTAAAATATTTTTTGAGTGTTTCGCGTGGAGGCACTTCGGATTTATTCAAGTAAAAGTGGTAGGAGTGTTCTTAGGAATTTTTTTGATATTATTATGGGTTCTTAAATATAACTTGGAGTGTTCTGTGCTACAAGACTATTTGATAAACAGTTACAACAGATCGCCCGCACGATTAAATCATCTTTAAATTCTTAATTTTATCGCTTTATAATGAAATTTTTCTTATTCTTTGAATTAAAGAAATTATTTATTGGATACTATTTCTTTCATTAAAATGTTCCTTTGGTTCAAATAAAGTCTTGGAAAAAATTTAAGAAATATCATTATTATTAGAAATATTATAATTCTAAATCAATCTAAAAATCTATACCTTCTTTCTCACATTACTCCCTTCCTCACCGAGTTAGTCATTCTTACCCTGAAAGGGAAATGGCCTAATGGTATAATATAATTAAATTTTTACTTGCCTGCATACCGTCGTTTCGGGGGGTACCCAAGGTTCTGAGTGTACGTCACATGTTCCTACGTGTGACATTTTTTTCCCCATTGTGCGATGATTATAGATCAAGGCTGTTATTACTCCGTAGATTTTTTATACTGAAATTTTTTCTGTCCAAAGTTTATTGTTTTGAAATCTGCATAAAGTCTTATTACAAAAAAAATCATAATGTTATGGAGCATGAACCAGTAAACCTTAATCCAAATTTACCCCGAAATAATCCATAATTACCCTGTTTGACAGCCTGGAATAATTCTAATTTACATTTTTCCTATTTTTTGCAGAAATATCAAAGATTGATTTGAACGAACCAAGAAAAAGGCCAACAGGGGAATATAAAACAGGATATTCTTTTTTTCGAAATAACGAAACGAAATTGTCTTGTGAAATTGAATATATCAATGACGAAACTTTGGATATCAAGGAAGAAATTATCGAAGTTTCCATGGAAGAATCGGAGAAGAGATACAAGTGTGAAATATGCGCCCGAAGTTATGATTATAAAAAAAGTTTGACTCTTCATCAAAAATACGTATGTCAAGTAAGACCACAGTTCTGGTGTAAATTATGCGGCAAAAGATTTAAGCGAAAAACACACCTTTGGCGTCATATAGGTCTCGTGCATCAGAAAACAAACTCAAATAAGAAATCGCCAACGAGGCTTAATTGTGATAAATGTTCTCGAAGTTACACTACGACAAGTGCTCTAAATCGGCATAAACGTTTACAGCATGAGGGCATTACAAAACAATTTATTTGCGATTATTGTTTTTATAAAACAAAAGAGAAGGCTATTTTGTACAGACATATTACTTCACGTCACCTCAAGTAATTCAGATACCTACACAAAACATTAAACCTGAGGAAATTTCTCATACTAGTTAAAAGAACTGTATTGTAGAGCTGTATAGTACATTATTTTATTAGTATATTGTGCGCCAAGGAAGCTAACTCTACTTTTTACGGTCGAGCGTGAGTTTGCAAGAACGAGGCGTAGTTGAGCCGTAGCCAAGTCAACGATTTAGCTGTCGACTTTTTTCATAATATTAGATGCAAAAGAACTTGTGTTTTTCTTATTTGATTTACTTCTTAATTTGGCTTTTTCAATGCTGTCTATAAATTCAGTAAATTTCACCAACGTTAAAAGAGCTGAATATTTCCGATTTTCAAGTTCAGCGATCTCGAGTTTGTGTAATGTTATAAGGTATATAATATAAGATATCTGACATAAATATTTATAAGGTGAAAAATGCTTTTTTTAAAAGCCTTAAAAGCTTTTCTGTGTATTTTAATTTCTGAGATGCAGTGAACATTAGGAAAGTTTATAAATAAATAAGATAAATACAATGAATATTTTAATGATTACCTTGCAAAAGCTTATCTCAAAAACTATGACTTCGCGATAGACGTTTTTAATGTAACATATTTATATGTTATTAAAAACTGGATGAAACAGTTTTTTCGAATATTTTTATTGGCGAACGAAGTTTACATTTGGATAGCTTTCCGACAATTCCGTTGAGTTTTTTATCCAATAAAATCTCAATTCTTAGACAACTACATATATCTACATGTTACATCTACGCAGGATTCGAAAATAAAAATGACAAGATATAGATTTAAACCAATATAAACGAACATAAAGTGTTGCGTATATTTTTATTGTATGTAAACGCCGCGCCGGCCATTGGTAATAGGTCACTTTTCACGAAATAAGTCAATATCAACGTAATAGCTGTTTAAAAAAAGTAGATATGAATATATTCTTCAAAAAATATTTATTTCATTCCGTTTTGAAGTTATAGTTTGTTTGCGTTTTTCTATTATTTGTCAATTCTGGACGCCGTTAACTTCGGACGTCACAAAGAGCACACAGACTGTAGGTACTGAGATATCTACTTGCAATTATTACATTTTTACTGAAAATTCAATTGTTTATAACGATGTAACTTGAAAACGGTTGATTGTACAAAAAAGTGTAAACCGAAAAAAATCTTGTCTTGGTTCAAGCCTTCTTTAAAATATTTTGCAGAATACTTCTATATAAATGATGTGTTTATTTAGAAACACTTTTGTAACCAATTTGTGGAATAACTTCACGACAAATTTTTTTGGATATTAATTAGGAGGCTTTTCTCGACATTTGAAGCCAAAGTTGTCCCCGAGACCTCTCAGTTTATAGAGAAGTATTAGATTGTGATGATAATTCCCAAAATTCTTGAAAATAAACCCCTAGAAATAATATTTGCGCTCGAATATTTTTAGGACTACTCTCTTTTGTCCCAATAAACTGAACTAATGAAACGAAGATGATTTGAAATATTTTTATTTCAAAAGTTACTTCTGTCAAAAGTACCCTGTTCTGGAGAACCACCCATATATACTACTACTAAAAATATAAACGAATATACATTAACAAATGTATTCTCTTTTGATATAATAAAGCGATCATTTTTCTGGGCACTGTAGATACCTTCTTGTAATTTCATATTGAATTGTAATTCCTTTTATAGTTGTAAACAGTCTTGTACTTGTATTTAGAAATTTATACAAAATTTACTGCATATTCAAATTCAAACTTCATTGAAATTTCAGAAATTTTTACATCAATTACAGGGTTTCTTTGCGTGATATTTTTGTAAATAAAATAGAACAGCAAAAATTGCAGTGGTATGTGAAACACTTTAATGGCTTTAAAATATAAAAAGAAGTGGACGTTAAAATGAAGGTATAATGATGTCAACCTTGGCGTGAAAGACTGCAAAATCCTGGAAACCTAAACCAGGACTTATAAGATAATAATCAATTATTTACCTACTAAAAACGTCTAATCTACTATTTGTTTTCTTTTTAGTGAAATCCAAAAGAGATTTGGAGAAATCAAAAATAAGATTAACAGGGGTGTATCAAGCATTTCCTTTAAAACACCAGAGACGAGACCACAATCTACTGTCTAAAAATAGTGGAAAGGTTTCCGCTTACGAAATTGAATACAGCTGTGATGAAACTTTGGAAATCAAGGAAGAAATTATAGAAGGTAACATTATATATATTCCTATTAAGTATATTAAAAAACAATCTTCTACACAAGGTAACAAAAATATTTTGTTAAAATTTCAGAGCATGGGAAATGTTCGGAAAGTGAAATCAACCCAAGCGATAATCATCAAAATCAATCGAGTTGGTTCGAAATGATTCAGGCCAAAATGAATTCCAAAATTCGAGTATCAAAGGTGGAATCTGAAAAAAAATACAAATGCGATAAGTGTGCGCGAAGTTATACGTATAAAAGAGATTTGGTTAGTCATAAAAAATTCGAATGTGGCGTCAAGCCACAGTTCAGTTGTAAATTATGTGGAAAACAATTTAAACAGAAGCAACACATGAATCGCCATATAGTTCAAGTGCATCAGAAAACGAAATTAAAGACATCGCAAACGAGGTTTAATTGTGATAAATGTTCTCGAAATTACACTGCGAGAAGTTCTCTAAATCGACATAAACGTATAGAACACGAAGGCATTTCACGAACATTTGTTTGCGATATTTGTGATATTAAATGTAAAGAAAAGTGTCACTTGTTAAGCCATATTACTTTACACCATCTCAAGTAATTTAGTTACGTATACGAAACTTCAAACCTCAGGAAATTCATCGTACTAGTTAAAAAATTGTTTTTCGCATGAGATTGAATGCTTACATTATGTTATAGCAAAAATTACATTTTCTGAAATTCACTCCATATAATAGACTTATTTTTTGGGATTTCGAGAGAGTATATTTGCGAGATGTAAGCGAACAAAACATGATAAATTCATTCGTTTCCACAATTTATGATAAGAAAAACCTACATCCATGAAGTAATTGATACTGGACCGGCGAAATGGAAAAACAAAAATGTTGGAACTTTTAGAACCATATGAAACTATGACAATATAACTATAAACATTTTTTATTAACACTTCTGAGGATGTTGATTTGGCTAACAGCCTAAATTTTTTGTTGTTGAATCCAGTAAACGGTTTTATGAATGATTTCCCGACTTTCCGGTCCAATGGGCATTCTGCTTCTTGCAGGCTTAAAACTTTTAGCTCCTGAAAGGAGTTTAAAGGATGTTAAAGAAGGTTGAAGGAGGTTTGGCCTAAGAAATTAATATAATACAAATTTAGTAGACAATTGTCAATAATGGTTTACATTTTGAATGATTTTTTTTTCTCTATAAGATGTCTATAATATTGTTAGCAGACTTTAGAGAAAGCTTTTATTTCGAACTCCGTTTTCGAAACCGCAATTATTTTTGTATACATCAAGATTTTATATGATTTATTATGTAATATACAATATTCAGTAATATACATTACAAATGTACTATTCTGAAAATAATAAATTAATGATTATTCTGTGTATTAGACACTTTCTTTTAATTTAATATTGATTCAATATTTACTTTTCTGTAATCTACTAATAAGTTTTACTAATTACTACTCACTCATCAATCGAAGAAAATCATTCTTGATTTGCGCACTAAATTCCAAGATGTCAAATCTTTTTTAATGTAGATTAAAGTGTTGCACAAGTCGAGAATTACTTAACAGCAACACAACTATTAAGTTAATTCATTTTATAAGGCAAAAAAATTGTTTGCCTTATTGATTTTTTGGAAAATAATAATTTTATCTTACTAGTTTTACATTTTACTCTGAGAATTTGACATACTTTGTGCCAATTACAAAATACAAAAAATAAGTAAATTTAAAAAAGTTACTTATTATAGCAAAATTTGAAACAAGTAAATAAAATTATTCTTTTCCTTAAAAGTGAGTTTAAAACTTTGCACTAAATTATTTTCAATGCTGGTAATATAAAAGAGAATAATTTTTTGTGTATAATAATTTAATACTAAGAACCATATGATCAAAATTACAACTAAATGGACACCTTTCTACGTTTGACAATTGTTTTTCCATTTGGCAAAGATTTGATCCACTTTTTGATCAAAATTTGACACCTCGGGATGAGTATGTCTAAAAGTAGGATAATAATTAATTTATTTAACTACGGTCCACCGGATTAATTATGTATGCATGTATTGTATGTATGTATTTTTACAAAATGTACAGAAAGGCTTATTAAAAAAATGAATCATAAAGTCATACAACATAAACCTTTTGATCCATATTTACCCCGAAATGATCCATAATTACCGTGTTTGAATGTGTGTTGAAAAATTCTAATTTACATTTTTCTTATTTTTTGCAGAGAAATTAGCGAGTATTTTGAAGAAACAAGGAAGAAGACCAACAGGGAGATATAAAGCAGAATATCCTTTGTTTCAAAATGACGAAAAGGATGTTGCTTTCGAAATTGTATATAGCAATGACGAAACTTTGGAAATCAAGGAAGAAACTGTCGGAGTTTCCAAGGAGAAATCTGAAAAGAAATACAAGTGTAACATATGCGCACGAAGTTATGATTTAAAAAAAAGTTTGACTTTTCATCAAAGATACGTTTGTCACGTCATCCCACGCTTCTGGTGTAAATTATGCGGCAGACGATTTAAACGGAAACCACACCTTTGGCGCCATATAGATCTCGTGCATCAGAAAACAAACTCAAATAAGACATCGCCAATTAGGCTTAATTGTGATCAATGTTCCCGAAGTTACACTACGAAAAGTGCTTTAAATCGACATAAACGTGTGCAACATGAGGTCATTACAAAACAATTTATTTGCGATTATTGTTTTTATCAAACCAAAGAGAAGGCTATCTTGTACACACATATTACTTCACGTCATCTCAAGTAATTAAATTACCTACAAGAAACTTCAAGCCTTTATAAATTTCTCATACCAGTTGAAAAACGGTATTCTGCGATACTTTAGCAGTTTATTGTGCACCAACGGAGCGAAACTAGTCTTTTTACGGTCGAGCGTGAGTTTGCAAGAACGAGGCGTAGTTGAGGCGCAGCCGAGTTATTGCAAATAAGCGGGACCGTAAAAAGACTCCGGTTCCTCGGCACATCGATATTTTATGTAATACGAGTATGGTTTCCGAGTTTTCTCGTGAAATTACGTCTCAGGTTTGAGGTTAGTTTAAAGAAACAAGTACCGCGCAGAACAGTGTGCGTGAGGAAGATAACGAATGCGCATGCGCGCATCCGCCGCGGCCGCCAAAGTCCACTTTTCTTTTCTAGGCCCGTAAAGTACCCCACCACCGACGAATACCTAATTTGCTGCTCCAAGGCACGCCGAGAAAAGGAGGAAAGCATAATCATGTTACATAATAGCTATTTGTGATACAAGTACGCGAAATAGGCTATTGCCGACAATTGTGAAATTTGCACCATGAGCCGGAGGCTCGAAGCACGAGTCGGAAGTTAACGTACGAGCGAAACGAGTACGAAAACAGACGAGTGCGAAGAGCTTAAGGCAAATGCTGCAATCACACAAGTAGCAAACGCCCGTGTATCACATGCTATTTTTTGCAGCAATTTTCCGAGAAAAATATTTATACTTTTTTGCACTTTTCCGCCAAATGTCCGATCCCGTATGGTGGCTTTCAGACTAATTTGCGTATAATTTTTTTTTTAAGAATTTTTTTATTTTGCCGGTGAGCAAAGTTACTTATTCCTAAAGTGAGCATGCGCTTCCATTGCATCGATTCGCAAAGAATATGTGTTTCAAAGCGCGCATGCGCCATTGTTATTCCCGCACAGTCTGCTGGATTAAAGTACTTTGCACACATACAAATATAAAAAAGGTTGCTATATTTCAATTTTTCTAATTGTACAATTTAATTTCGAATCCTTATGAATTCTTTTACCATCCTTGAAATCAACTGAATTCCTCAAAATTCCCAGATATATCCGAATTCATCTGCATGGCCTGTATTATCTGCATTCCTTGAATTCGTGGAATTTCCGAAATTCTTAGAACTCCCTGAATTTCACGGACTTCAAAATAAGTCAAAGAATTCAGAAGAATTGAAGGAATTGAAGAAATTCTATGAATTCAGGGTATTCAGAGAATTTAGAAGATTTGAAGGAATTCAGGGGATTTGGAGAATTTAAAGAATTTCAGTAATTTAGAATACTCGAGGAATTCAGGAAATTCAGAATATTACAGGATTTCAGAGAATCCAGAGGGTTTGAAATATTAAAGTTATTCAGTATATTGAAGGATTACAGGGAATTCGTAGAATTTGAGTGCATTTAGGAAATTTAAAGAATTTAGGCTATTCAGAGATCTCAGAAAATTTAATAAATTCACAGAATTTAAGGAATTCAGAGGATTTAAGGTATTCAGAAGATTTAAAGGAATTCAGAGGATTCAGGTAATTCAGAGAATTTATAGAATTCTGAGAATGTAAGGAATTCAGATAATTTTAGGAATTCAGAGAATTTAAGAAATGCAGAGATTTTCATGCATTCAGAGAATGCAATTAATTAAAAATATTCAAGAAATTCTCATAATTCCGTATTAAAAGATTTTAAATTGTACAATTTGTTAGTTTTATGTTTTAAAGGCTAAGTAGTAAAATTATTTAAATTGGTGAGCCTAAGAATAAAAATTTTTTCATTTTTTTTTTGTTAATTTTGCTTTTCTTTGTCAAGCCTGCATCAAAAAGGCAATTCATAACCGATTTAAAATTTTGAGGGCTGAATTTATTCATTTCAGAGAGTAGTTTTAGGGAAAACTTTTACCATATAAGTAATAATTATGTCAAAAACTAAAAAAAAGATAGGTCATCTTCAGAGTTGTTTGTAAGTTCACTAAATTTCACCAAAGCTGAAAGAGGTGATCATTTCTAATTTTCAAGTTCAGCGATCTCGATTTTGTGTAAGGTTATATGGTATATAGTTTAAATTATCTGACATAATTATTTAGAAGGCTAAAAATGCTTTTTAAAAAGCCTGATAAGCTTTTAAATAAGAGTCTGAGGGGCTTTCCTGTGTGTTTTAGTTTCTGAATGAACGAATTCAAAAAATGAAACAAAAAAAACCTACCTGCCGAAAATTCTGCAAAAAATATATGTTACAGTTCTACGTGTTATTTAACTGGGAAAAAATTGTCACAGCTATAGGTCTAGTACTTTATAAACAGCCGATTTTTTTGGAAAAAAGTGCTTTTTTCGGTTCCAATTATTATTGATAACAAATTGTTAATTAACAAATTTTACACAGTTTTTCATGATAATTACTTTACATGAACCCTCAAGAATATCAAATCAAATACTTGAGCGGTTCTAAATAAATTTAGGGAATAATAGTGTACTGTGCATCAAGGCAGCGAACTAGTCTTTTTACAGCCGAGTATGAGTTTTTGAAAACACGCGAGACCGTAAAAAGACTTCGCTGCCTCGGTACAGACGATATTTTCTGTAAGAAGAGTATGGTTTACGAGTTTTCTCATGATATTACGTCACAGGTTTGAGGTTAGTTTAAAGAGACAATTACTGCGCAGAACAGGTGCGCGTGGGTCGAAGTAACAAACGCGCATGCGGGCGCATTTTCCGCGGACATTAAAGTGCACTTTATCAGCCTAGACCAATAAAGTACCCCAACACCAACAACGAACTACTTTGCTGCTCCAAACCACGCCCAGAAAGCGAGGAAAACATGCTGCATTTCCACGCTGTATTGAAGAGCGTCTCTTCAAGATAGTGTATTTTGTTAAATATAGGGGCTTGGCTACACGCTATCCTTAACGGTATATTTTAAGTTGGCAGAACGGAGCGGCATATTCAAAAATTGTATAGATCATTACACTTGATTACACTTTAATTGAGGAATATCTTCAACTTTAGTACATTATGAACTAATTTTGAGACATTTTCTCGTTTTTAAAGTACTCTTGTAAAAATATCGCCTGGAAAAATTTGTATTTTTACTGTTTGTAAATAAACCGTATACGCTTATACGTTCGAAAATATTAGTGATGTATAGGTAAACTCAGGGGAAATCATGGATTTAATATTCAGCATGTTCCCGCAAATCATTATTTTGCAAACTATCATCTAATAGCTCGTCATTTCCCAAATCACATAACGAACAATATAAACATATATGTTATGCTATAAAACATGTTATGTTTTTCAAAATTTTTAGGGCCAATAGGTGCTGAGATATCTACCCACAAAGATGTTGTTTATAGTGCAAATTTAATTGTTTATAACGTTATAACTGGAATAATAGTCAATTGTACAAGAAGGGGTAAACCGAAAAAGATTGTATCTTTGTTCAAACCTTCTGAAAAATATTTTAGAGAATATTTTTTATGAATAATATAATTATTTATAAGGAAATTGTTTAGCAATTTGAGGAATAACTTTTTAAATATCAATGAAGTGCACTAATGAAAAAAAAACCTTGAAATATTTTTATTTTAAAAGCTACTTTTGTCAAAAATTCCCTTTTTTTTGGAGAACCACTTATATGTACTACTGCTATAAAATATACATGAATGTATGTTAAATAATGTATTCAGTTCTGAAAAAATAAATCTTTTTTAAACTTCATATTGATTTTTAATTCATTTTATGGTTGTAAACAGTTCTGTACTTGTATTTACAAATTCGCACACAGTTTACTGCATATTCATACTTCGTCGAAATTCCAGCAGTTTTTAAATCAGTTGCAGGGTTATTTTGCATCATCATTTTTTAAATAAAATATAAAAGCAGAAATTTCAGTCATTGGGGAAACACTTTAATGTGTTTAAAATATAAAACGAAATATGTGGCTTTGCAATGGAGGTATAATGATGACAGCCTTGGTGTGAGAGACTGAAAAATTTTGAAAACCTAAACCAGGACTTAAAAGATAGTAATCAATTATTTAACTATTAAAAGTTTAATTTACCATTTGTATTTTTTTTCAGAAAAATCAAAAAGAGATTTGAAGAAGTCAAGAATAAAATCAACAAGAGAGTATCAAGCATCTCTTACTTTAAAATGCCAGAGGCAAGAACACAACCTACTGTTCAAAAATAATGAAAAGGGTTCCGCTTACAAAATTGAATACAGCAATGACGAAAACTTGGAAATAAAGGAAGATATCATCGAAGGTATATATTGTATATAGTCCTAGTAAGTATATATAAAAAAAAATAATCGGAACAAAATTAAAAAAAATATATTTTGTTAAACTTTCAGGGAATGTAATATTTTTGGAAAGTGACATAAACCCAAGCTATAATCAACACAATCAATCGAAAGGGTTCGAAATGCTTCAGGCCAAAAGGAATCCGAAAATTCAAGAAACAAAGGTGGAATCTGACAAGAAATACAAATGCGACAAGTGTGCGCGAAGCTACATATATAAAAAAGTTTTGATTAGTCATAAGAAATTCGAATGCGGCGTCATGCCACAGTTCAGGTGCAACTTTTGTGGCAAACAATTTAAACAGAAGCAACACATGAATACCCATGTAGTTGCCGTGCATCAAAAAATAACCTCAAAGAGACCGCAAGCAAGGGTGTATTGTGACAAGTGTTCCCGAAATTACACTGCGATTAGTTCTTTAAATCGACATAAACGTATAGAACACGACGGCATTTCACGACAGTTTACTTGCGATATTTGTGATTTTAAAACTAATGAAAAAGCTCATTTGTCAAGCCATATTACTTCACGCCATCTTAAGTAATTTAATTGCGTACAAGAAACTTTAAACCTGAGAAAATTTATCATAATAGTTTTCAAAATCTCTTTTTTGTATTAGATTAAATTCTTGTATTATGTTATAACTCAAATTACATTTTCTGAAATTTACTGCATGTAAAAAACTTAATTCTTTCAGGTTTCCGAAAGAGCATATTTTCGAGTAATAAGCGGACAAAACATAATAAATTTATTCGAGAAGATTTCTTAATAATTAGACAATCACTGCATTTCAAAGATGCCAGAGATAGAGGAAAAATTCAATACTTATCATGTACATAGAGGAAACTATCTAACTGATAATCCAATATTTTCGAATCATCGAAAAAAATTTAGGAATATCATTATGGAACACCTTAGCAAAAAAAAACGCATTTCAATTCAAATATTTTGAGGGCTACAACACTTTTAAAGCGAGATTTTAATAGAATAGAATTTTTTTGTATACCAAGGGCCAATATCACATTTATCGAATGCTAAAATGCTAAAACTATGAGTAAACTCATTTTTCTAAAAAATGGATTTATCCTATTTTGTTTGCTTTCTCCTCATTTACTCTCCATTGATACCGACCTAATTTCCTATTGTTAAATGTAGAATTTGTTTTGATACATTCCGTTTATTTGTATGAATATTTACGAGAATGTGTAGATTTATGATAATTTTTGTTATTTGCTGGCAGATATCAATACTTTTAGTTCCTTAAAAAGATTTTGTTAACTGAATTCGTTTCCATAATTTATGTTAAGACATGTTTGATCAGTAAAAAGAAAAAAAAAATAAATATTTGTTCCGAAGCTAATAAAATAATATTTCTGGGTTGTACACGAACTTTTATTTTCAAAATTATACATAATATATTTCATTATACTTTTGTTAATGAAATATAACAACCGAAATGTATAAGTAAATAATAGTATATTATGCGCCGAGGTGCATAATTAGGGTCTTTACGCGACGAGCGGCAACGCTCGCAGGACGATCGAGGCCGAGGCGAAGTAAACTAAAAATGTCTTTTCAATGACTCCTTATTGTCATACACTCATTTGGTAATTTGGCGAAAGGTTTTAATTATTTAAACAATTTTATACACAAATTGCCCATTTTTACTATTCACCATGGATATACTCAATTGTTTTTACAGAATCGACTAAAAATATCATACTAGTGACAATATGAATATGTATTTTCAAAACTAAAATTCCAAACTTGTTTAAAAAGTTTCCAGGGGCCAACTTTATTGAGCGAAAAAAATTGAAGCGGTTATAGAATCCGGCCAATTAGTTATGAGGCAAAAGGTAAATTTTAATTTAATTATGATTTTCAATATTTTAGTTTTAATTTTAATTTTAATTTTATTTTTTATTTTACCCTACAGACGTAGACTCTGGGGTTTGGATCTAGAACTTTAATGCTGCAAGACCATTAGGAGAATCCGATTGACCCTTCCGTACAGACTGCGATTAGGGGTACAAGAAGTATTGCCCTGAAGGGCTTTTCTACTGAAAGAACACAAAGATGTTTTTCTGTTGAATCGCCGGCTTAAGGCTTTTGCACGACTTAATTTATTCGCAGGGTTGTAAATAAAAGATTAGAATGGGCTTGATCTTTCAACTGAGGTTATTGATTCAAACTCACAACATTCACAACATTCACAATACTCACAACCCACAACTCACAACTCACAACTCACAACTCACAACTTAAAACTCACAGCTCACAGCTCACAGCTCACAACTCATTAATCATCGATCATTAATCATCAATCATCAATCAGCAATCATCAATCATCAATCATCAATCATCTATTATCTATTGTCAATCATCAATCATCTATTATCAATCATCAATCATCAATCACGAATCATCAATCATCAATTATCAATCATCAATTATCAATCATCAATCATCAATCATGAATCCCCACTCACAACTCCCAACTCACAACTCACAACTTACAGCTCAAAACACATCATTCATCAATCATCAATCATCAATCATCAATCATCAATCATTAATCATCAATCATCGATCATAAATCGCAACTCACAACTCACAGCTCACAACTCATCAATCATCAATCATCAGTCATATCTATCATCTATTATCAATCATCCATCATCAATCGTCAATCATCAATCATCAATCATCTATTATCTATTATCTTTGATCAATCATCAATCATCTATCATCTATTATCTATTATCTTTTATCAATCATCAATCATCAATCGTCAATCATAAATCACAACTCACAACTCTGAAGGAGAGAGAAAATATGGGAAATGAGGGAAGGGGAAATAGGGGAAATGTGGGGAGAGGAAGTAGAAGTGAGGGGAAATGAAGAGAAGATAAGTAGGGGAAGTAAACGGAAATGAAGAGAGGGTAATCAGGCGGTGTAAGGAGATATGCGGGTAAAAAAAGTAGGAGAAGTGGAGGGGAATAAGAAAAGGATAAGTAGGGGAAGTGAGAGGAGCGGAACAAGGGGATGTAAGGAGAAATGTGAGGGGTAGTGAAAGTGAGGGGATATGAGTGGGTAGAGGGAGCGAGGGGAAATTGGAAGAGGGGGAGTAGAGAGAGGGAAGTGGATGAGGAAGAAGTTGAGTAAGTGAAGGGAAGCGAAGGTTGAAGTGTGGGGATTTCGAAAAATTTCCGAATATCAAGGGATTTCGAGGAATTCTGCTTGTTTGAAAATATTTTAGTTTATTTTAAGGGATTCCATGAGATTCGGAAAGATTTGCACCGATCAATCATTTAGTTCTTATTATTTTTTAAATAGTGCTGAAAATAATTTTAAAAAATTGAAAAACAATCTGAAGAAAATCATGGTTTTGAGAAAAATTAAAATGAATTTAGAAGAATATATGGAACTTCAAGATAATTTGCAAAAATTAATAAGGACTTGAATGAATTGAACAGAATTGAATAAATAAACAAATGTCGAATTAAGTTGAATGAGAGAGAACAGAATTTAGGACAAATTGTAATAAATTGAAGACAATTTGAAAAAAGTAAAAAATATTCGGTAAATTTTCGGAAATGCTTTCAAGTATTTCAATATTTTACGTCTAATAAAAACCTCCTTAATTCCTAAAAATATTTCCAACTGACACGACTTTTTTCCTAAAATTTTGAAAAATCATTTAAAATGTAAAAAAATTGCCTTAAAATCTTCCGAAATTTCCAAGTAATTTTAAGAAAATTTCCTCATTCACTTGAAACCTTTCAAAATCCTTTTCAAACTTCTAAAGTTTTGGCTTAAAATCTCTAAAAAATCTGCATTTTTAAAAATCTTTTGCAATTTAAAATTCTTTTTCAATCTCTTCAAATATTTTAAATATTTTCTTTTTCGAAATTTAAGGAAATCTTTAGAAATGTTTAGCAATCTTTTTCAATTTTCTCCTAAAGTTCATATAAAATAAAAAATCATAAAAGATTTTCCCATAAATCATAAGAAAATTCTGTTTTCAATACTTTCAAAGATGTTAAACCTTTCTAAAATTTGGAAATTATTCAAATTTTTCGTGATTTTTTTTATTGTTACAAAATTGAAAAAAACTTTCTTAAAATCTTTCAGATTCTTCTCTGAAAACTTTTTAAACCTTTTGAAATCTTTTTAAATATTCTATTAAAATTAATTTTTCAAAATAAAAAATAATTTTAATGTTTCCAGGAACCTACAGAACTTTTTTCATTTTCTTGAAAATTTACAAAATCCCTACAATATCGTATAAGTTTGCATTCTTTATTAATTGTTTAAAAACTTCTAAGTATGTCTTGAAATTACTCAAATTTGTTCTAAAATTATGTATTATGACAAAGTTTAACTTTAAAATGTTTTACACTCTTTTTCAAAATTTCAGGAAATAATTAAAAATGTTTTGTAATTTTGATTAATTGACACCCTGCAAATTGACTTTACCAAAAAAGTTTTAAATCCTCAAATATTGAAAGAATCGTCTAAAAGCCTTCCATATTCTTTTTCCATAGATTTCAAAATCTTCAAAACAACAATTTTCAGAACAGAATTATTTCCGAATATTGAATAATCACTCACAATTTAAATTTTCTCTTCTATCAATAATGTTTAGAACTATTAATAAATAAATTTCATGATGCTGTAAAATTATTTATTTGGAAATTGCGATATACAAAATTGTTGGCGCAGAAAATTCATAAATCTATCTTAATAGATAAAGAATCTGAATAATAGTCACTAAAAGTTATATTCACGAAGTGTAGCAACCAATCAGGATTTCGACAACAATGTTTTGATAACAATTTTGTTAAAGCTTGATGTATTTGGTTAAAAATTAATCTCTTTTGGCAGGAAATTAATCTATTTGGTCGAAGATTCATTTCTTGGACTGAAAATTAGTTTTTGTATTAAAAAATAATTTTTTCAACTAAAAATTGAACTATTTGATTTTTTGTCGACACTTGATCTTTTTTGATAGAAGTTTAATCTTCTTTGTTGAAAATTCATCAGTTTGGTTAACAAATTTTAGGTTGAAAATTTAACTAATGGGTCAAAAATTCATTTTTTGGTAGGAGATCCATCAATTTTACAAATTTTGATTCTGGGGAATATGTCTGGCTCTGGGTAAATAATAAAATTTTACATTAATAAATGTTACATTTTGTCACTTTTATTATGTACACAAATGTAAAATTATTTGCCACTGTTATGTGATAGGCTTCCTTACAGAAAATTTGAATTAAATTCAAATAGTCAAACTAAATCTACCCTAATGAATAGTTCATCCGAAAATATCTTGAAAATATATTTTTAATGTTGTTTAGTTATCAAAAAAATCAGAACATTTCGAAGAATTGTATGTAAATAAAAAAAATTGCGTGATTTATATCGAATTTACTAGAATTTTCTGGCTATAATCAGAGGAAATTCTGTAAATCACATGCAGTGTGCTGAAATCATGTAAGATTTTCTGTAAAATCTATTTAAAAAATTTATTCTGTTTATTTATTTTCACTTTTTATTATGTCTATTCTATAATATTTAGCCTCAATTTCTCGAAAGAATCTTTTTTATTTGAATTTTGTACAAAGGATGCTTCAAATTTGATTTCTTTTCCTATTTGTGAAATTTAATAATCTGTATAGATTGATGTAAAATAAGCACACGAAAAATAGAGTTTTAGAAATGGAGATCCCTGTATTTTTTTTATTCTACTTTTTAATGGTGTATAACTAAAACAAATATGCTCTAGTAATGCTACGCAAGCAAATAAAATTTTCGTCCCTTACTCTCAGATAATTACGGAACTATCGACTGATATTCAAATACCAAGGGAGTGATAAAGCTATTCTTGTAAAGGTCGATCCAATCACCCGAAACATGGATATTCGCAAAGGGTAGGAAAATATGAACAGAACAGGTGCCGCCATCTCTCGAAGCAACCCTCAACATCTTCACCCCCTGAATCCCTTTGTTTAAGCGGTACTGAAAACTTTCCCAAAATCCAATGATAATCAGAGTAGACATCAGCAGAGGAAGCATAATCATTTTTAGATCCCAATCTTGTGATTGCAACCCCAAACAGAAACAAAAGAATTGAAGAAGAAATTTCCATGGATGTTGGCAAATTAGTTAAAAACTCGTATTTGTTTGTCAAAGTGTGCGAGGTTCAAATCTTAACAAACGGCAACAAAATATTTGAGAATCTGAACTTAATGACAATATTTAGAAAAAGTTCTTTGACTTATCGTTGATTATATTTAATATTTACGAAAAGTGTGATACAAAACAACAAATTGAATTTGAATCCCTATTTTCCAATCAATATAACCGGTCGATGATAAAGATAATTGGTTTAAAAATTTAACAGAAGCGCAAATACAAGACATTATTGACGTTGTCTCCTCAGGACATAATTATAACCTTGCTTCAAAATGTTCAGAACAAGATGTTATTGATACTACCAAAAATGTAGAATCAGTTCTTCAATCGTCAGATCGACACAGTGACCTCAAAAATGAAATGAGAGACAAATTAACTACTAATATTAATAATATTTTGAAGATAGATATTCATATAGCTAAAGGTAACTTCACTCTTCGTTTAAAAAAGTCAATTTATAACATAAAAATGACTAATTTGCCTTCTGACACATCTGTATACATTTCTGTATATGATAATACTTTTAAAAAACTACAGACAGATCGAAAAATTTGAAAAATCTCAATGACAATAATTTTTTAAGACGAATAACATAACAATCAACTAAGTTTAACTGATACAGTTCTAGCTCAATGTTGTGGTCTGCAAAAGTTAATGAAGAAGATGTCCCTTTTTGTCCGATGATTTCTCTTATTAATAGTCCAACACATTGTTTGGCCAAAGATAATTTATGATGATTTTAGAAAATTGCAGTAAAACCCCTATTTCATATGTCAATAGTAGTTTCGAATTAAAAGAAAAAATTGTAGATACATACATAGACGACGATTATGTTCTTCTTTCACTTGATCTTAATGTAAAATTCCATTCATGGATATTATAAATTGTACGAAATTCCTTCTCGAAAATACTTTTTTTATTTTTAATAACGATATTTACAAACAAATTAATGGCACGACAATGGGCTCTCCAACCTCACCTTTATTTGCAGATATATTAATGGATGATTTGGAAGTGACATGTCTAAATAAATTTAAAAAAATCTATGATTGTGTTCCTCTTCTATATTTTAGATATATGCTTGACACGATCATATGCATTAAAAATAAACATGTTGATAAAGTTATTCAAACCTTTAACTCTGATAATAAAAATTTACAATTTACCTTTGAGTTAGAGCAAAATAAAAGTATTAATTTTTTGGACATGACGTTAATCAGAAAAGGTAATCACATTATCACCAATTGGTTCCGAAAACCAATGTCATCTAGCAAGCTTATTAACTTACTTCTACATCATCCTGTATAATAGTAAAAATTGTTTTTAATAACAAAGTCATAAAATTCTGCATGAAAAAAATTAAACATCACTCTCACAACAAGGTAGTACATAATAATCATGTGTATCAACTTAAAGTTTGCCTTCCTTTTTCTAATAATTTTACACAATTGTCTAATATGCTTCTAAAAAATGGGATGGGACAAATTTAGTTTATAAACTTTCTTATGAACAATGTCCTGCATCTTATGTAGGTGAAACAAAGCGATCTTTAAAAACTCGGATCAATGAACATATCAATAGGAAAAAAGCAGAGTTGGTTGTTCATAAGCATCAACATAGTTTTAGGCACACATTGGATTGAGACTATTATAGATCGAGAACCCAAGTATAAAAAAAATGATTAAAGCGATGATCCATATAAACAACAGTTCAAATAATATTAATGAAACAGAAGATATTTATGCTCTTAGCAAAATATATGTTCCATTATTACAGAAATTAAATTTGGGTGTTGAACTTTCCATAAGATGGAATTCAATTTGTATTATCCACGAATATGTGTATGATTACGGGTATATGATAACGACACAAGGTTTTGTTTCTTCAGTTGACTCTAGACTGTCAGTTCAATCGAACAAAGTGGGTTCTTCATATTTAATTTAACCAGGACGCATTACAATTTATGTTTTTTATGTGCCTCTAAAAATATGTTATATGTGGTGTTTCTTTATTTTAATCAATAAACCTGATGAGGTTGGCGAACCAATGCCAACGAAACGTAGCACACTTTGACAAACAAATATTCATTTATTTTTATTTATTTATTTTTTATTTTTTTATCTATTAACTCGTTTATTCATTTATGTTGGAGGATGCAATTTGAAGTTTCGTATAGAGGGCTACTTTTTCGAAGGGATGCACCTAGAAGTTGAGAAATCGATTCATCGTTATGTATGAGAGCACTCTTGTGCTGTCTCTGCCGAACAGAAAGGAAGGGGTTGAATTGAAGAGGAGGGGTGCTTTTTAAGGCACATCGACCCGTGTATAATTCAATATCGTGCCAGCTCGCGGAACTGGATGATAAACATCAAGTAGCAGAGTCGCAGGAGTCAAAAGAAGCTCGCAAGCTCGCGAAAGCTCTTGCCACAAGGCGGAGTGAATGAAGGAGAAGAGAGAAAGACAAAGAAATAGAGGGTACTTGCTACAATGGTTGGCAACCATATAATGATTGACAACCTCATTTAAATACAGTGAAACCCGGATTCAGCTCCCCTGGAATGTGCCCTTCAGAGAATTGACGCCGCACCGTGGAGATACGTGAGAGGCTTTTGCGGGGGGATTTGCGTTGTGCAATCAGGCGTCAAGGTCAGCCCCAAAATTGGCGCTAAATCCAGGTTCGACTGTATGTTTATATGGAATCATATTCAAATTGAAACTAATAATAATTATTGCCGGATGAAGCACAAACAATTCGATGTCATTGTCATCGTGAATAAAGTGGAAACATAATGATTGGCCGCAATATATAAAAAGCAAATTAATAATATCTATGAAATACCCATATGGAAACAATTTTCACATAAAAGTACAACATTTCTAGAACACTAATTTTTTTGTTAAAACATGTACTTTTTGTAAAATATGTACAAAATTTAACAAAAAAATACAGTAAAATACAAATAATTCATTTTTTCTTGTATTTTATGGTAGAAAATCAGGGTGTCTAGCGTCCTGGAAATCCTTGAAAACCTGGAAAAGTCTTTGAATTTTTTTTACCTGGAAAAACCTGAAAAATCCCTTGAATTTTGCTCATGGTCCTGGAATTTTTATTTTATTTTGGTAGAAAATTCTTTTATTTGGATGAAGTTTGAACCAGTTTATGAAAAAATAACTTTCTTGATGAAAATTCATTATTTTAGTTGAAAATTCATCTTTTTTGCTGAAAATTAATTTTTTAAATTGAAAATTCAACTATGTACTCTGGTAAAAGTTTACCCACTTTGTCAAAAATTAAATTTCTTTGTTTGACGATTCATATTTCGGGTTGAAAATTGAACTATTTTATTGAAAATTAATTTTTTTGGTTGAAAATAAATTTTTTACATTGAAAATTCAATTATTTG
Organism: Andricus grossulariae; assembly: GCA_011634705.1. Taxonomy (NCBI): domain Eukaryota; kingdom Metazoa; phylum Arthropoda; class Insecta; order Hymenoptera; family Cynipidae; genus Andricus; species Andricus grossulariae. The sequence continues at coordinate 131,900,344 of JAABKJ010007545.1, read as the reverse complement.
CGTGAAAGTTGAACCACTTTGTTAAAAAATAATTTTTTTGTTTGAAGATTCATATTTCAGTTTTTTTTTATTTAGAACTAATTTTTTACCTGAAAATGTAGCATTATTTTACAAAAAATTCGTATTTCACTTGAAAATTTAACAATTTGGATAAATGTGTTTTCTCTCTTGACTGAAAAAGCTTTATTTGTTGAAAATTCGTCTTTTTGAATGAAAAGTTTGAATTTTGGTTTGAAATTTGAACTTCTTTGGGACAAACTTTTTTTTTCATGTTTCATAATTTTAATTGAAAATTCATCTGTCTGGTTGAAAATTTGTCTTCTTTGGTCAAAAGTTTACCTACTTTGTTAGAAATTTATTTTCTTGATTCAAGATTCATAATTCTATTTGGAATTTTGAAAATTTTAAGATTTTAAAAAATAAAAAAATAAATTTAGATTTTTAAAGATTTCAAAATAAAATTTTGAAGCTTTTTCAGGATCTTTAAAGATTTTGAGAAAAAAAAAATTAAGTTTTCTGGGAAAATTTGAATAAATTAACAAACACTTTTGAATAATAAATGACAATTGAACAATTATTAATTTAGAAAATAATCGAGTAGGTTAAAAAAATATTTAGAAGTATAGTAGAAGTAGTGTTCAAAGGAGAACTTTTTCTGAATGATAACAATTTTAATTGAAAATTCATCTCTGTTTGAAAATGTAACTACTATGTGGAAAATCGATTTTTTAACTAAAAAATTAACTATTGCCGTAGAAAATTGAACTATTTTGCTGAAAATTCGTTTTCTTTTGTTGAGAATTAGATTTTATATGGAAAAATTTAACTATTCTATTTTTGGTTGAAAATTTATCTTTTTTTGATGAAAATTCAACTATTTGTTCGAAAATTTATGTACTTTGTGAAAAATTCGTCTTATTGTGAAAAATTATTCCTAATGGTTGAAAGTTCATCTTTTTGGTGAAAAATTCAACTATTCCAGTTGAAGATTCATAATTTTAGTTGAAAATTGATCAGTTTGATTTAAAATAATTTTCTTCAACTGAAGATTTTAACTGTTCCATTTTTGATTGAAAATTGATCTTTCCTCGTTCAAAATTCAACAATTTGGATGAATTTTTTTTTTCAATTGAAAATTCAACTATTTCGTTGAAAATCCACGACTTGTAATAAAAATTGATTCTTTTGGTAAAAACTTATCTTTTCCTTTGAAAATAAAATTATTTGGTTAAAGTTCAACTTTATGGTTAAGAATTAATTTGTTTGGTTGAAGATTCATCATTTTAATTAAAAATTCATTTCTTTCCTTGAAAAATGAGCAATTCGATTGAAAACTTATTTTTTCCTTAGATGGAAAGAAATTCGTTTTAAACTGAAAATCTAACTAATATTCCAGTTGAAGATTCCATGGTTTTAGTTAAAAATTCATTTCTTTGGTTCAACATTTATTTTCTAACTAAAAATGTAATTAATCACTTTTTGGTTGAAAATATTCATTTTTAGTAGAAAATTCGTGATTTTTGATGGAAATTAATCTTCTTCGTTGGAAATTTATCTTTTTGGTAATATTTTTTGGCAAAATTCGACCAATTAGTTGAAAGTTGAACCCCTTTGCAAAAAATGTATTTATTTGATAGAAGATTAATTTTTTTAATTGAAAATCTGTTGAATGTTAAACTCTCAAATTTAAATAAAGAACTTAAGAAACTTAAAAGAGATAAACTTTTCCTGAAAATTTAATTTTTTTGAAGAATCATCATTTTCTTTGAAAATTCATCTCTTTTGTTGAAAATTGAAATATTCTGCTAAAAATTCGTTTTTTTTTTTTAAATTGAGAATTCATTTTTTTCACAGATAATGTAACTATTCTACTTTTAGTTAAAAATTGATATCCTAAATTGAAAATTAATATTTTATGGTTAGAAAGTCATATATTTGGTTAGAATTCGTCTTTTTGGTAGAAACTTAAAACATTTTTTTAAAAGTTAAATCTCTTGGGTAGAAAGTTTAACATTGATACATCCCTATATTTTATAATTATTTTTAGTATAATTTTTTATATTACTTACTGGATCAGTGTTGCAGATTTTTATCCCCTCTTGCTCGGATTATGTTTCTATTTAATCTCATTGACGCGTCATGAACGTGAAGGAAGATAAACAATTTTATATTCTACTTGCTACATGCTAGTTGACAAAAATGAAAATTTCCCATAATATTTTATTTGAATTCTATTTGTTGGGACACATACAATTTAGAAGGAGTTTAGTAATTTTGGGAAATTTTTAACTCTTTTAAACGTATTAAGGAATTGACAAATATTTTAATGATTTTGCGGCAGGCCAATGGATTGCACAAGAGTTAATTCAGGTGTTTGATATTATTTCGAAGATTGCGATGGCTTTTTAGGGATAAAAGCTTAGTTTTAAACTAAGTTTCCATTCACTGTCCTTCACGCGTCATGAAAGTGAAAGAAGACAAACAATTTTATATTCTACCTACTAAATGCTAGTTGACAAGAATGAAAATTTCCCATGACATCTTATTTGAATTCTATTTGATGTGACTCATATTTTTGAGGAATGTTTAACACTTTTAAACGTTTTAAGGAAACGAAACAGATTTGGATGATTTTTACGGCAGGCCAATTGATTGCACAATAGTTAATTCAGGGATTCCATATTATTTAGAAGATGATAATAGTTTTTCAGAAATAAAAACTTAGTTTTAAAGTAAGTTTCTATTTACTCTGCTTCACGCATTAAGAACGTGAAGAAAGATAAATAATTTTATATTCCACTTACTACATGCTAGTTGACAAGAATGAAAATTTTCTATAACGTGTCGCTTGCATTCTATTCGATGGGACTCATTCGAATTGGAAGAAATTCAGTTATTTTAGGGAATTTTAAACTCTTTTAAACATATTAAGGAATCAAAAAAATATTTAAAATATTTTACGGCAGTCCAATGGATTGCACAAGAGTTAATTCAGGTATTTGATATTATTTCGAAGATTACGATGGCTTTTTAGAGATGAAAGCTTAGTTTCAAACTAAGTTTCTATTTACTCTCCTTCGCGCGTCATGAACGTGAAAGAAGACGAATAATTTCATATTCTACCTACCAAATGCTAGTTGACAAAAATGAAAATTTCGCATAACATTTTATTTAAATTCTATTTTATGGGACACATACAATTTAGAAGGAGTTTAGTTATTTCAGGGAATTTTTGACTCTTTTAAACGTATTAAGGAATCGATAAATATTTTGAAGATCTTAGGGCAGTCCAATGGATTGCACAAGAGTTAATTAAGGTATTTGATATTATTTCGAAGATTACAATGCCTTTTCAGATATAGAAACTTAGTTTTAAACTACGTTTCTATTTACTCTTCTTCACGCGTCATGAACGTGAAAGAAGACGAATAATTTCATATTCTACCTACCAGATGCTAGTTGACAAAACTGAAAATTTCGCATAAAATTTTATTTAAATTCTATTTTATGGGACACATACAATTTAGAAGGAGTTTAGTTATTTTAAGGAATTTTTGACTCTTTTAAACGTATTAAGGAATCGATAAATATTTTAAAGATCTTAGGGCAGTCCAATGGATTGCACAAGAGTTAATTAAGGTATTTGATATTATTTCGAAGATTACAATGGCTTTTCAGATATGAAAACTTAGTTTTAAACTAAGTTTCTATTTACTCTCCTTCACGCGTCATGAACGTGAAAGAAGACAAACAATTTTATATTCTACCTACTAAATGCTAGTTGACAAAAATAAAAATTTCCCATAACATTTTATTTGAATTCTATTTGATGAGACACATACAATTTAGAAGGAGTTTAGGTATTTTAGGTAATTTTCAACTCTTTTAAATGTACCAAGGAATCGAACAATATTTTGAAGATTTTATGGCAGTCCAATGAATTGCACAAGAGTTAATTGAGGGATTTAATATAATTTCGTGGATTACAATATTTTATCAGAAATGAAACCTTAGTTTCAAAGTAAGTTTCTATTTACTCGCCATCACGCGTCATGAACGTGAAGAAGACAAACAATTTTATATTTTACTTAATACATGCTAGTTGACAAAAATGAAAATTTCCCATAACATTTTATTTTAATTCTATTTGATGGGACACATACAATTTAGAAGGAGTTTAGTTATTTTAGGGATTTTTTTTAAACGTATTAAGGAATCGAAAAATATTTTAAAGATCTCACTGTATTCCAATGGATTGCCCAAGAATGAATTAAGGGATTTACTATTATTTCGAAGATTACAGTGGCCTTTTAGAGATGAAGGCTTAGCTTCGAACTAAGTTTATATATATTTTCCTTCAAGCGTCATAAACGTGAAAGAAGACAAACAATTTTATATTTTACCTACTACATGCTAGTTGAGAACAATGAAAATTTCCCATAACATGTCGCTTGCATTCTATTTGATGGAACTCATACAATTTAGAAAGAATCTAGATATTTTAGGGAATTTTTGACTCTTCTAAACATATTGAGGAATCGAAAAATATTTCGAAGATTTTACGGCAGTCAAATGGATTGCACATAAGTTAATTAAGGGATTTTATATTATTTAGAAGAATAAAATGATTTTTCAGAAATGAAACCTTAGTTTCGAAGTAAGTTTCTATTTACTCTCCTTCATGCGCCATGAACGTGAAAGCAGACAAATAATTTTATATTCTACCTAATAAATGCTAGTTGACAAAAATGGAAATTTCCCATAACATGTCACTTGAATTCTATTTGACGAGACTCATACAATTTTAAAGAAATTTAATTATTTTAAGGAATTTTTAGCTCTTTTAAACGTGTCAAGAAATCAAATAGGATTTTAAATCTTTTACAGCATTCCAATGGATTACCCAAGAATAAATTAAGGGATTTAATATTATTTCGAAGATTACAATAGTTTTTCAGAAATGAAACCTTATTTTCAAAGTAAGTTTCTATTTACTCTCCTTCACGCATTATGAAAGTGAAAGAAAACAAACAATTTTCTATTCTACCTACTACATGCTAGTTGACAAAAATGAAAATTTCCCATAACATTTTATTTGAATTCTAATTGATGTGACTCGTACAATTTAGAGAGAATTTAGTTATTTTAAAGAATTGTCAACTCTTCTAAAAGTTTTAAGGAAACGAAAAAAAAATTAAAGCTTTAACGGCAGATCAATTGATTGCACAATAGTTATTTAAGGGATTTGATATTATTTCGAAGCTTACAATGGCTTTTCAGAGATGAAAGCCTAGTTTGAAACTAAGTTTCAATTTACTCTCCTTCACGTGTGATCGGCGTGAAAGAAGACAAACAATTTTATATTCTAAGTTTCTTTTTTTTTAATTTTTAAACTTTTTAAGGATATGAAAAAGATGAAACTAAGTTTCTATTTACTCTCCTTCACGCGTTATTACCGTAAAAGAAGACAAACAATTATATATTTTACCTTCTACATGCTAGTTGACAAAAATGAAAATTTCCCATAACAAGTCGCTTGAATTCTATTTGATGGGACTCATACAATTTGGAAAGAATTTCGTTACTTCCAGAAATTTTGAACTCTTTTAAATGTTTTGAGGAAACTAAAAAAAAATTAAAGCTTTTACGGCAGTCCAACGGATTGCACAAGAGATAATTAAGGGATTTGATATTATTTTGAAGATCACAATAGCTTTCGAAAGATGAAAGCTTAGTTTCTAAATAAGTTTCTATTCACTGTCCTTCGAGCGTCATGAACGTGAATGAAGACCAATAATTGGATATTCTATCTACTACATGCTAGTTGACAAAAATGAAAATTCTCTAGAACATGTCACTTGAATTCTATTCGATGGGACTCATACAATTTTAAAGAAATTTAATCATTTTAAGGTATGTTTAACTCTTTTAAACGTGTCAAGTAATTAAGAAAGATTTTGAAGATTTTACAGCAGTCCAATGGATTGCACAAGAGTTAGTTGAGGGATATAATATTATTTTTAAGATTACAATGGCTTTTCAGAGATGAAAGCTTAGTTTAAAAATAAGTTTCTATATATTCTCCTTCACGCGTCATGAACGTGAAAGAAGACAAATAATTTTATATTCTACCTACTACATGCTAGTTGACAAAAATGAAAATTTCCCATAACATTTTATTTGAATTCTATTTGATGGGACTCATACAATTTGAAAGATATTTAATAATTTGAAGGAATGTTTAACTCTTTCAAGCGTGTCAAGGAATCCTTAAAGATTTAAAAGATTTTATGGCAGTCCAGTGGATTGCACAAGAGTTAATTAAGGGATTTGATATTATTTCGAAGATTACACTGAATTTTAGAGATAAAAGGAAAATTAATGGGTTTGCAACCAACTTTTTCATCTTCATCAGGATTTCAAAAGGTTTTGTAAGATTTAAAAGTTTGTAGGGTCTTTTTAATGATTTTGAGGGACTTCAGGAAATGTTGAAGATTTCAAAGGATTGTTATGGGATTTGTAAGATTTTAGGAGATTGAAAAGTATTCCAAGAGATTTCAGAGGATTTCCGTAATTTAAAAACACTTCAAAGAATTTTTAAGGGGTTTTATAAGATTTTTGAGTATTTCAGTAATTCTAGGAAATATGATCAGATGTCATGTTATTTCACGGGATTTCAATGGATTTTATGATATTTAAATGGATTTTAAACAATTTATCCAGAAGAATTTAAGCAATACAAAGAATTTCAAAGATTTGAGAAAATGTTGAAATATTTTTAATAGATTTTGAGAATTTGAAAGTATTAAAATTTTTTTTAAAGATTTTAGGGCATTTTAAAAGACCCCACGTTTCAACTTTTAGTCATATAATTTTTATTTTATTACTATGTCAAGTCTCTCTTCTCAGGTTTCTTTTCACTGGACTTCAAACAGTCTAATTTCAGAATTCGAACTCCATCGAATGGCCGGGGGGGGGGGCAACTCATATTTAAACTCTTTTCTGCAAGACCTTTTCATCGATACCCATATTGTTGAGGTTTTCGAACAGTATAAATATCCTATGGCTTTGGTTAGGGTAAGGGGGGGGGGGTTCATGGTGATATAGCGAAGTGGTGGTATCAACTTAAAAATAAGTATGCATGCGAAATCACATGTCAATCAGACGTCTAAAATGTGTTAAATCACATTATAACAAATCATGGGGGGGGGGGACTCCAATTTGCACTTTACACTCTAAGACCTTTTCAAAAATGCCTATATTGTTGGGGTTTTCTAAAAGTGTGGAAATCCTGTTTGTGGGATTTGGAGGAAATGGGGGGGGGGAAGCAACTCGAGTTTGATAGAATTTTGTAGTGTCTTTGCAAATATTAACGTATGCAAAATTTTAAGTCGATTGCACATTGAGATGGTACATAGAATAGAACAAATATTTTAAAGAATTTGCTGGGAGTAAAGAAGAGAGTTGGGAAAGAACGAAAAGCGGTTAGTGAAAAGGACGAGGGAAAGGATATAACAAGGGAAGGAATAATTGGGGATAATGAAACAAATATGGAAAATGGGAAAATGTAGGCTATAGAGCAGAGGTACATAATTGGAAGGAAAGGAAGGAGAATGCAAGTTTACAAGAAAAGTGAAAGTGCTAAGGGAGGGAAAAGAATGGGAATTAGCGAAAATGTTTGTAAAGGATGTAAGAGAAAGGAGAGGAAGGGAAACAGAAATAACGAGATGTGAAGAAGAAAGAAGTGAGTTCTTTAGGAATAGAGCTATAGGAGATGGGACTGGACTATATGAAGAATTGGAGAAAAGGTACAAGGACAGACAGTTAATAGAAAGATGTGGGATAATTGAGGGATAAAAGAATGAACGAAATAGGTAGAGAAAAGATGGCCATGAATAGCAAGATGTGAAGTATTTAGAAGAGAAGTTGAAGGTAAAGAAAGCTGATAAAAGAATGTGGTAAAGATGTTAGGGAAGGAGAGATGTGAAAAAAATAATGAGTCGAGAAGGATAAAGAAGGATATAAATAGCAAGAGTTAGATTGGGATACTAGGTAAGGCTTGATAAATACTATGGGAACTCTGCACCATCAATTTGAATGGTTAAGAAGTGGTTTACTGAGTTCCGTTGTGATCGTACCAGCACAAGTGGTGCCGAACGTTCAGGTCGCCCAAAAGAGATAATCACGCCAGAAATCGTCGATAAAATCCATGGAATGCTATGGACGACAGGAAAATGAAAGTGCGTGAGTTGGCTGAGGCTGTGGGCATCTCAACTGAGAGGGTACATCACATTTTATATGAATATTTGGACATGAAAAAGCTATCCGCGAGATGAGTGCTGAAATCCGAACGAGTTTTCGCGTCGTTTCCTAACCGTGGACGAAACGTGGATCAACCACAATACACCAGAGATCAAGAAACAATAAAAAAGTGGGTTTCTCCGGGTGAACGTGCACCAAAGAAGGCCAAGGTGGGTCTGTCGGCCAAGAAGGTCATGGCCACAGCTTTTTGGGATGCACGCGGTATCATTCACATTGATTACCTTCAGAAGGGTAAAGCGATCAAGGGCCAATATTATTCAGATATTTATATCAGGGTATATGTAAATACTAGAAGGTATATGTGGGAAATCTCTATATTTTTCCATTACCAGTATGTCCCGCTTTTGGGTCGTTTAAATATCCCAAAGATTTTGACATTTTATTTTTCTAAACTATCCTAAAAATGTCCTGTCATTGTCCCTTGAATATCCCCCGAAAGTTCCAAAACATTTTTCTGTGGGGGATTTCTGATCTTTATTTTTATAGATATCAAAGTATATAGCTTATGGCATGAGGTTCAAGATATTCTGAGACAGAAATGGGATATCCCGAATTTTTTTTACTCTAAGGAGTTTTTCCTTAATTTAAAATCCTTTTATGATAAAATTATGTATACCATCCTATTTTATTATGATTATTTATATTGTATTATCGATAGAAGTTAGGTACAATTACATTTAGATAGGGTAAGAGCACCAATGCTTGTCACCTTAGCCCATTTATTTTCTTGCCAAAACCTGAAGTAGATTTTTTTATTTTAGGTAAATATTTAATTGCACTAGATCATTAAATTCAAAATAACATTTTATATGTTAAAAGAGAATAAAATGCTAAACATGTTTTTTCTTTTTAATTCGCGAGTAGACCTCTGCTGTAAATGTCAAATAAATTATTCCGACTGGTTTTTATTTGAATATTTAATGAGAAGTTTAGTCTGAAAAGAGGGAATCATATTTTTTAAATATTTTTTTAAACTACGGATATTAATAAGAGAGAGCTAATAATCAGTGCAGCTCACCATTTCGCTCTAGTTGCTTGCACAACTCCACGCTTTTTGTAACAGGATTTTCCGAAACGTGCAAGTGCTTCTCATTCACGGTAATTCAGGGAAACTCATCAAATTTACGGCAGTTAATTGTAGGAAATTTCATTAAACAATTTCTTGAATGTCGTGAAATTACATTTTCTTGACACAAGTCGTGCCAGGCGCAACTTTAATCATTCGTACCCTTATTTCCTTAATGTGGACAATTAATATGTTTAGAAAATATCATAAAATATAAAAATCACTACAATTTACCTGCTTGTTTTATAAAAATACTTTATTAAACAAATTGAAATTCGTTAAATGTAAAATTGTTTCTACATTTAGTGGAAAAAATTATTCTGTGAAAACTAATTGAAAGATTTTGAGCATGAATATTTCAATATTAAACATTGGATGTTTGGAAAAGTTGGAAAATCTTCAAACTCGCGCACACCTTTGGTAGGTATCGCGTTTGATTCGGAAATTGCCGAATAAAGCAATCACGTTTTACCGGGTGATACTGCTGCCGTCGGGGATTGTAGAACTTTATCATACACGCCAAACAATGAAAAGCTTTATTGTGATCGCGGAAACATATTACGTCACGTACAGAGGCTGGTTTCCGACCGGACTGGACAACAGCCACTTCTCCGTGGCCATCCTCAACGCCAATGATACCAATACTAGCACCGACGCCCATCCTTGAGTCGATCCATACGTGCAAGTGCAATGCATGGGCTACGGGTATGATTCCCTAAAGCATTGTGCAATATGCATTTATGCACCCATTTTAGCATCACATATTATAGCCTAAAACGCTTTTCATATCTAGACTCTTCACAGTTGTTGCAAAACTCATTTTATTTAATATAAATTGTGAAAAGGGTATTTATAGAGCGACAATGTTCATACATTTGATAGAAGAACAACAAAAAGCATAGAAAGAACAAAAAAATGAGAATATGCTAAAAGCATGTTTGAAGTTATTTCAAAAGGCCTTGTCTAGGTTCACCGAAATTCGGCGAGCCTAGACGCTTCTATTCGAAAAATACAAAAACATTCAACATTTCTACTTGCTATCAACATCTTCACAAATAGTAATTTGCATCATCTTGAGACAAATTTCAGAAGCCAGCTTAAACAAGTCTTCCGTCAAGATTTCAGCTAATATTTCTTTTGACAAACACAAATTTGCCCCACAAATATTTTGATTATTGAGCTCTTCCATAAAATGATACTTGTCATCGATGCACTTTGTTATTTGATGGAATTCAGGATTCTGAACCAGTTTTATCGATGATTTTTAGTCACAGTTGACTCCAGGTGGAGTGTTTTGTGAATACATATCCTAGATCTAATAACAAAGCTCGAATCCAAATTGTTCCAGCAACATCAATCAGTGCAACGTGCATGGATGTACATGCAGATGTCATGTATCAAGATTTCCGCGGCAAAGTCAAGGTCAAGTGAGCGATGAAAAATAGCATATTTATTCCACTAGTGAGGAAATTTTTTCTAAGAAGTGAGAAAAAATACGGGGAACAGTAGGAGAAAGTGATGCTCTGTCGTGAATGTGTGATTAAATAAGCCGTCACGTGGCGCCATCTACAACTCAAATGCGTGATTTGCAGGAGAGTCAATGTATATCCATGACTCGTCCTCGTGTTGCTATTCTCAGACGAAAAAAGTCGTCTTTTTCGCGTAGGTGTTGGACAAAATAGTATATGCCACTCGTGGAGAATGATCGATTGTGAACGAGCATTCATTTGCCCATGTACTGTGAAACTTTTGATAATGTAAACAGAATATCTAGTCAAATTGAAAATGCTATGAACATAAGACATACTACAGATATACGATATGGAAAATCCTCCATTTCACAAATGCCTTCTTGATCAATCTCATTAATCTCGAGTAAGAATCACCTGTTGTGGATAAAGTTGTGAATTTATTCATCTTGAATTTGAAAATAACATCATCAATATATTTTTATTTTAAATAGTAATTGGTTTCTTAGGTTGATTTCTTTCTTTTTGAAGTTCCATAAAGCATGTAGGCTTCCCTTCCGTAATTTAAAGAAAATTTTTTAATTTAGATAATACTAAACTATGTTTTGATTTTGTTGTAGAAAACAGTAGACGAGGAAGCCGATATGTATTTGTGCCATCAATCTGTCATTTGTATCATTTTAGGACGTGATCAAATAATTGAACGTTTTTAAGCAATAGGTACATATTGCAACTAATTAGTATCCTTTCACTTTATCGTGAAGTTTTTAATATCCGACTTCCCAAACCAAAGTTGGAACCCTAAGCTCTTTCCATCCCCTTATTGCCATTTATTTTAGTGTATGAACCAACAAGATTAAAATCAGAGACACCATAATACGCGCTCCCGTAAAACTCCCCTTACCTAACTCCTAACTATATTCGCCTGCAACTTACCACAGACCTTTCCTTAGGCCAGGAAAAAGCCGTGGAAAGTCCGGGTCCCTTTGGGATCTCGTTTGCAGCTGATATTGAAACGGCAACCAAGCGTTCTCTGCGACAAAGGAGAAAATACACACGTGAGTGCTCTGGCGGGATTACTGGCGTTTTGTTTATCGACAAACATGTTATAAAAGTACTCGCTACTCACTGGGGATGCTGTCTTCGATGTTTGGTTATACGCATATCGTGCCCCTTTTCTTGCAAAATTTGTAGGCAGAATATGCTTCACAAACTGCGCGTGTCTCCATCCTGAATATTACCCCGTAATAAGTTTCCTTGGAAATATGAAAAGGCGCTTTTTTATATTTCGTTTTCAATGCCAACCACGTTGACACCTGTACGCAGCCAAGCCTGAGATGAAGAATGATAATAGGGGTGAAAACTGAGGGCCTATTTCTTTTTCGCGTGCATTTTTGTCCTGACAAAGTTTCGCTCCGTTGCTTTCATGAAAAGAATGTAAATTAAGAGTTCCATGATACGAATAATTGTCGCATAAATATTTATGACTTCTATAAAAAATTATTCATTATAAAAGATAAAGTGGGAAAGTAAGTCATGAAAGAAAGTATCTATAAGCCAATTTGAATTAAGGATGTTGAAATTGTAGTGAAATCAAAGGAGATGACCTATAGCGTTATGATTCACTCGTGCTTGCGGACGGCATCCCATTATAAAAAGAGCAAAAATCATTCCAGCGAGATCAGCAAGAAGCGAAGCCTTTAGCAGGATTCCTCTGGCCAAAATTGCCTACACCAGTGGGGTTGCTGAGTTATCGGGTCATTGCTAGGTTTATGGGAGAGCATTCTTGTGCTCTCGAGCGAACGGACCACCGCGACGTGCTACCGCCTCCGCAGAGTACAAACAGTTCCTATGTCCAATGAAAAACTTTTATCGTAGGAAGCGACCACGAATCGACCTCCACACAAATTTTTTCGAGTTTCTTGCAAGCCCGAAACACCTCGATGTGATTCGAGCAAACTTTCTCAGCTATTCTTTCTCTGTAGTGCACTTCTATTGAAGTTGCAAAATGGCGAAGTATTATAGACATTAAATTAGTTCGTGAATGATTACAAAGAGGTAATGTCCAATGAATTGAAATTGATTTTCGGTCACTTATTTCTTAAAATTAGTTCATGGCCTCTATATAGTTTTTGTTTATGTCTCTAAATAGAATCTTACATGTGTACGTCCAACTGTTAAAGGACCAGGTTGTCTCTATTGAGTTATGTATGGTAGTCAGATGAATTTTCGAAATTTAAGTCTTCAACGAACCCTCTAGGTTGAAAAATGACGCACCGAGAGACTTTTCAAGTTGGATCTTCGATAAACCGCATTTTGAGAGAAAAAAAAAACGATTTTAATTTTGGTTGGAAATTAAACTGTGTTGTTCGAAAATCGTCTTTTTGAGTTGAAAAAACATCTATTATGGTATAAAATTCAACTAATTGGTTGAAAATTAACTTTTTTGTTGAAAACTTATATTTTCGGTTTGAAAACTTAAATGTTTCGTAGAAATTTCAAAATTTATACTACTATTTTTGATTTAAAATAAAATATTTTTTGGCTGAAATATGAACTATTACATTTTTCGTTTGAATTATTTTTTTTTAAATTAATAATTTTAGTTGAAAATTTAACTATTTTCTGCTTGGTTAAAAATTCTTCTTCTTTAGTTGCAAATTTAACTGTTGTATTGAACGTTTGTGTATTTTGTTAAAAATTTCATTTTCTGTGGTTAAAAATGCTACTATTTTGTTGCGAATTCTTTTTGTTTTGGTTAAAAATTAATTCATCAACTGAAAATATAACTATTTCATTTTTGGTTGAAAATTGAACTGTTTTCTTTGAAGTTCGTTTGTTTTTGTTAAAAATTAAATTCTTTACTGAATATTTAGCTATTTTATTTTTGGTTATAAAAAAATTTTGTTCACGTAAAAATTCAGGTATTTTGTTGAAAATTTGTCTTTTTTGGGTAGAAAATCACTTTTAAAGTTCTCAATTCAAAAATTTGGAACAAAATTAATTTTTTTGTTTGTTAAATATTCATAATTTCAGTAAAAAATGAATTTCTTGAGTTGAAAATTTAACTACTTCGTTGAAACTTCATTTTTTCGGTGGCAATTCAATTGGTTTAGCTGAAAATGTATCTCTTCTATTTTTGCTTGAAAATTCTTCTTTTTTTTCTAAAACTCTTTTTTTTTACGTCCAAAAGTCAATTATTTTGGTAGAAAAATCATATTTTTCGGTTGGAAATTCAAATGTTTTGTAGGAAATTCGTTTCATTCTTTGCTTTAAAATTTGACATTTTTGTTGGAAATTAACATTTTCGTTAAAAATTATTATTTTGGGTTTGAAAACTTGACTGTTTTGTATAAAATTCTCCTTTTTGGCTTTAAAATTCAACGCTTGGGATTAAAATGTTTTCCTTTATTGACTGATAAATCTCTCCTGCTTAAAAGTTCAACTATTTTGTGGATTTTTTTTTGTTATTGAAAACTGTTTGAAAGTTCATATATTTTATTGAAAATTTTTCTTTCATGCTAGAAAATTAATGTTACTGGATTAAAATTCATCTCTTTAGTTGAAAAATTAACTATTTCGTTAAAAGTTCATCTAGTTTGTTGATAATACATTATCTCTAAATTATAATACATGTAGACTTACAATTTGTTGTAGTAAACATTTTCCTCACGTAATATCTTTCACTGACCCCTTATGCTTCTCCCCATGTCACGCATACTATTTTTCATAACATCCCTATCGAAAATTCGACTGTCGATCACTGCATAGCGTGTGCGTTGCTAAAGCATTCTTATTATGGAATGGAATGAATGCCATGATGTATCACGCTTTACCCACAGAGTTACTAACGTCATGTATTGCAGTTTTTTCATCTGTTTTTTTACTTACTTATTGACAAGATACCTACTGTCTTATCCAGGGTTGGAAGTACGCGCAGGCGTGAAATCGGATACTTTCACCCCACTAGACAGGCTTTGGAAAACAAATTTTCAATAGGGATGTTATGAAAAATTCATGACAGTCAAGGAAAATGAAAAATTGGTCAGGGAAAAGCAACCCTAATTGGCGAGTTTCATAAGCGCAGGTGTTATATTATTTCTTCAAACATAAAATTCACCCACTTACGGTCATTTCTGGGACATAAGTATATTAACATCAGATATAGAGTATACATTGAATGAATACATTAAAGAGTATACATTAAAGTAATAAATGCGTAAGTTGGTATGGTCACAAATGAAATAGATAGTAGAGTTTCCTAAACATAATTGTAAGGGATCTTTATTTTTTGCCTGACAGGCACATAAATTTGCAGGTGGACAGGGCAGTCGGTTAGTATTAAAAATTTCTTAAAATGAGCTCTGACTTAAAGCTATTTCTTTGAAATTTATTTGATCACTCTACAATTCTGTAGGGTTTCTTGAATCTCGGTCGAGCGTTCATCCGTCAACCTAGACACCAATAAAAAAAGTGTGCAAGCAAAGAGGTCTGTAGTAAAAATCTGCTTCCCAAGAAAAAACTAAAATTTATGCTATGGGAGGGAGAGGGGGCTGGACGCCGGTTTCTATGCAAAATAGGAGAATCAGGTATTTCTTTATACAATTTGATATTAATAAAAATAATACATTATCCATTCATGTTCTTCCTGGAAGAGAATATTTCTGTATAACTAAGCTGATAAATGTGTCCATTTGGGAACATGGAATTGTTCACGGTTTCTTTTCCGACCAGCGAATTTAAGCAACGCTTGACTTGGTTATTATCGGCTGGGAGCCGTGGTATTTGGCAGGGTGTATGTATCGGTAAGACAAAATCATCTTTTTGAAAAGTTGTGGAAGTGACAGTTTCCTTTTTTGTTTGTTTTATTATTATAAAACCTTCCTTTATGAGAATGTGAATTTATTTGATGCCTATATTTCATGGCATTTGTTTGTCAGGTCCGGTCCAGGTCTGAATTTAACTACACCGACCAGTCTAGAAGGTCTGGTCTGGCTGTGGTCTGGCGCTAATAAGCCTTCCAAGAAAAATAAAAGATCTAAATTCGGTCTGGAAGGTTAATGATACCCAGGCCTGGCGCTGATCAGCAAGTTAAGACCAAACATTCTATGTTCTACCTGGAAGGTCTGGAAAATAAGAAATTCACACTGTAAAACCAAAACTTATTTTCTAATCACATTGACACCCTGGTCTGGTCCAGGTTAGTAGCTGATCAGCTGAATATACTTATCAACTAGTGGCTAACGACCCAATAACTAGTGGCTAGAGAGTTATTTACTAGTGGCTAACCAGCCAATAACTAGCGACTGACCATATGGTCTGGTCTGGGGCTAGCCAACAAAATGTTACAATTTTGGCCAGGCCCAGGCCAGAACATCTGACCAGCGTCAAAACTGCAAACCAGACGGTCTGGTCTGGGGTGGACCGGCGCTAGAAGATTTTTCCACGCGGAGGAAGCTGATAGAATAAACTCAAATAAATCAATGATACATATAGTACTTCGCAGCGGTATTTCACTACGATATGCAGAACCTATAGAACCAGGTAATATCATTAATTACACTCAAGCGCTCAGACTTAGTGCATAACAATATCTCGTAAACTCTTCTAATGATATTCTAGTGCACCTTATTAACACTCAAGTTTTCGAGATTCTCAGAGAGGCAACAACCTCGGTGCCAGGCGCTAAACTGCTTCATAGCATTTAGAATATGATAATACTACCTCCGATCCTTAATTCACTCGACCTCCTCCTTACCCTTCTAAAGGTATACAGAATTGCCATCAACTTGCATTACATCAAAAAGGAGGAAGCGTAGAGATAGGAAGATTCTTTAACCTTTATTAAATCAAAGGCATTTACTCACACTCAACGCTATGCAATTTCATTGTTCTTGTCCAAAAGCTTATCAAATAATTTCTCAGACAATAGAATCGGCAAATTTAATTATAGTGTTTAAATTGTTGCTTTACTATCATAACCATATTACATAATTTTATTTCTAATTTTAAATTAATCTTGATATTCTTGTCACTTACGAATTTCATACAAGAATTCCACTTGCAATTCTGTATTTTATATTTTTTCTGTAGGTATTTATCTATTTAAAGTGTAGCCCTCTATTGTATGATAGTTTACGGGAAAAAATGTTGTCGTTGGGACACCTATTTGCCTAGGGGTGCAGGTTATATTTCGCAGGTTTGTATTGTTACCTTCTATTTTGATAATTTATAGCTCTGTCAATAAAAATGAAGAAAATGTTCCCACCGCAGTTTTGATAGGGGTTTTCATGCCCTTTCCATTAATCGTACGCATTTTTTGACAGAATAAATATTTGTCCGGTATCCACACAAATCCTACCTAATGCTTATTTTCACGAATAAATAATAAAGTGTCCACTTTTCATTTTTTTATTCCAAAATGCCCATTTAACGGGAATACACACTTTGACCAAGGTTAAACTCGATCAATTTTTGGGTTGGGGTAGTTGCAATATAAATAGGTGATGTTGAAACTTATATGATTCTTGTGTCTGCATTCGAAATGAAAGCAACTTTTGGCTTAATGTTTAACGTGAATTTCACTTGAAGCTTTTATAGTTCGAGATTTTCTGGCAATGTCAACGACTTTGATCAAAGGGGTTGAATAAATCCGGAACCCTAACTGAGCACAATCAGAGCTTTTAGACGTCACTTACTTCCTGTTCATTCCTGTTACAGACGAACGGGTCCTTTTATCCGGGATGACCTCAGCAAGCAAAAGATGGGTTAGGTCGACCGCGGTGCTACAGGACGAGCATGTCTCCAATTGATATTCAGAAAATACCTTCCGCCAAGATTCGTGTTATTTTCCAGCGGAGCGCGTTCGAATAGAAAACATTTACCGCGCGTTAGAGCTCACTATGGGGGCTTACAGTATATAAGCAAATGAACGCGACAGACTTTTCGCAAAGGACAAAAAGGAATCGATAACGCAGGTTCTTGTGGTTCGCCAATAACTTGAAAGAAAATCTTGCAAATCTTCCGTCTTGAAGTGAATGTGATATTCCACAGAGACTTCAAACACATGGCTCACAAATTAATTTTTAAATTGCAAGAATGAGGACGTTTTTTTTTAATTTTTCAATATCGTCATATTTCAAGAGGTTTGTATCTTAATTTTATGATTTTTATGCAAAAAAATAATCAGTACCAAATATTTGTTCACGTTTTGAAAAATTAATAGTCGTATTTGTTTTCCAATCGTTAAATAAAATGTTAAATCGTTGTTCAGAACCTTGACAGTACCCTACATCGTGAATAATTGTTAACTGGAATTTTTAAAAATGAAAAAGTGATGAATTCTACATGTCGAAAAACAAGATTATGCGAAAGCGATTGAAAACTGTTTTACATTAGATGGACAAGTAGTCAGTTTGGACCTGGCCCCTGGCGCGCACTCGTGCGGAAAGGTGATTTTGAATCGAAGAGCGTATTCCTGATACTACGGTAAACTTTCTTTTCCATAAGACTCAAGCATTGCGTCAGTAATCAAACATTCGTTTTTTTTATTTCTTTTTTTCTACTATGTTGGGAAGCTTTTAGATCAGGTAAGCTAAGAAAAATTCTCTTGATGTGATGAAGTCAGTTAAAAAAAGATGCAATCGCTACCAAAGTAGATAAATTTTCAACCCAAAAGGACGAATTAAAAAGAAAACAGTTTAATTTTTGACCAAAAACACTTTCTTTCTAACAAAATTGTTGAATTTTCAACAAAATAATAAAATTAATTTCAACTCCAGCATATTGAACATTCCCCGACTTTTCTCTGACCAATTTTTTTAATTTCTCTGACCGTTATACATTTTTATTTTACGTATAAAAAAACCCTTACACGTATCAGATCAAATATGTAAATGCAAAAATATGTTTCTTTTTAAATTTATTATAAACACTTTTAGAGACAACCGTCTTACAGAATTTCATAAGAGGTCATCAACAAATTACGTAAGACATACATAAATTACATTAATTTTTAACCAAATAGTTTATTTTTTGACTCAAAAAGATAAATTTTGAACCCAAAATGAAAGTATAAAATTTTTAGTTAAAAAAGTTCATTTTCAACCAAGAATTAACACAAAATATTACTCGTATATTGTCGTACAAGTGCGGAAAGTAGACAGTTTCACATCAGTGTGAAGTTTACTGTACGAGCCACAAGTTAATCGAAGGAGAGTTGTAGGCAAGTCGGAGGCGAGTTGGAGGCGAACCGAAAGCGAGCTGTAAACGAGACGAAGACGAGCCAGAAACGACCCGAAGATGAGCCGCTGGCGAGTACAGTAAACTTCACAAGAGTTACAACTGTCTTTTTTAGCACCTGTTGCACACGATATTTTTTGTAATAAATTCAGAGAATTTCCGATTTGAAAAACCATAAAAACAAATTTTTGGACAAAATCCAAAAATTTCCGGACATTTATGAAAAATTTATAGATTACCGGAAATTTCAGATATCCAAATTTTTTTGGAAATTTTGGGTAATTTATGGTAAATTATAGGTATTTTATGGCCATTTATGAGTCATTTATGGTAACTTATATCTTCGAGTTTATCCCATCACTATTCACTACACACAATCATTATGTCGAGCGTCTACTCATAATGAAGTGAGGATATGATTCCGACAGTCCTAGAAAGTAATTCTGATTCGAAATGCGCAAGAGCAACAGCTAAAAAAAGTAATTTTGTTTGATGTACGCAAGTGAAGCAGCTAGAAAAGATCTTTCTAAATTGCTTTTTGCCACGGTTACGCAACTGGTCACTTCCCGTACGCTATAAATGCCTCGAAAAGCAAACATTCCGTGAATGCATACCAACAAATATTTCTATTTTCAATCAAAGACAGTTGAATCAAACCAAAAATACGAATTTTCAACGTAATAAATACATTTTCAACTCACTAAGATAAATTCAATTTTGAAGACAATAGTTCAGTTTTCAACCAAAGAAATAAATTTTTAAGTAAAATGATGAATATTCAACCAATAAAATGAATTTTCATCCAAATAGTTGAATTTTTAAGCCAAAAGAAATAGTTTGATCTTCAATCCAACAGATGGATTTTTAACTAAGAAGATTATATTTCTAAGAAAAAAAGTAAATTTCCCTCAAAAAATGGAATAGTTAAATTTTCAATTAAAGAAATGAATTTTTAAATAAAATGATGAATTCTCAACAACAAAAAAAGTGAATTTTCAACCAAGTAGTTGAATTTTTAAACCAAAAGAATAATTCTTTATCAAAAAAGACAAATTTTCAACAAAATAGTTGAATTTTCACATAAAACAGATAAATTCTCAACTTAAAATAAAATACCCAAATTTGCAGTAAAAGATATTAATTTCAAACCAAATGAAATAAATTTTTATAGAAGTAGTTAAATCTTCAGCAAAATAGATGAATATTCAACTAAGAAGATAAATTTTTAACTAAAATGATGAATCATCATTCCAAAAAATGCATTTTTGACGAAGCAGTTCCACCTTCAAGTAAGTAGTTGAATTTTCAACCAAAAAAGGATGAATTTTCAACGAAAGATGTGACATTTCAACTAAAAAGATTTTAATTTTTAATGAAAAACAGTTGAATTCAACTGAAAGAGATGAATTTTCAATAAAATGTTAAAGGCCTAAAAAATGCAATTCCTACCAAAATAGATGAATTTTCAACTTGAAATGACATACGAGTAAAATGTTAGGTTTTCCCTCACTTTCCCTGCCCCGTTTTAAATTCTCTGACTTTTCATGACATTCCCTAACTTTCTGGAATTTCTTGACCTGTAGCAACCCTAAAAAAGGAATCAAGATAAGAAATCAACATTAGGAAAACGAGTATTCGTTTGTATATTCCAGTTCCCACATACTTACTGTTTTCAACTTTGCATGACCAGGAATTCGAATATTTATTGCCTAAAATATGATATATTTACTGAAAGTCCCGCGATCGATATGACACTGAATTGCGTAATAGTTTCCACCCATTGTTGTGGTCTTGCCTAAAAGATATCTTTTCAGAACGAAGAATGCACGTTTGTACCGTATTGAACATTCATATGCATTTACAGTGAAGCTCATATACGTAGACACGTGCTAGTCAGTCTATATGGGCAAGATGAGGGTAGAATCGCCTTATCAGCAGTTTATGTGGTGCGAGTGGCGTTGCCATTGCCCAGCTTGGGGGCGACTTCTGTGCGGTTTTCGTATATATGTATATATGTGGCACTAGCCGGTATCCGGTGGAGCCTCAACTAACCTACAAAGTGTTTCGCTCGCATAAGCTAGCGATATTGGAAGACCAATACGAGCGACAAAGTGCCTCTCCCATTGGCGGAGAAAACCTTCATTGAATAGCTTTACTGGTCGTAAGAGAGCAAATGATATGCCGGGTACTGAATGGATGGTTTATTATTAACGCTGCCAGTAGTGCGATCAATCCTCCTGAGGGTGACAGAATAACAGTACAACGATAGAGAAATCGAACTCCATCAATGACGGTCGTATTTATCAACAGGATATGGGCATTTTCTTAAAATTGACATACCCTAAAATGGGGCAAGCAGCTTGTTTTTTTCTCTGTTTGTAATAAAGTGCACGGATAATTTAAATTAGGTATTGATGCTTCAAATATATAATCTATATCTTATACTCTTTCGTACCGTAAAGCACAAACATTAATTTCATTCACAAACAACTATTTATCATTCTTTAACTTATAAGCGACTTTCAGCCACAATGTGGGACTAAGTCGCTTACTCATCACGAAAAGCGAAAGAAAGTGCTTTGAAGGAAACCTGTACAGAAAAACTAATCATTTTTAAATTTTCTAATAATTTTAAAGCAATTAAACTAACTCAAACGTATAGCAACGTTAAATAATCTGCTTATAGTTACTTGGAACCCAGATTTATTCTTATATGAGTAATACATATTACAATACGTCTTATAACGAAACAATGTTTCGTTTGGTTTCTTACAAAAATCATTCAGCAGGACGAAAAATATATTGCATTAATGTGCAAATTTGCATGAATCTTGTTCGGGTTCTAGAAAATATGATTTCACGATTTTTCTTACCCAACCTAACAAAATTTTCTAAACTAAAAATCTTATTTAAATGCACTTTTTATTTATTATAACTAACGAAATAGCGCCGAACAAGGTTTAAAATGATGTATGACACATGTATGTGAAGGAGAAAACAATCGCTTATCTTACAGTTTGTTATTTATAGTAAGAGATAATTAATTAGAACAAATAAATGTGCAAGTGGATCGGCTTACTACCGCACGCGCTTGTTAGCCGCATATTATGGTATATTATAATATAATGAATTTACAGAGTCACAAAAAGATCGTTAAAATGTTTTTTGTCTTTTATGGAGGTTATGATTTACATCATTTCTGATTTTTTCTGAACTAGGTTTGACTTAAACACTAATATAGTCAAGTAATAAATTTCCACAATGGAATTATCGTGAAAGATTGTACTGTACTATTACTCAGCGCAAGACGTTAATCGTGGAAATCAGTGGCTTGACTACTAGGGTTTAGTTTCATTCTGCTAAAGTTTTCTATCAAACATCGGGTATTTAATGAAAGCTTTTAGATATTTCTTTTTCCTGTTTGTAACGATAAAAATATTCTGTTCAAATAATCTGTATTTATTTCAGAACCTCTGTGTAGTATCCAATAAATAATTGTTGGTTTTTTATCATAAAAAAGGCAAGCATTAATAGACTTAACATGCATGTATGATGGTAGTTTTGATTTCAATGATCGCAGCTTATGATGGTCAACATCATTCTAATTCCACAAACGTTCAAATAATTCTCTAATAAATTTATAATCTCTCTATAACTTTAATTGATAAATGAAAGGAACAGGGTTAGTTATTAAAAAAATTTTGCTTAGCCACTATAATCTAAATTCACGTTACAATAATATATTTTCCTTCATGATTTTATGATGATCTTTGAGCGCGTTCATGCGATAAAGCAAAACTGTTTTAATATAGCCAAGTGACTTCCTAATTCTCGAGCAATTAATTTTCATTTCGTCCCTCCTGAACTGTACAATTGTCTCCATAGTAGGTGTACTGTACACCATAGGATTTAATCGCATAAGTGTCTTAATTGTGCAGTCGGCAAGCAAACAAATAGTGGCCACAGACTATTGGCTAGCGGACTTGCGGCAAAGCTACGTATAACTCACGGCAGTTTCATTACTCTACTAAACATTAAATTCATTCCCCTTGGTAATCCCCTTCCGCCTGACCTTAGTCGGAACTCTTTTGGATATCCTATATAGTACTACACAAGTTAGGTTCGGTATTACGATCAAGGAAAACTTTTGATGAAAGCAGCGCCACTTGTTTCCGGAACAAAGTAAAAACGATGGTATCTATTGGTATATCTAAAAGCAATTAGTATCTGTGGTAAGAAGATTGTAGTGTCCTAAGAAATTTGATAAAAAGGATTTGGTATTAGAAATTTCTTCATGTATTTAACGGTCACCTTACTGTTTAACCTCATATAAAACATTTAAACTCAGTTCATTTTGTGCCAAAGTTTTCTGCATAAAAAAATATAGCAGAGGGCATACTTTTAAATGCCAGGTAATATCGTCTGAAATTATTTTTTCTTACACTGTACACTATACTATGTGGAAACAGAAAATGAATATGATTGTGATGTTATCAAATTTAAATAATGTTTATACGGCAGATGCATGAATACAGCCGTTTTTTATGACTGTGGAGTGAACCTGAATTTGCCCTTTTTAGCTCATAGGTATGTAGTGGCCATTACATATCAATGACATCCATATTCAACAGTCTAAGCTTTGAAAAAGACATCAAATCCTTAAGATTCCTTTCCACAGAACATGTCAGCTTCAAAGATCATTTATAGTAAGAGGTGCCCGGTTATCGAATAAAATTCCATATGATATTAGAAATGCACCTTCCCTGTATCATTTTAAGAATCTCTTTTTCAAATATCTATACAATACTCCTAATCCAACTCTTGAAATTACTCACTGGTAAACTATAACTTTTAGTTTTGGAATATTTCATCTTCGTATCTATTTCTATCTTCAATAACTTTTGTAAATATTACACTAACCAGCGTGAGCATAAGGTCACTCATTTACTTTATATGGATGACCTGAAGATCTATGCCTCCGGTAAAGGCAAACTTCAAACTGCCATAAATATCGTCGAGAAGTACACAGGAGAGATTGGGATGGACTTTGGATTGGATCACTACTTTCCAATCGAGCAATTCACGCCTACCCCGAAAGGGAAACGGCTTAATGATATAATAATAATAATAATAATAATAATGTAAGTTTTAATACATTATATGCTTAAATTAACGCTAATTAATATCAAATTTTAGGTAAATATTTATTCTGTCCTGGCTGGAAGCTTACCTTTAAAATTTTTTTATAAGGTTCTACGTATGTACAAAAAAATCGTAATTTTACAGTGACTTACCTGATGGGTGAGGTGCATACACAACTCCATAAATTACTCCATTCTTTTGGTAGACCTGAAATCTTATCTGATCTACTTCGTCAATATATGTGTTCATCTCATCCACTGGATATAAATTCAATCTATTTTCAGGAAGAATATTCAGCTTTTCTACTTCTCCATTATGATTTTTCCACACCTTAATAAAATTATGCTCCCTATAACGAATGATCTGCGTATCAGGTCTGTCCATTCCGAAAGCATTTTCTGTATAACGAAAATCAAGATTCGTGATTTCAAAAAGATTAAATAATCATCTCAAAAACTAACACTAGACAATTCTGTACTAAGGCACTGAAAATGAGAAAATATCAATCAGGAATTCTGTAAAAGTTTGTTTGCAACACTGTACGGGAAGCCTCGGACTGTGAACTTAACTCTGCAATAAGTAATAGAGGATTCTATTTCCATAAAGTCGTCAGGTAAGACAGAATGAAGGTTTCGGAATTTTGTCTGAATTTCAGAGCTTACCACACGATTGACGCAGTATAAAATTTTAACTGTTCTGAAAGTTCAAACCTAAATTCACAGCTCTGATGTACACTGGCGTATGTTTAATATGTTTCCTCTTATAAAAAAGGAATGGCAAAAGTACTCTTTTCGGTATTTCCTATTTGAATTGATTTTCATGTGTTTCAAAGTATCTCATAAGATTTCAAAGGGGTTTTGAACATTTAAAAGGATTTCAAGGGAATTAAAAGATTTCAAATGATTTCGAAGCATTTCAAAGAATTTCCACAAATTTGGATTAGGATAGAATCCCAATTACGGCAGAAAAATTGTTATTAGCGAAAAATTTGAGAATGTTTCTAAAAATATAGATATATTGTTATATTATTATTTTACCTATAGAATTAAGGAAAAGCGCCAATTCTAGCACCAAAGTAGAAAGGATCTTCATTTTTTGCGAGGAAAAAATTATTACTGCGTATCAAGAATTTAGTGCACAGTGTAAAAAATTGTTATTCCGGTGCTTTATTACATCATAGAAAATTTTTTTATCTCATGAATTATATAGGCTTAGAGTTTATCATTGGGAGATATTTGTTTTTAACTAACCAGTACACGAAACGAAAACTGATGTCGACCTCAATATAAATATATTTAAATAAATTAATATTAAATTGATTTTTTAATTTCTAAATTTTTTCCAAAAATTATTATGAGTGTTATGAATGGAAAGTATTTACATTAAATTTTTTAAATAATTTTTTCTTGCCCCGAGAAATCATAAATATTTTCCACTAGTGTCGTAGAGTAAAATAAATTAAACTCAGTTTAAAAATATTTTTTTTCAAAGAAATATTGTGCCCCATCAAAAACAGTCAATTAAATAGTAATATTTCGCCAGGAAAATGTGTCAGAATCTCTCAATTGTTATGTTTACTAACAAATATTATAGAAATCTTTTGAATGGGGAGTTTCAACTTGGAAGATAGTGATGATTCAGCAAGAAATTATGTCAGAACTTCACCATTGCTATTGTTATTGACAAATAATAAACATTACGGGAAATTATAAAAATGTCACTTAAAATTAATAATTCAAAGCTAGTAATTGTTTGCGTGAAGTTTATTCTTGGCGGTCATATTCTGAATATAAATATTTGAGGATGACCTTTCAAACAAAATTAAATTATAAATATGTTAAATGAATAACAATAAGGGAAGATTCAATAATAAGATTATTAATAAGATTATCTGATTTCGGATCATTGTAGTTTTCAACTGTTTGCAGTGTTCTTGTCCAACTTCAGATAAATAATATCTCTGGGATATCGAACCGATTCTTTTTCTATGAGATATGGCTTGTGTTTGGAGAAATGATTTTGTTAATCACAGGGAGTTATTGGGTTTACTTTTACCCACAATATCCTATGTCCAAATTGTTTTTACCTTAATCAGTACCAAAATAAAATCTAATAAATATAAGTAAATATAAGTGAATTTCATACGGTGAAGTTACTCTTACCATATTACTAACATTTCAACTCACATTTTTTCTTTGAAACATCGAAATTGCTATTGACAAATCGAAAATTTAAATTTTATGTCCAATAACTCTATGAATTAAAGACTACAATACTATATGCTACTGTATGCTACGTCATTCTTTCGCTTCGTTCCAGTTGAGCTATGTTTGTTAGTTTTCCTTTTGGAAATAAAATTTTATCAAGGCTTCACAGTGGGAAGAAGAAAATATTGCAGCAGTCTCAGCAGTTCATTGACAGACGAAAAAGACTGTTGGCTTCAAAAAATTCCTCTAGAAGCTAGGAAGGGAAAGAGAGATAAGAGAAAAAAGGACTGGTAGTCTGATTTAAAGATTAGATTTTCACAAGGTCAAGATGGAATACGGATTGAATAACGGCAAAAATCTGAATATAAAAAATACAGAACGATACGATGATGGATAACTGAAATGACTGAAAGTACAGGACTAAACTGACACATTTACATGACAGAAAAAATCTTAAGAAAAAAACAAGCAAAAAGTAAGTAGAATATCACAGTTACGCGATGAAAAGCATCTTTTTTTATTTGCTCTGGATAAAGACTGACTAGGGCCTTGCCGAAAGATTGAAGCCTTGTGAACCATGGCATATTGACTTTTTATTATTATTACTATTTCTAATTACAAGTTACTTATAACACTTTGATCCGACTTTGGACCACAAGGAATATTATATTATAGTTCTACATTGTTTTTATTGAATGAATAGTGCGTGGAGGATTTCAGTTTACACGAGCTTTTCCCGTTCTATATGGAAAAATTTTATAATTGTGCGTCGGGGACCGACTGGAGTTATATTTATTTCGTCTGGAGACAAAATTGTAACCAAGCGGCTTTCCATGTTTATTTTCGCCCGTTTATGACGTCTATTAATATAAATATAAATTCCAGCAAGAACATAAGTACTTTCCAGTATTGCAAAGACGTCACCATCGGGTGTTGATAAAACAATTTGTTCTCTGTTTTGTATAGGCTCAAAGATATTTTTATTGTCAGTCATCAATTTAAGTGGTGCATCGGAAGGAAAAGCGTATTTTCGAAGTTCGAATATTCGGTGCCGATTCGTTTTGGAAATAAGCCGAATTAATTTGAGATCTTTAAGTTCATATCCATATCTGTTAGAAGAAGGAAGTCTGGTAGGTGGAACCATACACCTGGCAAGAGTAGGAGGACTTGAAGAGGAAGTTTTGTCTGGAGAGTAAGATCTGGCAGGAGGATGCTTGCCACAAGGAGACCTGGACCTGAACCTCGTAGGAGATGGAGACCTGTCAGGAATAGCATCGCTATTAGGTGAAGCCTCGGTCTGTGAACTAAACGCTGCAACAAGAAACAGAGGATTCAATTTTTATAAAGTCCGCCAGGTAAGACAGAATTCAGGTTTCGGAATATTTGCCTGAATTTCAGAACCAGTCACACGATTGACGCAATTTAAAATTTTAATTGTTTTGAAGGTTCTAACCTAAATGTATAACCTTGACCTGCACTGATTTTGAAGAATTTCCGCGAATTTAAATTAGGAGAGAATCCCGATTACGGCGTACAAACTGTTATTAGCGAAAAACTTGAAAATGTTTCTAAAACTATCGATATATTATTATATGATTATATTTACCTATAGAATTAAGAAAAAGCGCCAATGGTAGGACTAGAGTAGCAAAGATCTCCATTTTTTCTGAGGAAAAAATTATTACTGCGTTCGAAAAATTTAGTTAACAGCGTAATTAATGATTATTTTCGCGCTTAATTACAGCATAGACTACAGTTCTTATCTCATTATTATATATGCATTGAGTTTGCCATTGGGAGATATTTGTTTTTAATTAACCAGTACGCAAAACGAAAAGTGATGTCGACATCAATATGAAGATATTTAAGGCCATGTAACGAGTGGGTCACGTGACCAAGCTAGTCCTCAATTTTTCTTTCCCAACTTACATCCAAACGAAATAAGATATCGCTCTGAAAGTTTGGAAAATGAAAGAGGAGGCTATGAAGTAGGGGTTTCTGTTTTGTTTCGGTGGTAATTTTGAATCAAAATTTTTTCAAAGAAAATAAAACTGGAAGCTATATTGGTACTTTTTTTCTCAACTTACGTCCACACGGAATGAGATATCGTGCTGAAAATTTGGCACGCTAAATACAAAGAACAAGGATGTCTCTGGGTCTGAATATTTAGAATTTTCCAGTAGTATCGTATAGTAAAATAAATCCAACTCAGTTTGAAAATATTTTTTTTAAAGAAATTGTGCCTGAATCTAAATCACTTCAAATCATGAGAATATTTCGCTGATTACTGTGGATAATTATAATAATAATACACCTAATTCAGTAGGTACATTTTTGCAGGACGATGTAATTGCAATTTGTGAAGGCAAGCAGCTTGTTCCCATTGAAACTGTACAATTCCTTTACGAACTTACTTGAAAAATTAGAGTATATGAACTTGAATTCCATAAGATGATGTTTAAACTGAGTTTTGATTTTAAATGCACCATGCTAAATGGTAAAGTTCGTAATGTCGAGTGTCATCAAAAAGCTTTCAATTGCTGCATTATTTGTCGAGTTCGCCTAAAATATTTTAGTAACTTGTTTTGTGTGAAAAGGCTCGATCGAAAAAAGAATTTCTACAAATTCGGCGTTGCTACGTTACACTGTTCGATACGTTTCATGGAATATGTACTGCATATATCGTATAATCGTGATTTTAAGAAAGGTACACCTTATTTTATTATTTTACAAAAGAACACAAACAATTGAAAAAATTATAGAAAAAACGGATTCAAAGTTCATTAAAATCCAAATTATCGTTGACCGTTGATGTTGTCATCCAAGGTGCGTGAACAATTACAACTGGTGATGTTGCTTGCTTTTTCTTTACTCAAGCACAAGATGTAACAAAATGCACTGAATCACATAAAAAGCTTATCATAAAATTGCATGATATTTTTTATGTTTTGACCTGTAGTAGGAAAATCGACTGCAGTAAGCTTAGAACATATTCTTCACAAATAGCAGAGATTTGTGTGAGATCATATGGCTGGTATCCAATTCCTCCATGAAAACCATAAAGTTCAGAATAAAAGAAACTTTTAACCAACTGCTACCTCGCACGGTAAAGGTCAAGGTACGGCAACTATTAAATCAATAATATGATAACGCTATAACCAAGTGCCCACGATAATTGTTTATTAATTAGATTATAACAAAATGAAAAAAAATTTCTTACTATAGCACATATCTTATTACTTACATTTAGTCAATGTGCTGATTTAAGACATATTTGACTGAATTTGAGCATCATTTAAGCAGTGACACAAAAGGGAAAAGTTATAAAAAACACAACATTGAGGCTGCTATTCAATAAGAAATATTGCTAAAAAAATTCTTTTTCTCATTATGTGCATCGATGCTTCATCAACTTATGAAGTCATATTGTGGAGAGACTTTTATAGATAATAAAAATCTATCTCTACTGTGGAAAACCAATGCAGTTAAACGTTGTGGAATTATTTTCTATCTGCTTTAGGTTGGTCACCCCTGTAGCTAAATTAATTCAGATAAATCATTATAAACCTATGATAATTTTCCCCATGAAGTATTTTCGTAACGGAATAAAAAGCATTTTTATATTTGCTTCTAAAAAACACTGGCTGTGTATCATCGAAAGATTGAACTCTTGAGAACCATAATACATTAGGTTTTTATTATTTTTTTAAATCACAAGTTACATGTGACATTTTGATCCGACTTCAGATCGAAAACAGTATTAAATGTTTCATTTTTTTATTCAATTTATTATTCTTTCCCGTCTTACTAGAAAATATTGTGTTATTGGTCGTCGGGACCCTACTGGAGTTTCGTGGACTTCTTTCTGGGTTAATACGGTAATCCTTTTGGTTTGCATGTTTATTTTCGCCCGTTTTCTATCGCCATCTTTCCGAATATACATTCCAGCAAGAACATTAAAACTCTTCAATATTGCAAAAGCGTCACCATCGGATGTTGATATAACAATTTGTTCTTGAGTTGGCATAGGCGCACTCAGATCGCCTATTCTCAACTGCATTAGTGTATCGTCAGGAAAAGTGTATCTTCTAAGTTCGAATATCCGGTGCCGATTCGTTTTGGAAATGAGCCGAATAACATTTAAATATTCAAGTCCACATCCACGTTTATAATTAGAAGGAAGTCTGGTAGGTGCAACCATGCACCAGGTAGAAGGAGTATGCCTGACAGGAGGAGACCTAGGCCTGTCCTTCTTAGGGGATAGAGACCTGTCAGGAATAGGGTCGCTATTAGGTAAAGCCTCGGACTGTGAACTTAACTCTGCAAAAAGAAGCAAAGGAATACGTTTTTCTAAAGTCTGTCAGGCAAAACAGAATGCGCATTTCGAAAAATACATCCAAATTCGAGGGTCAGTCAGACGATTAACGCAAATAACCATTTTAAGTATCCTGAAAGCTCCAACCTAAATTTATAACCACGATGAAATTTTCGGAAATGAATTATGGGCCAACCACAAATTACGTAACAGCTTTTGGTGGAGGGAATTCGGAAAAATGTTATGATCTGTAACACGGGTTTGGGGGCAATCGATACGGTTACGTAATATTTCCAATAAATGAACCATATTGAAAATCCATTTATCCAAAATTATAGTATATCTTTAATGTTGAAGATTTAAAATTAAAGAGCGTAGTAACGTTATAATGACTTATATATCGGTAGAATTAGATTAGTATGTTGATTTTTCATCATTCTGCAGAGAAATATAAAAAAAGAACAAACACAAACTTTGTACCTACTACTACCCCAACATTCATTCAACATTTTTTACGCAACTAATTTTTATAATGGTTTTTCCTAATCACTCTTCAATAATAATCAATCAAGAATTATGTGATAGTGGATCATTCCCATAATAGTGATATTAGAGGGAGATAAGTCTAATAACAATAAGGATAAAAAGTAAGTGAAGGTAAAAAGAACATGAAGAGGGCATTGGTTAATAGAAGGAAAATAACAGTTTAAGGAAAGTGTCAATAATATAAAAATGGAAGAGGGAAATGTAAACGAAGAGATGGAAGTAATGATAGGTCTCTCTATGTACCCTTAGCGTAATACTTTAAGCATCCACTGAGAACATATTCAAGTGTTTCTGGCTCTTGCTTGCACACTCGGCAGTTGGTATCCCCTACAGGTACATTCATTATGGGCTTGTGGTAAACGAAGGTGTCGATGACGTCGTATTGACAGGCTAAAAGAAATCCCTCTGTCTCCGATCTCAATCCAGCAGACTTAAGAAACATGTTGGACAGACCCGTCGATAGCTCTTGTCTACATATAATGCTGTAGAATTTACAATGAAGGGTTTTTTCTCTTGGTAGAAGCGAGTGTTCTGCTTCCTCTACACGACTTTTGAGCGCCAACGGTGTTAGCGATGCTAGGCCATGCGTGATGTTGCAGGCCATGGTCAGAACCGTTCTTCAATGATGACACTCCAAGCTTAGCAAACCTCTACCTCCTTTATTCAAGGTACAGATGATCTAGAATGATGACTTCGATGGATTGTCATCATCTTGCGTGTGCTTTAGTCAAGTTGCTTAAACTCATCGACTTTCAATTTTACTGCAACAAACGTGCAGAGCAGTATAGGAACGGCCAGCGTATTGGTCGCCTGGATCTTATTTTTCTCAGATAAATCGGAAGCTCAAATTTTTCTGAAAATTTGATGATACCTTTTTTGAAGGGTCGTTTTTACCACACGAACATCTTGAGTTTCAGCTTGCGGTATTTCAAGATATGCATGTCTTTCCATTACCAAAATGTTGAATGGTATTTCCACCTTGTCCAGTCCAAAGCTCATGCCAATCGCCTTAGAATACCTATTTACTGGAGCCATAAGGATGTTAAGGTCCTCTTTTGAAGAGGCAGAGAGTTTAAAGTCGTCCATATATGAGCACGTCAAAGCAAACGAAAGACTCCTTAGAGTCGTGAGGAAAAACGAAACGACTATCGTTGCGCTGTCTTGCTCCTCAAGAATTCTGCATTTCATTCCCTCTTTCTGAAGGTACTTGTCTCGTTTTCCCTCACGACTCTGAAAATTCTTTCTTTCGCTTAGATGTTCTGATATAAAAGGTGGTTGACTTTATTTTCTCTTCTATTCGGCGGGCCACATAGGTATCCAGAGCTATTGCCTCGGAGTACAACAGATGGAGGCAAGAGGGAGATGCAGAAAAGTATCGTACTGAAATTGTCTCCTCGGAAGACCCCCCTCTCATAGGTGATATAGCTGGTAGTCACCTGTTTTTGTCAGATGTGATGACAAATCTTGTCCGCCACAAAAGCGTAAGCTCTTTCATGAATCTCACTATTCTTGGATACACCTTCAAGCTCTTTTGGAGCTTGATAACCAGCTCATGGTTCTCCCTGAAACCTGCCAGCTCTCTCTTTCTCTCTCTTGAATCCAAGTTGTTCCAATAACTGCAATCTATACCGGCTCGATAGATGTTAATATCCTTTCTTTAGGAATGCCAGTGAATAGCTTGTAGCTGATGCTTAAACAAGCTATGGGCCCGTAGTTCTTTGGACTCCGTTCTAAAACTCTGTTTAAGAAAGAAGTAAATATACAGACGGGAAAGATGAGTAGAAAAGGTGGAATTTTCCTGAATCCACTTTACCCGCTGTTCAAGGCGCTCTTTGACTGTTGAAAGAGCTCTTATTTTTTGCTTCCGGTACTGCTTGTTGGTGAACAGTTTACACTTGTTCAGAGTGTGATCTGCTTTTCCTAAGTTGCGAGCAAGTGCGTACAGACTTGAAAACAATACCATATTATGCACGTAGGTGGGAATATGATGAGAAAACTATTTTTTTTTTCATAAACTTGTTAGTTAATTTCGTCCTTAGCCTATACCAAACGAATATCTTGCACTAGGTACCTTAGAGTAGAATGCACTAAACTCTGTTTTAAAATAATTGTTTTTAAAGCAATTTTGCCCCAAAAAAGAAGTGAGTGATGTCAGTTTTGACGAAGTTAAGTTTTCAGCTTTCATTTTTATTTTGAATGCATTCAGATATGGTAGTTATGTTGTATACAACTGCAACTCTTTTGGTTGAAGATTTTTTTTATTCAAGTCAAACTAAGTCAAATGAACCAAACTGAACGAACTAACCCGAACGAACCATTCCAAATGAACCAACCCAAACCAACGCAAGAAAACCAGACGATTGAACCCATTCAAACCAACCCGAACGAACCAATGCAAACGAACCAACTCGAACCAATCAACCCAAACGAACCCGTCCATCCCCCAGCCAACCCACGCAAATTCAACAGTCGCATTCCATGATTATAAATCTTTTATCACAATGGCATTTAGAAATATCATACGTTTTTACGTTTGTAATGTACAATTTGCTCCTCGTCTTATGATTCGAATCGACAGAGATGAGAATCCTGCCAGAAGGGAAATCGCTATTCACAGATGAGATGGATTTCAAAGGCCGCCATTGGAAGTTACACATCTGATGAAGATATGCGTTAATTGCAGTCAATCGATTCTTAACGAAAATGCTGACATGGAAGAAGATCCTACTCACTTAAGACTGAATATCTTAACGCAGTCTAGGAATAGAACTTGCCTTATCTGAAATACCGCTGATAATACACAAAGAGTTTAAGTCAAATGCAAAGCGAATGTTTTTATTTCATGCAATATCTACGTCCCGGAAAACGTGAAATCATGTCATCATTTGGATGGTAACGGTTTCATTCCACAGCCACATTTAGAGGGTTAACATTTTTATTATCAGGCCATACCTAATTAGGAGCCCACAACTACAAGCTTTTTACAAGGACTTCGTAATTTAGATATGAGAGAGACTAGACTTGTTGACCAAAGTAGCCTGGCTGACATTATATTTCAATGTCTTTGTCCTGTAACCAAAGAACGGTTCCGAGAATTGTTTACCCCTTGTGATAGAATCCCTTGTGAAGGTGGTTACAGGTATGTGAAGAAATGAGATCTTCTGATATTTTAATGTAAATTGCTCCAAGATCGATCAGATACTTTTCTCAGGGTCACGTTCAAAATTCAAGTAAACAGGCAATTAGGACAGTCATCGTCACGGTCAGACAATCCTTAATGCAACGTTTCGTGCCTAAAAACATCGGATTTAATGCACTCACAAGGGTAGATTATGTTGCCAGATATATCAAAGTTATATTGTGTTCCCAAAGGACGGGACTTAGTCAAATCTGTATAAATTGTCGCACCTGATGGTATCATTCTCGGCATTCAAGGGCTGTACTTTTCTAACAGCCGCTATAATGATTCTGCTATATGACAAAATGAATTGCGCCTAGTTACAAAGTCTGGGCGGATCATCGAAGCTAGAAACAAACACATAAAATCAATTTTTTAATTCTTTGAGCAAGCAGTACAAATACATCACGTTCCATACTCAGGCGACTTTTGTCGGATAGCTGGACCTATCATTAACAGATACCATACTTTGATTGTTATAAAAGAAGCTGATGCCAAAATGGCTAATAAATTGCTTGAAAAATCTAGCGAACCGCATGTTGTACAAGCACTGATTGAGGTAGAAAACCTTATGGCAAGAAACGCCCAACGATGTGTTCAATTATATGCGTGCCAATTATTGTATTTCCCAGTTCTCACAATTAGGATTTACCAAGTTACCCTCGCGCCTTCTTGCGTGCAAGGCAAACTGCAAAGAGATTATGACGAAGAAATCCAATTTGAAATGCATCGAGGGGATAATCGAGTACTACAATCAGAGGTTGTGAAAATCAGAGTTTTTTCTTGATTTCGCAACGCGTCTAAGCATCAACTCTGGATTACTTATAGACCGAACGGTGAAGATGACGTGGACTACGGTATGGCTGACGATAAAGAACGTACTCCTATATAAAGATATTATCGTGCGTCCCGGTCAGGTCTTATGATTCTTGGGGCATGCTCGCTATCAAGAAAGAATTCGTTATTCTTCACAAAGACTAATTCGGAACATAAACGATACGGGAAATCGATTGCAACCAAGAGATATTCTGTTACCAGAAGTTATTGACGTCTAACTGATTATCATGCCTTTACTGGCTGGATATTGACAAATTCCTGCTCATATCTTGCCTTCATTAGTAAGAGGCGAGGGGAATCACAAAAAACAAGCATCCCGCAATCGTGAGAGGCAAGGGGACCGATTATGGCGGACAAATTGTTATTTGCGAAAATCCTCACAGGATGTTTAAAAATATAGATACATTATTATATTATTATATTTACCTATAGAATCAAGCAAAAGCGCCAGCGGTAGGACCAGAGTAAAAAGGTTTTTCATTTTTTCTGAGGAAAAAATTGCCACTGTGTGTGAAGAATTCAGTTATGAGTATAATTAATTATTATTTTGGTGCTTAATTACAGCACAGGCATAGTTCTTATCTCTTGAATTATATATGCCTTGAGTTTATCTTTGGGAGATATTTGTTTTTAATTAGCCAGTACACGAAACAAAAAGTGTTGTCGACATCATTATGAAGGTATTTAAATGAATTAATATTAACTAAAATTAAAAAATTAAATGATATAATATCTCTCGTACCTCGTCGTCTACTATCACGTAATCAATTACCGTTCTCGTTTTCTCCCATTCAGTATCATTTCCTTGGATTTTCTTCCTCGTTCTCGTCCCCATTCCCTTTCCTCTCTATCTTCTGTTCACGCGTTCAAATCTCATCCTATCATAAGCTTAATAATCCCTTTTTTATTTTCTTCCATCATTTCTCTTATCTGCTCTGATTTCTCCTGCATATCTCCGTTTACATATACCCTCACTATTTTTCACCTCGCTCCTCCTATTGTTACGTCCTGCGACGTAACGCTATTTATAAATTATAAATATTCATAATATAAACTTAATTATAAAATACAAATCCGCTTTGTATTGATCCATCAGATTTCTACCAATAGCATACGTCGTATGTGGCTTCAGCCTAAAAATCTTACAATTTACGAAACCCAAAATGGCGACTAATAAGTGTAGCCAGAAATGGGGTACGAATTTGCTAGCCTTATCGATTTTAAGGATTCGCATGGAATCTGTGCCATATATAAACCCCACCAAAATTATTCAAGTTCAGTTTCCGTTTGTCCATTATCCGCCGAAGGCTCTTTCAGTCTGATACCGCCGATTAATCCAGTTAGTCTAATTTCCGCTATCATATCAGTCCATTCGTTTTCTCGTCTGTAGGTCTGTTTTCTGTCTCCGTTTCTTCTGTTAAATCTGTTATATGTTAATCCTTGTAATAGATAAAATTTTATCACGTCAGTGTTTGGTGCACAAAATTGGAATAAGTGTAATTTGTGAAGTGAAATCCGAATAGTGTCGCTACAAGCTGAGTTTGTTTATCACCCCTTATCCACTAACCATTTCTTGTCAAATATCGACGCAAAATCCCTGTCCCAATTGGATCCCTGGAAGACGTCAGGCCAATGAAATAAATCGATGAACCCTCAACCCTCTACGATTATTCTGAGGACCCTCCAACGCTCTCTGGAGAAATATAGTCATCACATCATTCTTCTAGAGGAAATCATCAGGTTAATCATTTTCCAAAATTACCGGCCTGTCGAATTCCTTACGGATCTTTTGCCCTCTGCAAGAATCTTTGGAAACTAGCCGGAAATTCCAGAAACAAATAGTGGGAATTCTGCTGACAAGACAATTAATCTACGCAGTAAACTAAATAAATAATTATGTCTGAAATTGGTTTTTTCTCTCTTTCAGTTCACCTCAAATCCCACATCGATTGAATTTCTAAGCTTTAGTTTCACTGAATTAGAAATTATGCTAATTACATTTAATCGAGCAAAAACGAAGAATCCGATTCTTATGATCAGGTAAGTGATGTAATCCAATCATCCAGACGTCACACTGTCCTTACCTCTTACTATTAATTCTTCTTTTTCCTCTTTGATCTCTTTCCTATCCTTTCCGGCTGCAAATTCCTCCCTTACTCCCCTACATATCTGAAAATCGAAATTACCTAGTAGTAATGGGGTGTTTTTCAGAAAGTGAGACATGCCGAAGAAATGCAGCAATGCCTTGCGGATAAACCCGTTTCCATAACGTAATTGCAGGGAAGATCGGCCTGAAATAATTATCCGTGATTATATACCAATCGGAGGAGGAGGTACAAGGTCGGCTATAGATGTAATGATAGTTTAGGATCATCGCCACGGTTTGGTAGACTTTCAGTCCTTTCAGTCAAGGTCGAGCGAGGATTAGGGTGTAGAGTTGCATTCTGTATACTGTATATGGTGTATAGTTGGAACGTGGTCGCGAGAAAGGACATCGCGAAGAGCTAGGCAAAGGCACGTCGGAGATGGGCTGGAACAGGAATAGCAACAGGAATGGGAATGACGTAAGCATCCTGTCTTTCCACGGGTACACGTACTGTAGAATATTTTGCACACTGCCATCAAGAGTTGCAGTGGTCAGTGGAGAACCGTATTTTATTTAGCAAATTATGCTAGTCGCTCTACTGGAATGATGCGTTTCCTTCCAGTGCAGAGTTAAGTACTTGCGACCCACTAGACAAGATTCTTCCTTCCTTCATCTATTTTTCCATGACTCTGATGAGCACGAAATTAAGCGAAGCGGAATTCCCAATTTATTAAGTCCAAGGAATCATGCACCTTACTTATACTTGTAGCTGTTCTTGAAGAAAATGCGTAGCAGGTGGAACTATCTTCGAAGAGCATGTTATTATTTTGTAATTTAATGAGTCGCAAACATCATTTGAATTATTGCACTTAGGGAAATGTCCTCTTGTGACAAAAGGACGTTTCTTGACGTAAGTGAAATTTCCTTTTAAATTTAAGGTTGAGGGGATTTTCATTTGTCTCAAGAGGAATCCTTTTTCAGCAAAAATTTTCCTCATGCGACTAACTTCACCTAATCTTGCAGCCAAATAATTCTGTTTGTGTAAAACGGATATTCACGTCGTCCAGAATAAAACAGGCATGAGGATGATTTTTTTGTTTCAGGACAACTTTTTATCTGAATGTATATCAAAGATCATAGTCCGTCTCCTTTTTTACCTAGTTTTTTGTTATATAAAAAAATTTCTAATATTACGCCAATATTTTAAAGAATGCACAAAGATTACAAAAGATATCACAAATGTTTAAAAGACTTAAAAAACCTAACAAAGATTTCAAAACATAATGCAAATATTTTAAAGATTTCACCAAAATTTGAACAATACCACAAATATTTCAAAGACTTTCAAAATTTTACAAAGATTTCCAAGGTTTTACACAATTCAAAGATCTCAAAAGATTTAAAAGATTTTAAGATTTTATAAAGATTTCATAAAGATATATTTAAGTTTAAGATTCATCATTTTAGTTGGAAATTCATCACTTTGGTTGAAAATTTAACGTGTTTGTTAACAACCCGACTTTTTTGGAAAATTAATTTTCTAACTGAAAATAAACTTATCCACTTTGGGTGGAAAATTGGTCTTCATCAGTTGAAAATTGAGATGTTCGGTTAAAAATGTATTTTTTTTTTAGTTGAAAATTCAAATACTTTGTTGAAAACTTTTGTATTTTTTCGAAGATTCGCCTTCTTCGGTAGAAAATTAATCTATTCGGTTAAAAATACGGTTTTTTTGGTAAAAATTTAATTTTTTCAATTGGAAATGTAACTATTCCATTTTTGCTTTAAAACTTATCTTTTTTAGATGGAAATTGACCTTTTTTATTAAAAATTCATATTTTTTGTTAAAAATTCGTCTTCTTCGATAGAAAATTAATCTTCTTGGTTAAAAATTAATGCTTCAAGTTAAAAATGCAACAATTTGCTTAAAAATTAATTTATCTTGTTGAAAATTTAACAGTTTAGTTAAAAAGTATCCTTTTGGTTGAAAAAATCGTCTTTCTACGTTGAAAATTCATCTCCTTGATTTAAAATTCAACTATTGCTTTAAAAAATCGTTTCTTGGTTGAAAATTTATTTTTCAACTAAAAATTTTAATATTCAAGCTGAAGATTCATGATTTTAGTTGAAAATTAATCTCTTTGGTTTAGAACTTAACTATTTTTTTCAAATCGTTGTTTCTTGGTTGAAAATTCATTCTTCCACTGAAAATTTAAATACTTGAGTTCAAGATTCATGATTTTAGTAAAAAAATTTATTTTATTGCAAAATCGTTCTTTTTAGTACAAAATTAATTTTCTTGGCTAAAAATAAAACATTTTAGTTCAAAAGTATCCTTTTTGGTTGCAAAGTCATCTTTTTTCTTAATTCATGATTTTAGTTGGGGATTCCACTATTTTGTTGAAAATTCGTCTTTTTTCATTGACCTCAACTATTTTTCATTAAAAATTTATATCTCTTTTGTTTATAACATCAACAATTGCATTTTTCGTTCAGAATTTTTCTATTTTTGTTAAAAATTAATCGAATTTGTAGAAAATTCAACAATTTTGTTAAAAATTCTTTTTTTTTTTAAGATTCTTCATCTCAGTTGAAAATCTATCATTTTGGTTTCAAAATAAATTTTCGTTGAAAAGTCGTTCTTTTTGGTAAAAATTGAATCTTCTTGGTTGAAAAAAGAACAATTTAGTTCGAAATGATCCTTTTTGGTTGAAAAGTCATCATTTTTTTTTAATTCATCATTTTACTTGAAGATTCAACTATTTTGATGGAAATTCGTCTTTTTTTATTGACCTCAACTGTTTTTCATTAACAATTTATATCTGTTTTGTTTAAAACATCAACTATTGACATAGCATTTTATTTGACAAAACAACCGTCATCGCAAAAACGAACAATATTTTTCCAAGAAAACATAGAGAAGCAGTCGAAATCTTAAAACACCCTAATAACATCAATAGGGACAATGGATATAATACCAATCCGATTTGGCTGTCCGTCCTATCCAAAAAATATGTCCAATAGCAATGCAAATGTGGAAGAATTGATTGAATTTGTTATAAACAAATAAGTGAATGAAAATGGTTTCGTGGGGATTGGCGGCGATTCTTTGCTTGATTCGCACTAAATGTGAACAATTTACGGACAAAAAGAGTTTTTCAGTTGAATTAATAGAAGTTAATAAATAATTTGTTATTTTAAGAGCAATTTTTATAAACAAATATCCATTTCAGGTATTTTTGATGGAATAAATGAAATTTTTTGTATGGAATCGATCATATATTACTTGGAAATAAAACCTAAGTATCATATTTGGTCATCAAATAAAAGTTAATAATTTTTTTAATTACCTTAATTAACAAATGCACTATTTGATTATTTTCGGAGGTACAAACTTGATTTTTTCCATGCAATTAACTGTAAATCACTGTCTTCTAAATTTTCAAGAACATTTGGATGACAGTAAACAATTTATCATTGTAAACAACAATTGTTCGAACAAAAATTATCATTTCATGTATTTATAAATAAAATACCGCTTTTTTCGCGGAATTAACAGCCAGTTATTCAGTCATGATTTTTTGTTATGAAACGATAACATTTGATAATTGTTTAACGAAACTTAATTAACAAATGCATTATTTGGCTATTTTTCAGCATTTAAACTTGTTTTTTTTTTATGTGATCAACTGTTCCCTGCTGGAAGTAAACGGATTTAAACCTTATCAGTTTTAATCCGTCATCTATCTATAAGTATCCGTTTAAATACTTTTCTATACTCTTCAATCCGTTTTTATCCGTTGGATATCCATCTATCCGTTTGAATAATAATCTCATCTGTTGTAACTCCCCATTTCAATCCTTCTTTATTCGTTTTTGTGTATCACTATCCGTTTTTATACTTATAGGTTTCAATCCTTCATTTTTTATCCACGACTCAATCCTTATTTGTCCGCAAACTACTTAGATTTGATCTCGTCACCTATCATGGATTATAAATGCATCCGTTTCAATCAATGCTTATCATCCTTGCTCCTTTCTCTAAAAAATATATTCTCTATCCGTTCTATTCCATGAATCTCTATCCGCAACCCTATCCTCGTCTATCCAAGACCTACTTTGACATTCCTTAATATCTATCACGGATAGGATACTTATCCGTGCCAATCAGTACCTATCCTCTTTAATCCATCCTCTACAAAACATATTTCTTATCCGTTCCAATCTATAATTTCCTACCCGTCACCCTATTCTTTTTCATCCGAGACCTACTTCGACATTCCTTGTTAGCTATCACGAATAGAATACTTACCCGTGCCAACCCGAGTAAAAAAATTTTGGTATGGGATTGATCGAGGAAATCATCTGGGAAATAATAAGGGAGTGATCCCTCAGATAGTATAGTAAAAGTATGGCATATGAGATAATCCCATACTTCATGTATATTTGAATGAAGTATAGTGGAGGTATATCTTAAGTATAGCTAAAGTATAACAATGTATGGTTGAAGTATAGGGAAAGTATTTTTAAAGTATATCTGGGGAGTATAGCTTTAGTACAACTGAAGTATAGATCAAGTATAGCTGATGTTCAGTCGAAGTATGGCTGAAGTATATCTCTAAGTATAGCTGAAGTATGTAGATTATGTCTAAAGTACAGGGGAAAGTATGGCTGTAGTAGGTATAGCCGTATTATTGCTGATGGGAGATAATCGGTTATCTGAAATACATGAAAGTAGAGATCCAGAATCATGATTTTCACAATGTGAAAAAATATTGTTTGTAAATTCTCAAATAAGTAAAATGAAAATAAGTAAAATGTTAATTGTAACATAAATTGTTTACATTTATATTATGCGAAATTTAACACTAAACATTTCATCTGAGTAACAATTTCATTAAAGTTTTTTATGCTATTAATATTTAGTTTAGAAATCAAAGATTCTGGATCTCTTACCAATACATCTGACATAAGAATCATATCAGTTTCCTATTGTATATCCGTTGTATATTGTATATCCTCACGAACAATATTAAAAAAATCTTTGACTCAAAAAATCACTTTAATCGTGAACTTTTCAAATTTTTGGACGAGCTGTCATTTATGATACATTCTGTTTTATCCCGTTGCTAGGGTATATTTCAAAACAAATAAGTGCAATTCTATGTCCGATACTTTTACCATACTTAAGTATAAATGAAGTATAATCTGTACTTCAGCTATACTTGAGTATAGATAAAGTGTAGCCTATACTTCAGATAGACTTAAGTATAGATGAAGTATATCT
The DNA here is from genome assembly GCA_011634705.1 of Andricus grossulariae. Taxonomy (NCBI): domain Eukaryota; kingdom Metazoa; phylum Arthropoda; class Insecta; order Hymenoptera; family Cynipidae; genus Andricus; species Andricus grossulariae. Next base: position 131,857,648 of record JAABKJ010007545.1, on the reverse strand, counting down.
AATACTTCAGCTATACTTCATCTATACTTCAGCTGTACTTCAGCCATACTTCAGCTATACTTTAGATATACTTCATCTATATACTACTTCAATATACTTGAAGTATGGGATCGTCTCATTTACCATACATTTTTTATACTTTGGAAAGTGAATGATTGATCACTCCCATACTTACGATTTTTACTCGGGAATCATTACTTATCTTCTTTATTCCTTTCTCCACAGGAGGAATTGGCTATCCGTTCTAATCCATAATTTTCTATCCGTCACCATATCCTTGTATATCCATGACCTGCTTTGATTTTGCTCGTTATGTAACACGGACAAAATCTTAATCTGTGCCAATCATTACTAACTTATTCTCTTTAATCCGTTCTCCACAAATTGAATTAAAAAAACTATGGATTGAAACGAATAGGCAATATATTTATATTTCCTATCAGTTTTAATCCATAATTTTCTATCCGCCAACCTAACCTTTTCTATCCGCGACCTACTTATACTTTTTTTATTATCAAGTATACGGATACGATACTTATCCATGCCAGTCAATGCTTATCCTCATGAATCTTTTCTCCACAGAAAAAATTGGCTATCCGTTTTAATCCACAATGTTCTATCCGTCAGCTTATCCTTATCTATCCGCGACCTACTTGACTTTTTTCGTTTTGAAACACGGATAGAATATTAATCCGTGCCAATCATTTCTTATCATCTTCAATCCTGTCACCATAAAATGTATTTCCGTTCTGTTAAAATCCATAATTTTCTATCCGTGACCGTATTCTTTTCTATCCGTGTACTACTTCGATTTTATCTCGTCACCTACCACGGATTGAAAAGGCATCTGTGACAATCAATGCTTATCCTATTCAGTACTTCTATCCGTCACCTAATCCTTGTCTATCCGCCAACTATTTCAACTTTTATCAGTATGTAACAAGGATAGAATATTAATCTGTGCCAATCATTACTTATCCTTCTTCAATCCTTTCGTCAAAAGACTTATTGACTATTTCTTATAATTCGTGATTTTTTATCCGTCAAAGAATCCTTGTATGTCCACGAGCTACGTTGCCTTTTTCATTATGTAATACAGATAGAAATGGTATCTTTACCAATCATTATCGACCCTCTACAATCTTCTTCATATAAAATATTTGTCCAAAATACTTATTGCACATCGATCGAAGCAGTGCAAATAATTCCAAATAATAATAGCAGAATTTACTCAAAAATCACAATGTTACAATTTGCAATTTATGTATACGTCCATTTCTACTGTATCTCGAAATTATTATAGTTTTATTTTGTTCTTAAATTTAATTGAAGACTTCAAATACCATAATGATACCGTGCGATTACAAACAAGTACTCATATTTCATCTTCAATTCTTACAGTTAATTTGAACTATTCAAATATATCTAAGTAAAATGTTTATTCACATACATCATGAAAATTTCATTATAAAAACGTGTACTAAACAGAAATCTGTATTCATTAAGAAATAATTAATTTTTTTAGTATTCTGCAGATGGCAAACAAAGATTATACATTTACAAAGCGAAAAGATATATCTACTTCTGATACTTCTCGAGTAAAATGAAAAAATAGAATTTTCAGCCTATAAGTTTAAACAACACCCTTAAATATTAAGAAATTATATCCACATGTAACTAGTATAGACCGATAATGTAATTCATCTTCATTCGTTCCGATCAATATTTTAAATGTATAATCTTATCCTCAACTTTGGTAAATTATAAAGTTTTACTTAGTTACGAACCTGATAAGATTTTTGGTATAAAATATAGTTTGGAGCGATCAAATACGAATCAGCATTATAGTTTTCACTGCAGATATATGCGGATATAATTTTTGTATTTAAACTGATGCACGAGGATAGAATATTATTAGTTTAATACAGATTCAAAAATATAGACGCGGATGGATTACTACTAGTTGAAGATTGATTGAAACGGGTAGATATGGATAGATTATTTTTAGTTGAAGATGGAATAAGAAGGATACATGAGGATAGAATATTTTTCGTTGAAGACGGATTAAAACAAATAAATAGCATAACATCTCACGGTGAAAAAAGCGGTATTTTATTTATAAATACATAAAATGATGAAAATTTGTTTAAACAATTGAAGGGCTGGATAGAAGAATGGGATGTGCGCTCGACTGGTTAAAAATGCCCCTGAACGTTACGCAATTTCCCGACAATCCCCGCTTGTACCGTTCGCCCGTATTTACATTTAAAAAAAAGTACAAATCGTTAATTCTGAGAGAACTTCCAGTGAGAAAGTTGTTCTTTAGGGATTAGCGAATAAATCTGCGCAAACAGCATATTCTTTCGTTTTGTATATCAGAAGATATCACGAGCTAAGTAAAACGAAATGATGCGCGCCGAGGAAACAGTCGCCGCGAGTGGGCTGCATCGGGAATTTACTATTCAAAATCACCTACAGCCTACAATTCTTGACCGATTTTCAAATTTTTTGTTTAGAATTGATCAGCAGTAGTTGCATAAGAGCGTCTATCGATTTGATTTACCAATTTTTATAATTTTCTATTTTTTATATAAGTAAACAATGAGCGAAAATGAGACATTTTTTAATTATTATTTTTTATCTTCAAATAAAAAACTTAATTAATCCCATTGTCGATGAAAATAAATGTCGAAGTATCTAAGGGATATGAATAATCAACAGGTTATCGAATCTAATTGTTATAAACAAATTAAATTAACAAAATGTCAATATCGTGGAAATTTTGTTTGAAATGTATATTTGTAAGTTGAAATTGCTTGATTTTATCAACAGGATCACATTTGACCATGAAAATTTGTTGTCTGGTATAGTTTGTTTATTTTATAAACAAATTATATAAGCAAATGCATAGTTTAGGCATTTATTGGCAGAAAGTAATCGTTTTTATTTCTTTGTACCTTCAAACTATATTAGTGGTAATATTTAATGATAAAGATTAGTCATTCGATATTATTTGCTCATTTTATAAACAAATTTTATGAACAAATGCATAATTAGGTCATTTATAGGCAGAAAGTAATCGTTTTTCTCCCTAATCGTCTTCAAATTGCACAAGTAGTGATGTTTAATGACAAGGAATTGTCAATCAATATCATTTACTTATTTCGTATACAAATGTTATAAACAAATGCATAGTTGGACCATTTATAGATAGAAGCTAACCGTTTTTCTTTCTGCTCGTCTTCAAATTATATAAGTGGTGGTGTTTAGTTATAAATAATTGTTATTCTATATTATTTGTTCATCTTATAAAAAAATGCATAGCTTGTTCATTTATAGACAGAAAGTAATCGTTTTTCTTTCTGATCGTCTTCAAGTTATATAAGTGATGATGTTTAGTGGTGAAGACTTCTCGTTCGATATTATTTGTTTACTTTATAAATAAATTTTATAAATAAATTCATAGTTTGGCCATTTATAGACATAAAGTAAACGTTTTTCTTTCTTATCGCCTTAAAATTATATTAGTTGTGATATTTAGTGATGCGGATTTGTCATTTGATATTATTTGTTCATTTCATAAACAAACGCATAGCTTAGCCTTTTGTAGACAGAAATTAATTTTTTTTATTATTTCTTTCAATGAGATCACTGGAAATTCGAGAGCACTTTCTTGTGTTGAATTCTCTGAACCGCTTGAAATCCTCATTACGTGCTTCTGCAGATTCTTTTGAAGACTGTCACGAAACATGACTACTTATGTAATTTGAAGACGACTAGGGAGAAAAAAGATTCCTTTCTGCCTGTAAATGACCTAACTATGCATTTGCTTATGAACTTTGTTTGTAAGATCAACAAATAATATCGAATGACCAATCTTCATCAATATTATCATAAAGTATAAATAATAATCGATATCACCCCGTTTTTAGTACTTTCTGAAATAAAAATGTACATTTCTTCAAATATATAAATATAAACTAAGAAAATTCAACCAAATTAATGTTTAAAGAAATTGAAGAAAGTAATTTTTGATTATAACCTTTAATTGCAGCTGAATATATAAATTTGGATCAATGAAGCATAGTTTCACTAATATTGATTAATTTGAAATAGATTCAGTCAGCATGGATGCTTGCAAGCCTTTAATTAAATCACGTAGAATGTATCGATGGATCAGGTGATTTGGACATTTGTATTAGTGTCGACAAGATAGCATTGAAGGGCGTGACAGCTAGCTTGAATGAGGGATTAAGCCAACTACAATTAATCCCCCAGGTGAGATAAAGGGTTGATGTCAGCTGAGGCCACGTGTTTACGGTCTCTCATATTAATGAGCCTTATGAATTTATAGTAGTCCTCAGAATCCACCATAAAACAACAAATATATTCAAATAATGATTCATTTTAAATTTACATTAATTATTAACTTATATTCCTAATTGAATCTGTAATAATAATGGAAAATAAAGCAATTATATATGCTAATCTTCAAATTCATTCAGTCACTTTGTCCACACTAAAACTCCTGTGTTTTCACTCACTTACTGCATGCTTTTATCTCATGATAAATAAATAAATAAGATTCTGTTTCCATTTAAAGTTGTTTTTATTAAATGGAAAGTCTTTACTTTAAATTGGAATTTCAAATTCTCATCCTATTAGATCGACATAACAATAATTTTTCTTTAATACCGGCGTAGGAAATGCGATTTTGGGACCCTGGTGCGAAACAGTAAAAGTGATCGATTCCACCATCGATGATGAGTCCGTACGATAAAACTTACTTTTGCACACTAGTCACTTGAAAGTTTGGAGATATCAGGCATTCCCCTTCGCTGTATGTAAAGAAAATAATATGTTAACCGGGTGGGGGGACTATTCGATTCCCCACTCGGTTAACAATGTACACTCAGTCCCCGATTTAGTAGCCCCCGGTTTAGTAATTCCTAGAGTTGCTGGCCCACGCAATTTCACAGCTCGCAGGGCGAAAGAGTTTGCAAATTTGTATTTATACGCATCTTTCACATTAAAGAATTTCAAACTGTAAAGCGTTAAAATTGAAGAATTTATCATTACAAATTTTTTTAATTGTAGAATTTTAAACTGTAAATCTCTAAAATTGAAGTGTTTTTAATTTTTAAATTCAAAAGATATGTAAGTTGTAAGTTTTTAAATCAACAAAATTTAAAGAATTTTATTACACGTCTCTAAAATTAAAGAACTTTCAATTCAAATCTTCAAAATTTAACTATTCCAACAAAATTTTGTAAATTACGTACCTTTGAAATATAAATCTTGAAAATTGATTAATTTGTTATTCTATATTTTCAGAATTCAAAAACTTTCACTGGCAACTCTTCAAAATTCCAGAACTTTCAATTGTAAATTTTTAAAATTGAAGAGTTTTTAATTTGGCAATGTACAATAAAAATTTATATCATTTTGCTAATATAAATGCGAAATTTCTTTAATTAATTAACAATGAAAAATATTCTGTAATTTTGGTGATTTACATGTGGATTTTTTTCAATTTGAAAGATTTAGAATGTAAAACTTGACTTTTGATCTTCAAAGTCATCCAAATAGTATATTGCGTAACGAGGGCCGAAAGGCAACGATTTCACTAGTATGAAGAGTTTCATATGGATATCACTTTGTTACTTTCTTCCCAAGGGTAGTAAACTCGATTACCGACCCGCTTCACAGGCATCGAAGGTCGAATTTTCAAAAGAGGTATGATAAAACAGAATTTTTATTGATACGTCTTTGAAATTGATGAGTTTTTAATTTTGTAAATTTGAAATAAAAAATTATGCATGTTTCAAGATATACAATTTGAAAAGCTGTAATTTTGGTTTTCAAATTGAATAGTTTTCAATTGAAAATCTTCATCATTATACTATTTGAAAAAAAAAACATTTTAAATCTCTTTAATTTGGAAGATTTGGAATTGAAAACTTGACTTTTGATCTTCAAAATCATGCAAAATTAAGAATTTTTATTATACACATTAAAAAAGGAAGGATCTTCAATTACAAATCTTCAAGATTGAACTGCTTTCAAAAAGATGTTCAAAATGTTATAATTTCAAACTATAAACGTTGGAAACTAAACAAGTTGGCAAATTTGTAATTGTAAATATTTTTAAAATCGATCAGTGTCGAAAATGGTAGACATCAGCAATACTGAGAATTCCAGAATGTCTTTTAAGTACAACTTATTACGAGATAAAATCTCACATTAACTTATTAATTTATTGTATTTGCTTTTAATTATCACTGGGATACAATTTTATATTCAAATGAAAGATACAGATTACTGATAATTGGGGATAATTGGGCAATCAAAATAAGAAACCTGTAATAAGCGCACGTAGCATGCTATTTTTGCTAGTGATAAATAATTCGAAATTAATTTGGAAAATAGTTTATAGTATTATATCATATATTTTGATTTCAACTCAAATAGTTGTATTTTTGATCCAAGAAACTTTCCCTAATTACTTTCGTTCAATAAAAGTAAAAGTTCGAGAACTACAAATATAAATCCTCATATTCGGATAAGAATGAGGGATTAGCCAGAAGGGAAGCAAGGAGACAAAATAACGCGCATAAAAAAGAAAGCTACGCGTAAAAAGTTTTGCGGGTTTAAGCGCCGAGCTTCAACTCTGGTTGAAATTAATTTTTCCCTCGATTCCAATTACTTTTTCCGTCTTCTTCAGCACTTCCTTATATACAGACATAGTCATATGTTATATAACTATATCCCTTTGTGGTCCACGTGTTCAGTGGGAAAAACCGTCACCGCGTCGCGTCGGGTCGGGCTAACCTTTTCCTGCTGACTGCTTCGTAAATAATTGAGCCTGGAAATCTACCCAGCAAAAGAGAAAATGCGACCCAAGTAATTCGGAGCTCATTGACTCCCTTCAAAGTAAATACTTATTTTCAATTCGTTAGTTATCTGTCCAATTGAAAGAGCTGAGCATTTATTCAATATTTAACCAATCATTTTTCTAAGAATTATTATTCAACACTGACAGATTTTATATATAATAAATGACGTGTTTCGTCATCCCGAAATTCGGGATGAGTAGTCAAACATTTTTAACAAGTTCAGCTAGTCGTCCCGAAATTTCGGGACGATTTTTTAAGTCTAAAGTAATTGTTAATGTTATTCACTACCGTCGGAAATTGTCGGTATGACCAGCTCGAGTACTATTAAAAATCAATGTTGAAGATCTTATGTATTTACGCTTCAAATTAAATCTAGCAGAGATATTTTAAACGTTTTGAAGAAAAGATACCACGTAAAAAGTTAAAAAAAAAACAAGAATTTCTCGAATTTTGTACCACGACTTCAACTTGTGGCATGACGAAGGAAAGTTGTAGCAAAAATCTGAAATTCATACCACATAGTCTTTCATCTTTTATCTTTACTCTAAGCTAATGAAATTCAAAAAATCTTTACTGGTTCTCAAGATACGACTAAAAGTGTCCAAATCTCAAATGTTAAGTTTCAGTCGGCGATTACCTCTGTCGGGCGCTAGAGCGGTGATCCTCGAGAATTTCTCAGATTTTGTTCGTTAAATTTAGCTTGTGCTGTGACTTAAGAAACTTACAAAAAAAAAACATAAATTGAAAGGACGTAATCGTTGAAACCTCATCTTTAATTGGACCCAACAAAACTTCAAAAATATTAACGGGTTCACACGATATGATAACAAATGTCCAATCGTGTCTGCGTCGAGTTTCAGTCAGCGATCACCGCTGTCCTCCAGGTTAAAACTCGGCGTAGGTACGCTTAGACATTTTTATTCGTACCTCGAGAACCCGGGGAGATTTTTTAAGTGTTGTGAGCTTAAATTAAAGATAAGACTCCAAAAACTGCGTGGTATGATTTTGAGATTGTTCCTGTAAATTTCCTAGTTTATGCCAGAAGTAGAAGTCAAGGTACAAAATTCGAGAAATCCTTGCACTTTTTTTAAACTTCTCACGTGTCATCTTTTCTTCAAAATATCAAAAATATACATATTAAAGATCGTTCTATGCCGAACTCAATAAGCTTCCCAACGGTTTTTAAAATAAGTGTCTCACTCCTTTTTTTAACAGGTAATGACATTTCAAAGGAGCAGTGATTTTTAATAGTACTCGCGCTGGTCATACCGATAATTTCCGACGGTAGTGTAAACAAATTGAATGAACGAATGTTTTTTTTTTAATTATTTCGCGCACTAAAGACTTCGCTCCTTTGACAAAATTGGTAAAAATTTGTCAGAAGTAAATTATATGTACCATTAGGTAATATTTCATAACATTTGTTAGTTGTTCAAATAAATTTGAGGAATCAAGAAAAGTTCATTGTTTATGATACTTTAAACAAGGATGTTTTTTTCACGATCGGCTGCCAGAGTCTCAAAAAGGAAATTATTTATTAGGAGACTTTGTTAGGCTATAATAATATTGTTATTCATTTAAATACATTTTAGGAACAAATACAGATTTTCGCCAATTTTTAACAGACAGTTTTCGCTTTTTTTCACGGAATTAATTCTAAATAACTAGATAATATACCATTCTTGTCTTGTTTTGACATTGACATACAATCGTTGTCTTTTACAAACCATTTTACTACAAAATTCGCGATTTCGTCATTTTTTAAGAAAGAGCAACCGTTTCTTTAAACAATTTGAATTCTTCTATTAATGGTAGCCTCAGCTGCAGTGCTTGTCCTTGTGGATCTTTCTGAAGTTTGACGCTGCATTTGTCTTATTTTATTCAATTTATTTGAATAAATAAGAAATTTTGTCGTCTGACAAAGTTACCTAATAAATAAGGCCCTTTCTGAGTCATCGCTGGTTGATTTAGTAAAAAACGACATGCATTTGCTAACATGCAGTCATGTTGTGAATTTGTTTATAAAATTTTCCATTTTGAAAAAATTATTATTATTTAATGAAGGATTATAAGCGGAGGATGTTTCTAAGTCGTTTAAAATTGATTCCGCTAAAAAATGAAATCTGCTAGTCGCAAATTGACGAAAAGCTATATTTATTTATCAAATTTATTTTAAAAATTAACAATATTGTTATGAATTATTAAAAGATTGCACATATTATTTAATGAAAACAAATGTTTGATCTATTTTTTTAAATAAACAAAGTGTTTAGAGCGTGACATTATGAAACATTAAACAATATTAAATTTGTTTATAAAATCAATAATTACTTTGGATTTTTACAAATGAAAAACAAAGCATTGTTTTTGCGTACATCCCGAACAAAAAATTGAAAAAATAAAGTCCCTAAGTATTTTTAGTATTGAAGTAGCACTTTCACTCATTCATTTGTTAATATAAAAATAAACAATTTTTTAAAATGTTGTAACCTTCTACATATTATTCGGGACGACTAGCCAACCTTATGAAAAATATCGGACTAGTCATTCCAAATTTCGGGATGACGAGACACTTCGAAAAAATTAATAGACAAAAATTCAAAAATCGGCTCTCACAAATCTCTTTGAAATTAAATTAGCTTCAATTAAAAAAAAAAATCTAATCGGACGAAAATTGTGAGCTCTAGAATAATTTGTCCAAAAAATCTTTATTTGAATAAGGCAAAAATTGGCAAAAAATTCAGGCAGCAAGAATCGATCCCATACTTTCCGCTTACATATCTTGAGTGCTATCGCCTGATCTTACAGACGGTCGAAAGACGTTCGCATCACGGTCCGTGTAACGTGCGTGGGTTTTTTAAAAGTAATTTTTCTCGAGAATGGCTTGAAAGCTAATTTTATTACTTTATCATATTAAAAGTTTGGTAATGACCTATTACCAGGATGAGTATGAATAAAGACAAATTCCGAAGCGTGTAGATGCTCTCGTCAGAAATAAGAGTCAATATAGTTTTTATGGTTAGTTAGGAGTTAGATATTAGGAATTTGGAGCTCTCGTTTTTTACTCGTAACCCTTGGATTAAGGCTGAATCGAAAAAGGGAAACGATGTTCACAAATTCGGAGTAAACCTCGGAGGAAAACCCCTGGAATATTGAGGCGAAGTGATCTTGCGCGAGCGGGCTACTTTGTTTTTATTTCCGGACGTGCCACACGTGTCTTACGACCATTTTTACGAAGCCCTGTAGCCTGGACGCGTCATGTTATATTGCAGGGAGACTACGAGCTTCCTGATGTAGGGTAGCGATGACCTCATGAGCAAAATAAAGGGCGAAATCGAGAGAAGAAATCTCATCCGCTCATCCCAAGATATGACACCCTTCAAGACCAATAAAAAACTTATAAATTTAACCCTTGTGTTGCCACCCAAAAAAACTCACAGCATCTGCCACCCGGGTACCTGGGTACTCCGCTCACGAAATTCTTGTTAAAAGTCCATTGTAACTTGAAATAACTATGTGTATTCAATCAATATTTAATTATTCATATTCTAGGAAGATATTCCTACCTGAATATCACAATTTAATTATTCATTAATTATTCGAAAGCGACGAAAAAACAGGAAGTCATGCGTCCACTGCAATGAGCCCGTTTGTGATCAGCACGCGGCAAAAATAACTAAATGTTTGCATTTTAATAAGTGAATCAATTTTATTGTTGTAAAAATAGGAATTAACATTATTCTATGTATTTTTCTAAACAATATTTTTATATTATTGTGCAAAAAATAAAAACTCCATGATTGTTGTTCAACGATTAAATCACAAAGTGTAATTGTTATTATTATAGACAGTACATTGCATCAATAAACAATTAAAAATGTATATATCTTGTTATTATTTATAAAATAATTCATATTTACTTTACACATTATTATAACAAACCTTATTTTTATGATATACTGTACGAAAATCATGCTTTTTCTGTCGGGGTACCCGGGTTCCCGGGTGACTCAGCCGTGCATTTTTTTTAATTGCAAAATATTTGAAGCTAAAAAATTTCTAAAAATATGTGCAATGCAAATTTCGATAGAAAATCGGTTCAATCATGTAGGTTCGAGAAGCATTCGGCCTATCTTTATTAGAAAAAAAGTTATTTAATAAAACGTATGTCGATGAGTACCCGGGTACTCGGGTGTAAACGCAAGGGTTAAAGGAACGTCAAATCCATATTTCATTTGGTTTTTATATCTTATTTCTCATTCATTTCTTCCAGATTCGGAGAAGAAACGCGCAAAATATGAAACCTTCAAGAATTGGAATAAATTTTGGATTTTCAGAATTATAAATCTACAAAGTTGAATTAATTAGCAGAGAGTGAAAAATAATCTTCCTTTTCAATTTATTAATTATATTTTCCTACTACTGCACTTTTTAAAGTTTGCTTATGACAATAAAATTTAACAATATGTAGCACGTGGTGATTACATAACTTTCCCTGACATTTCATTAAAAAGAATATTAATCTTTGACGAAAACCATAATTATGTCCGGATCTGAGCGTTCAGTCGCAAATTTTGTACAAGGTGGGGTATCAAGTAGGGTGGTCCAAAAAAAAGCAAAATTCTAATTTCTTTTGAGATAATGGCTCATTTTGTGAGTTTCTGTAAAAAAAATGGTGTAATTTTAATGTTCGATAAGACAACGTTTAGGGATTTCGTAAACTCCTTAAATTTTCCGTTGCGTTGAGAATACATTGGGAAACCCCCTATTTTCACTAATATGAGACTGGAAGGCGAAAAAAAAAAATTAGTGCAAAGTAGGGTAAGGAGGTGCAGCGCCGACCAGTTAAACGTCAATAAATTTTTGAAAGTTAATAAGATGTGGAGTTGATTCATTTTTTTTTCATTTCGAGTCCTACATTATTGTATATGATATTTCGATCAGCATTAATTACGCATGAATAAAACAATGATTTAATAACTTAATTATTTATAACAAGCTGTATTTTGTCGGCTTTGCCCCACACCGGACGGCAAAGCCGACCGCAGCTTTTTATGAAAATCAAAAAATCTGAAGATGGGAAAACAGGATGGTTCGCGTCTGTGGTATTTTATGTACTGGAAAAATTAACTTTAAACATATCCAACAAGAAGAATAAGTTATTTTTGATAAAAACAGTGATAGCTGTGATATAACCTCTTCTTCGTTGACATTCTAATAGAGACGGACTACGCGCAGAGGTTTCTACTCTACCAATACAAAACACCTGCTCTACCGATCGGATTGAAAATAGTAATATTTAATAGTTTCTTGCATGTAGCCCAGAAGATAAGTGGCTGTTCTACATTACCGATCCACTTATTGACAAAATTTATGATATGTTTATAACCTAAGCACGCGTAAACTATTATTTTCGTCGGGCTTGCCCTACTGGTTAGGCCTCAATTATTTACGATATTTAATATACTTTAGACTTGAATTACGTTCAATTATTATAATTAATTAATGTGATATTGTTTTATCTATCAAAAAATCAAAATTTCATACTGTAAGTATTGCCATGAATGTTGAAAACTTTATATTTCTGCCAGCGAATCTTCCATTCTTTCGTTGTCAAAACTGTTTTCTGCATAATTTATCTTTTACAACGTCAATTTTCAAGATTTCAGTAAGTAACACTATCTCTATAATAAAATAGATTTATTTAATGCAAAGTAAAATTAAAATTATTAAATAATAGCGATGTTATAAACAAAGACGCCTTTGCCCCAACGGTCGGCGCTGCCCCTCCTTACCCTACATGAAGTTCTTAAAATCACCTTCTCGAATGTCGAATATGCATTTATTTTTATTTTTACCCCCCCCCCCTAAACCCTCGCAGCATACCCCAAAAACCACCCTGTAAACAAGGATCAAGTATTTTAAATTCATCAATTTAGAAACTGTCATGCATTTTTTATTAATTATTAATTGTTTAAACAGTTTTCCTTCGTCAAACAATACTTTTTTTTCAATTATCGGTACTCTCACAACGAGATAAGCTAATTCGATAACATAAAAAATTGTACTGTCGATTCAATTTCTTGTCAATAGTTTAAACAATTTTTTATTGTTGAGATGTAACTTTTGACTGGAATGAGGCAGAGAAGTGCAGTTTTTTTGCAAATTTGTCAACAAACTTGATAGAATTCTGATATCTTTAAGTTTTTTTACGACTTATTTGCAATTGCTTAAACAATTGACATTTTTTAAAAAGTTTTTAGCAAAATATAAAAAATGTACTCCATTTTCTAAGTAACATGAACTAATCGGTTTAAAGTCAAAATCAATATATTTAAAAAATGACAAGTAGGGGAAACCACCCTACAGTAGATAATGATTTACAGTAGACAATCTTAATCAACTGAAAAATTAACAAAAAAAGTCCTTTACTTTTGTTAGTATAACATGTCAGCAAGGATGCTGTATGTTCTGAAGAAGTTTCATTGAAATTTAATAATTAATTAATGTATGAGAGCAAAAAATTAATTTTTAACTTGAAAAAAAAATGTCGCCTCTTCTTCATTCATACTTTTTAACTTAATGAAACATTTTTATGGCATGATCATACATTAGAATCAAAGCTTGAAGTTCAGTGAACAATATTTATTGATACAAAGAGTTCTTTCTTTAATATTTATAAATATTCAGGGACTTTTTATCGGACATTACATTTTCCAACAGTAGATAACCAACAGTAGATAATCGCAAAATTACGAAAAATGTCGAACAATGGGAATTATTCAGCAATACTTGTTGTAAAATTATTAAAATTGACAGTCAGATGAACAATGTGTCCAAGTTTGTCACCACAATATTTGTTACTGAAACTGTATAGGAATTTTTAGAGGTTAATCAATTTTTTTAAAGAAATTTCCATGATAATTTCATATAAGAAAAAAAATGGGAATGGTTCAGCAACAATGGTTGTAAACTTAGTTATAACAACAGACAGGTGAAAAATACCTATCTCGTTTCTGAGAAAAATGTTGATTACTAAAACTCAGGAGTTTAATAACATTTCCGATGGAATTTTCATGATAATTTAGCATGAGAAATAAATGGGAATTATTCTGCAATAATTGTTGTAAACTTAGTCAGATCGAGAGCCAGAAGAAAAATGAGTTACCGTTTCTGATGAACATATCTTTTACTGAAGGTTTATGGAAATTTGTAGAGGTTAGTAACATTTTCAAAGAAACTTCCGTGATAATTTCGTATAAGAAAAAAAAATTGGGAATGGTTCAGAAATAATTGTTGTAAACTTAGTCATATCAACGGACAGCTGACAAATACAGATCCCGTTTCTGTGAAAAATGTTGATTGCTGAAACTCAAGAGTTTAATCAAATTTTCGATGATATTCAAATGATAATTTAGAGAAAAAAAATTAGGAATGATTCAGAAATTATTGAATGATTTTGCAATAATTGCTGTAAACTTAGACAGATTGAGAGCCAGATTGAAAATTTGTCCCCGTTTCTAACAAAGATATTTGGTACTGAAACTTTACAGGAATTTTTAGAGGTTAATCGAATTTTTTAAAGAAATTGCCATGATAATTTCACATAGGAAAAAAAAATGGGAACGGTTCAGCAAGAATTGTTGTAAACTTAGTCATGTCAACAGACACATTAAAAACACGGATACCGTTTTTGAGAAAAATGTTGATTGCTGCAACTCAAGAGTTTAATAAAATTTCCGATGAAATTTCCATGATAATTTAGCATAAGATGAAAATGGAAATTATTCGGCAATAATTGTTGTAAATTTATTAAAATCGACAGTCAGATGAACAATGTGTCCAAGCTTCTCACCAAAATATTTGTTACTGAAACTATATAGGGATTTTTAGAGGTTAATCAAATTTTCAAAAAAAAAAATTTCATGATAATTTCGTATAAGAAAAACAAAATTGGGAATGGTTCAGCAACAATTCTTGTAAACTTAGTCATATAAACCGACAGCTGAAAAATACGGATCCCAATTCTGACAAAAATGTTGATTGATAAAACTTGAGAGGTAAATAAAATTTTCGATGAAATCGCCATGATAATTTAGTACAAGAAAAAAAATTGGGAATGATTCAGAAATTATTGAATGATTTTGCAATAATTGTTGTAATCAGAGTCAGATCGAGAGCCAGATGAAAAATTTATTCCCGTTTCTGATGAAAATATTCGTTGCTGAAACTTTATAGGTATTTTTAGAGATTAATCAAATTTTTTAAAGAAATTTCCATGATAATTTCGTATAAAAAAAAAATGGGAATGGTTCAGCAACAATTGTTGTAAACTTAGTCATATAAACCGACAGCTGCAAAACACGGGTCCCGTTTTTGAGAAAAATGTTGATTGCTGCAACTCGAGAGTTTAATCAAATTTTCGATGAAATTTCCATGATAATTTAGCATAAGATAAAAATGGGAATTATTCAGCAATAATTGTTGTGAACTTATAAAAATCGACAGTTAGATGAACAATCTGTCCAAGTTTCTGACCACAATATTTGTTACTAAAACTATATAGGAATTTTTAGAGGTTAATCAAATTTTCAAAGAAATTTAGGTGCTAATTTCGTATAAAAAAAAGCATTGGGAATGGTTCAGCAACAATTGTTGTAAACTTAGTCATATAAAACGACAGCTGAAAAATACGGATCCCGTTTCTGAGAAAAATATTGATTGCTGAAACTTGAGAGTTGAATAAAATTTTCGATGAAATTGCCATGATAATTGAGTGCAAGAAATAAAAATTGGGAATGGTTCACAAATAATTGTTGTATACTTAGTCATTAAACAGCCATATGAAAAATACGGATTCCTTTTCTGACAAAAATATTTACTGCTGAAACTCCAGAATTTAAAATAAAAGTTTCAATAAAATTTCGATGATAATTTTGTATGAAAAAAATGGGAATTAGTCAGCAATAATTGTTGTCAACTTATTAAAATCGACAATCAGATGAAAAATGTGTCCCCGTTTCTGATAAAAAATGTTGTTACTGAAACTTTATAGGAATTTCCAGAGGTTAATCAAATTTTCAAAAACAAATTTCCATGATAATTTCGTATAAGAAAAAAACATAGGGAATGCCTTAGCAAAAATTGTTGTAAACTTAGTCATATCAAGAGACCGATGAAAAATACGGATCTTGTTTCTGAGAGAAATGTTGATTGATGAAACTCAAGAGTTTAATAAAATTTCCGATTAAATTTCCAGGATAATTCAGTATAAGAAGAAAAATTGGAAATGGTTCAGAAATAGTTGCTGTAATTTTTGTCAAATCGACAGCCAGATAAAAAATCGTCCTTGACAAAAATATTTACTGCTGAAACTTAAGAGTTTATTAAAATTTTCGTCGATATGCTCATGCTAATTTTGTATTAGTAAAAAAAAATTGGAATGATTCAACAATATTTGCTGTAAACTTAATCAAATCGACCGCTAGATGAAAAATACGGACTCCGTTTCTGACAAAAATATATACTGTTAATACTCAAAAGTGTAATAAACTGTTATTACCTTTTATTGCTTTTTTCTCTCCAAATTTTGATTGTCAAGTGAAATAATTAGACAGGTTTTCCGAATTTATTTATTAAATAAATTATATAGAATTTCTCTTATTCTGAAATTTGAATAATTTTAATGTGAACATTAATTTATTCGAGTTAGACTTATTCACCATCCCTTACGTTTTTGTTTATATAAGCAAAAGTTACTTTATTGCCCAAAATAATGGACGAAAATTATATTAAGAACAACAAAAAAGGACATGTTTTAAATTTATTTGCAATTTGAGCCTTCTTTAAAATTTCGAACCGAAATATGAAAATTTTCACTTTAAAACCTGACACTTAAAAGGTTTTTCACATTTTTGCCGATGGGTAATAAGTATCTCTTACACTTAGGAAGAAAAATAAAAAAATCCGGGATTGACAAGATATTTAAATTAGTTCTTGAACTAATAACCCTGTTAATTTTGCTTTAAGGTCGAGATTTTTTCTCGATTGAGAAAGTATTTAAAATATAAATATAAAAAATATAAGTGTGTAAAATCAAAAAAAGTAATTTTTAAGTTAGATTCCTTACGATATCAGGAAAAAATATGTCAGATAATTTATAGAATATCTTATAGAATCCTATAAATAACTCAATCATTAATTGTAAGATTAGTAATAAATCCCAAAAATAATATAAAATGAACAAAACATTTGAAAATGTTTAAAAATGGTCCCTTTTTTTGGTTCCTAAATACTTCGTCCATTATTTTGTCAATAAAGTTACTTTCGTTTATAATAATAAAAAATATAAACTTCTTTATAATACGTCTGGCTTGATTAAATTTAATTGTAGATTGTAGAAATAGCATTTTCTCTATTATATACTAAGCGCATGGGGTGCGCGATGGGGTACCCATGTACTTTGTATGCAGCGTGATTTAAAATGATTTATTTCTTCTAAAAATTATAAATTGGTATGTTTTTATGTAACTATAATTTATTTCTATTCTTTACCAAAACAAAAACTAATTAATAGGAATAATTTCTATGCAATTCACTCTTTAGAGCTTTGAAAACAGATGTTATATCCTGGCTGATTGACTGAGTGTTCGTCACGTTCAGGTGACTTTCGTGGGTTATTGAATTTTATTATGGGGTTGAAAATATGAGCTGGGGTTTCCTGAAGGTAACTTGGGTGATTATTTAAATTACAATTTTTTGTGTGAGTATTTTACATGGAGGCTCTTCGGATTTGTTCAGGTAAAAGTGGTAGGGGTGTTTTTTTAGGGTAGTTAAATATTATTATGGGGTTTAAAATATAACTTGAAGTTTTCTTAACGTGAATTGGGTGATCATTTCAAATTTTTTAATTTTTGAGTGTTTTATGTGGAGGTTCTTCGGATTTGTTCAGTTATAAGTGGTAGGGGTGGTTTTCGTTTTTTTTTAAATGTTACTATAGAGTTGAAAATATAGCTCGAAGTTTTTTAAAGGTAACTTCCATGATTATTCTTAATTTTTTAATTTTTTGAGTGTTTGACGTGGAGGCACTTAGGATTTTTCCAGGTAAAGGTAGTAGGGATGGTTTTTAGGGGTTGTTGAATATCATTATCATCAGTTGGCCTGATGTTCGAATCCCAGCGGAGTGAAAGGAGAAGCTCTTTTTTCTGAATGAAATTTAATTTAAAATGTTTATTCTACATCTTGTTTCAAATGACGTTAAAATATTTTCTGTATAGGAGAATATAACTTTGGTCGATATTGTAGATTTTCATTTTATGTGAGGATTTCTCTTCTCGATTCGTTACCTTCTCCAATGATAATACAGATTTGTATTAAAAATTGATATTTAACATCTTGTTAAATAAAGCGTATATCAGAAAAAATAATTCTTCCTCTGATCTCCCTGAAGCTCAGTGGTTAGAGCACCTGACCAGAAATCAGTTGACCTGGTGTTCGAATCCCAGAGGAGTGAAAGGAGAAGATCTTTTTTCTGAATTAAATTTAATTAAAAATGTTTAGTCTCCATCTTGTCTGAAATAAGGTTAAAATATTTTCTGTATAGGAGCATATAACTTTGGTCGATATTGTTGATTTCCATTTTATGTGAGGATTTCTCTTCTCGATTCGTTACCTTCTCCGATGATAATACAGATTTGTATTAAAAATTGATATTTAACATCTTGGTAAATAAAGCGCATATCAGAAAAAATAATTCTTCCTCTGATCTCTCTGTAGCTCAGTGGTTAGAGCAATTGACCGGAAATCAGTTGACCTGGTGTTCGAATCCCAGCGGAGTGAAAGGAGAAGATCTTTCTTCTGAATAAAATTTAATCGAATATTTGACCAAAAAGATTAATTTTCAACCAAGAAAATAAATTTCTACCAAAAGGATGAATTTTCAACTAAAAAAAATCATTTTTCAACCAAAAATTGTATAATTAAATTTGTAGTCAAAAAATGAATATTCAACCAAAGAGATGAATTTTCAAATAAAATTTTGGAATATTCAACGGGAATAATAGTCACATTTTCAATTTAAATAAATAATAATTTTAAACCAAATAAAAATAAAATTTTCAACTAAATAGTTACATTTTTGGCCGAGAAAACCCGGGAATTTGAAATCGTCCGCCGAAACGCCACCCTGAATAAAATTTTTGTTCACTGAGGTTTCTTTGGCACTGAAAGTTAAATTCATATTAAATTTCTGTACAATTACTGCAAGTTATTTGTTTCATTTGCGAATTTCCAAAAATAGTATAAAAAAAAAAAAATAGTATCAAATTGGAATAAATTTACTTCGAAACATCTCTTTTTTTAATTCCAGGAGTTGAACGAGAAAGGATATGATCAGCTAATTTTACAAATCGGCAACACTTCCTTAGATCCAGACTGTACTCCTCGATGTGGATTTAAAACAATTAAGTCCTTCCATTTAAGTCCATCCCTTCAAAAATACGTATCGTCTGCTGACCTAATAATCAGTCACGCTGGCGCCGGAAGTTGTTTGGAAGCACTTGAAGCCAAGAAGCCCTTAATTGTTGTCACAAATGAACTACTGATGGACAATCATCAACTCGAATTAGCTCAGCAGCTACACAGCGATGGCTATTTATACTATTGCTCATGCGATACCTTATTCAACCTTCTGCCAACTATGGATCTGACGAAATTGAAGCCCTTCATATCTGATAAGAGCAAAGCTATCGCGAACATAATCGATCAAACCATGGGATTTCATTAGGCCAAACATCTTCAAACCTACTCAAAAGTAAAAGCTGACTGGATTTAAGGTGCTTCAAACAAGTCGGGTTTCAGAATAATACAAAATACGGCTACAAGGATGAATTCTTTGACGTAATATTTTTACCATGTAATCTAAAGGCTTATAGATGTGCATGAATAGAGCCCTTTTTTCGAAAAATGGGCTTGTTGTTGTTTTTTTTTTTGTTAATCGAAAATATGCTGAATTTTCTGCG
This sequence comes from Andricus grossulariae, assembly GCA_011634705.1. NCBI lineage: Eukaryota > Metazoa > Arthropoda > Insecta > Hymenoptera > Cynipidae > Andricus > Andricus grossulariae. Next base: position 131,837,733 of record JAABKJ010007545.1, on the reverse strand, counting down.
CCTGGAGAGAGGCAACGCGCCATTGAGAGTGTACCCATGGTAAACCGAGAACAGGCGCTCCCCGTTTCAAAGTACGTTTCAATTCACAAAAATAAAAAAAATCAAGACCATTTTTCGAAAATAGGGCTCTATTCATGCACGTATATAAGCCTTCAGATTACGTGGTAAAAATATTACATAAAAAAAATGCATCCATGTAGCCGTATTTTGTATTATTCTAAAAACCGACTTGTTTCAAGCACCTTAAGTTAGAAGGATCAACCAGGGTGTCTAGTGTCCTGAAAATCCTTGAAAACCTGGAAAATTCCTTGAATTTTGCTCATGGTCCTGGAATTTTTAATACCTTCAAGAAAAAATAGGTTTTTAAATTTGTTCCAGGTTTCTCAAGTTTTTTCCGGGTATAATTTTTCATAGTACGGAGCTATTCAAATATTTTGTAATTTTTTAAACAATTGACTCGGAATATGTACAACGTTTCGCGAGTTTATTATAATATTTTTTTCGTTTCAAGGAATTAAATTAATATTTTTTATTTAGAAAGCTTTATAATATAATTAATATATTTAATCATTTCTTGAATTTGTCTATAAAGTCCATGCATTTGAATAATTCAAACAAATTTTTATTTCGTCTTATACCGCTTCAAATTCCAAACTTTTCAAGTGAAAATATTCCAAATAGTTGAATTTTGATTCAAAAATATTAGTTTTCAACAAAATATGGAATAGAAAAATTTTCAGTTAAAACAATTAATTTTCAGAAAAACAAACATGAATCTTTAATTGGAATAGATAAATATATTTAACCAAAAAGATGAATTTTTAACAAAAGAGTTTATCTTTCAACCAAGAAGATGAATTTTCTAATACAATGATGAATATTTAACTGTTACATTTTCAACAAGATAGATTAATTTAAAATCAAATAGTTTAATTTTCAACCGAAAAAATTAATTTTATATGAAAAAATACTATTTTAAAACAAAATACATGAATTCTCAACCAATTAGTTAAATTTTGAAGTAAAAAGGATCACTTTTCAACCAAAAATGGAATAGTTTAATTTTCAGTTTAAATAATTAATTTTCAATTAAAGTGATACTTGAATTTTCCATTAAAAAGATTAATTTTCTACCAAAAAGACGATTTTTCAAAAAAATACATGGATTTTCAACTAAAAAGGACAAACAAATTTCTAACCAAATAGTTGAATTTTGAAATCAAAAAGATCAGATTTCAACCAAGAATGAAATAGTTCAATTTTTAGTTTAAAACATTAATTTTCAACCAAACTGATGAATTTTTTACCAAAAAGATGATTTTTTAACAAAAGCGCTTAATTTTCAACAAAGTAGTTTTATTTTTAACCAAAAAGATTAATTTTCGACTAAAATGATGACTATTCAAGTGAAATATTTAAATTTTCAATCAAAAAGAATAATTTTCTACCAAAAGACTATTTTTGAATAAAATACATGACTTTTCAATTAATAAAAAAAATTGTAATCAAATAGTTAAATTATATCAGTTAAAATAATTTATTTTCCACAACAATAAAATTTCAATTAAAATGATGTATCTTCAACTACATTAGATGAATTTTAAACCAAAAAGATCAATTTTCAGTTAAAAAACAAAATTAATTAAAAAAAAAAAAAAAAATTTCAACAGAATAATTCAATTTTCAATCAAAGTGGTGGATTTTCAACTAAAATTAGAAATCTTTAACTGGAATAGTTAAATTTATTACCAAAGAGATGAATTTACAACTAAAATGATAAATCTTTAATTGTACTAGTTGAATTTTCAACCCAAAAGATGAATTTTCAAACAAGAAGATTCATTTCTACCAAAAAAGAGGAATTTTCAACTAATAGAGATAAATTGTCAATTAAAAATTGAATAATCAAATTTTCAGTTAAAAAAATAATGGTCAACCAAAGAGATGAATGTTCAAAAAAAAAAAAAGAGTAATCAATTGGAATAGTTAGATATTTAGTTTAAAAAAAATTTAACCAAATAAATACATTTTTAAAAGCATAGTTACATTTTTAAACAAAGTGATGAATTTTCGACTAAAATGATGAATCTTTAACAGGAAGAGTGGAATTTTCAACAAAAAAGATAAATTTTCAAATCAGAAGATTAATTCTCGAACAAAAAGATGATTTTTCAACAAAATTCATTAATATTCGACCAAATAGTTGAAGTTTTGAATTTTTTCTCAAAGTCCATGAATTTGAATAATAATTCAAAAGAATTTTTATTGTATCTTCTTATACTTAAAATTCAGTGCATAATTATTTAGGTTAAATCAGTGTGGGTACTACATTAAATTAAATTTAAATCGCTTCAAATGTTTAACTTCGCAAGTGAAAATATTGCATGTTCAACAAGATAGATTAATTTTGAACCAAATAGTTTAATTTTCAAAAAAAAAAATTAATTTCATATGAAAAAATACTATTTTTCAACAAAATACATGAATTCTCTACCAAATAGTTGAATTTTGAACTAAAAAGGATCACTTTTCAACCAAAAATGGAATAGTTCAATTTTCAGTTTAAAGCATTAATTTTCAACTAAACTGATGAATTTTAAACTAAAATAATGAAGTTTTAACCAAAAAGATAAATTTTTAACAAAAAAACTTAATTTTCAACAAAGTAGTTTTATTTTTAACCAAAAAGATGAATTTTCAACTAAAATGATGATTATTTAACTGGAATACTTAAATTTTCAATGAAAATGAATAATTTTCTACCAAAAAGACGATTTTTCAAAAAAATACATGAATTTTCAACTAAAAAGAACAAACAAATTTTTAACCAAATAGTTGAATTTTGAAATCAAAAAGATCAGATTTCAACCAAGAATGGAATAGTTCAATTTTTAGTTTAAAACATTAATTTTCAACTAAACTGATGAATTTTAAACTAAAATAATGAATTTTTAACCAAAAAGCCTTATTTTCAACAAAGTAGTTCTATTTTTAATCAAAAAGATTAATTTTCAACTAAAATGATGAATATTCAACTAGAATACCGGAATTTTCAACCAAAAAGAATAATTTTCCACCAAAAATACGATTTTTTAAACAAAATAGTTGAATTTTGAACTAGAAAAGACAAATTTTCAATCATATAATTGAATTTTGAACTAAAAAAATATAAATTTTCAACCAAAAATAAAATAGTTAAAATAGTCAGTTAAAATAATTGATTTTCCACAACAAAAAGATTACAATTAAAATGATCAATCTTCAACTACAATAGATGAATTTTCAACTAAAAAAGATTTCAAAAAAAATAATATTCAACAAAATAGATGATTTTAAAAGTAAAACGATGGAATATTCAACGGAAATATTTAAATTTTCAGTTAAGAAAATTAATTGTCAACCAAAAAAAAACTAATTTTCAACTAAATAATTCAAGTTTCAACTGAAATAGATACAGTTTTATTTTTGTTTTAAATTGATTTTCAACCAAAAAAAAAGGTATTTTCAAGAAAATAGTTAGCTTTTCAATTCAAATTATGAGTCTCTAACCAAAAAACACAATATTTAAATTTTTAGTTTAAAACAATTAATTTTCAACAACAAAAAACGAATTTTCATCAAAATAGTTAAATTTTTAACTGAAATTATGAATCTCTAACTGGAACCGTTGAATTTTTAACCAAAAAGTTGAATTTTCAATTAAACTTGTCAATCATAAACTGGAATAATCGAATTTTCAACCAAAACATGAATTTTCAACCAAGAAGATTAATTTTCTACGAAGAAAGACGAAATTTCAACAAAATAGATTCATTTTCATCGAGAAAAGATCAATTTTCAAACAAACATTGAATAGTTAAATTTTCAGTTAAAAAGATTCATGCTCAACCAAAGAGATGAAATTTCAACTAAAATGATGGAATAGTTAAATTTTGAGTTAAAAAAAATTAATTTTCAACCAAAAATCTGAAGAATTTTTAATGAAAATTATGAATCTTCAACTGTAATAGTTGAATTTTGAACAAAAAAAATTATTTTTAACAAAAGACTTTAACCTTCAACCAAGAAGTTGAATTTAAAACCAAAAAGATGAATTTTTTAACTGAAATGATGAATATTTAACTGGACTAATTAAATTTTCAACCAAAAACATTAATTTTCAAAAACAAAAAATGTCCACAAAATAGTTAAATTTTCAACAAAAAAATTAATTTTCAAATAAAATTATGAATATTTAACTGGAATCTTGAATTTTCAAATAAAACAATAAAATATTCAATTGGAATAGTTACATTTTCTTAAAAAAAAAATGTTTAACAAAAAAAAAAAAACATGTTTAAAAGCATAGTTACATTTTCAACCAAAGTGATGAATTTCGACTAAAATGATGAATCTTCAACTGGAATAGTGAAAGTTTCAACAAAAAAATTAATTTTCAAATAAAATGATGAATATTTAATTGGAAACGAATTTTCAAATAAAATAATAGAATATTCAATTGGAATAGTTACATTTTCTAAAAAAAAAAAAAATGTTTAACAAAAAAAAAACATGTTTAAAAGCATAATTACATTTTCAACCAAAGTGATGAATTTCGACTAAAATGATGAATCTTCACCTGGAATAGTGAAATTTTCAAAAAAATAAATAAATTTTCAAATAAAATGATGAATATTTAATTGGAAACGAATTTTCAAATAAAATAATAGAATATTCAATTTGAATAGTTACATTTTCTCTTTAAAAAATGTTAAAAAAAAAAAACAATTTTTAAAAGCGTAGTTACATTTTTAAACAAAGTGATGAATTTTCGACTAAAATGATGAATCTTCAACTGGAATCGTGGAATTTTCAACAACAAAAAATAAATTTTCAAATAAAATGATGAATATTTAACTGGAAACTTAAATTTTCAACGAAAAAGATGAATTTTCAAACAAGGAGATTAATTTTCAAACAACAAGATTAATTTTCTACCTAAGACACGATTTTTTAATAAAATACATGAATTTTTAACGAAAAAGTTGAATTTTCGACTAAAATCATCAAATATTCAATTAGAATAGTTAAATTTTTATTTAAAACAAACAAAAAATAATAATTAAAAAAAATAGTTAAAGTTTCAACTGAAATAGATAAATTTCCAGTAAAAAAATTAATTTTTAGCCAAAGAAAACACGAATTTTCAACAAAATAGCTGATTTTTTAACCCGAGAAATGAATTTTCAATTCAAATGATAAATCTTTAACAAACATATTTCAACATATTTCAAACAAAACAGATTTTAATGTTTAATGAAAAATATTTGAATTGAACCAAAAAATAACGAATTTTCAACAAAATACATGAATTCATCATTTTTGTTGAAAATTCCTCTTGTTGGTTGAAAGTTTAACTACTATGTTGAAAAATCATTTTTTTTTGTTAAAAATTTAACCCATTTAACTGAATATGTAATTATTCCATTTTTGTAAATTCGTCTATGTGGGTAAAGGTTGAACCACTTTCTTAAAAATTTATTTTTTTGTTTCAAGGCTCATCTTTTTAATTCAAAATTTAACTATTTTGTTAAAAATTCGTGCTTTTTTTAAATTCAAAATCAATTTTTTACCTGAAAATGTAAATTTTACGTTTTTGGTTGAAAATTGATCTTTTTTAGTTAAAATTTCGTCTTTATTGGCAGGAAACTAGTCTTTTTGGTTGAGATCTTCTCTTTTTTAGTTAAAACTGCAACTGATTCGTTTAGAATTAACTTTTTTGTTGAATGTTCATATTTTCGAGTTGAAAATGCAAATGTTTGACAGGAAATTCGTCTTTTGGCTTGAAAGTTCAACAATTTGGATTCATTTTTTTTCTTTCCTCACTGAAAAATAACTTCTGAGTTGAAAGTTAAACTACTTCATCCAAAAATTCCTTTTTTTATTGAAGATTCATCCTTTTAATTGAAATTTTATGTCTTTTTATTTAAAATTGAATGATTTTGTTTGAAAATTCCTCATTTTGGTAGAAAATAATACTGCTTTGTTGAAGCTTAATCTTTTTTGTTTGAAAATTCGATCATTTGGTTAAACATTTCATTATTTCGTTAAAAATTCAACTATTTTGTTCGAAATTTAATTACTTTATTAAAAATAAAAATTAAATTATCTTAAAATTCGATAACCCAGTCAAATTTCAACCAATTCTAATAAAAAAAGCTCATTACCCACGAAATTGAATTCACTTGGATAATATCAAAAATTGAAATTATTTTTGTGGGTGTATGAGAAATTTCGCATGATACTTTTTTTTAGTTTCACTAGACTTATAATTTCTACTATATTTCATGACAAGTATTTTTTCACCGTAAAAAAAGGTACCCGGACAATTTTTTTTCCCTGGAAAACCGGAAAAGTGCGAAATTAATAGTTTAATAGATATATTTTGATATTCAACATAATTTACAATCATTGTAGGCTTCATACTCACTTTTCGAGTCTCTGATATAATTAAAACTTGATGTGTTTTAACAGAGGTTCCACGAAAATTTTGTCAGTGATAATTCTAATATATGCATGCATCGGCAACATATGGCTTTTGTAATCATTATCAAGATTGCTTGGCGAATACTGTACAGTCACTAAATAAATTAGAATTTGAGAGAACATTGTCTGTATTCGAATTCTGAAGTCGGATAATCTCAAAGGTATTTTAAAGTGAAATATATTATTTCATGTACAGTAACAGTTACTAGAACTCGTTTCACTCTCACGATACTCACTCGCAGTTCTTTCTTTACAAATTAGCAGATGAAGTTAAGCTTTAATTTTATATTTCTTCAAGATACACGGACATTGAGACGAACTACTTAGATTAGCAGTAGAATTTTCAGCTTCATTTGCCAGCGAGACCGAGTCTGGTCATTTCTTTCAGTAACGTATTACCCATTTGTGCTGGACTCCTCGTCACAATCACGCCAGCCTGAAAAGAAGAAGAATTAACAATTGGAAAACAAATTTTTAATAAAAAAGAATCCATTGATTTCCGTAAAATGGAAATTAATTTAGAGGAATTTAAGGTAAACGAGCAGAATTCCATAAAATTCATAACAAAATCAAGGTGAATTAAAAAAATTCAAATGGATTGAAAAACATTTAAAAATATGAAAAATCTTCAAAGAATTTAGTAACTGTGAAATGAGTTTAGAAAAATTCAAGGGAATCCAAAAGGATTTGATAAAATGCCTAAATTAAAAAGAATTCAGGGTGGATTCCAAAAAATAATTTCAAATCTCTTGAAATCTTTGAAACCCTACTACTTTTTAATCAAAAAAGTGACTAATGACTATAAAACAATTCAAAGGAATTCAAATAAATTGGGAAACATTTTTTTATCAAAAAAATTCCATTGATTTTCGTAAAATCGGAATGAATTTAGACTTAAAAACAATTTAAAAATATGAAAAATGATCAAAGAATTCATTAACTTTGAAATGAGCTTAGAAAAATTCAAGTGAATCCAAAAGAATTTTATAAAATGCCTAAATTTAAAAGAATTCAGGGTAAATTAATAAGAATTCAGGGTGAAATCCAAAAAATAATTTCAAATCCCTTCAAATCTTTAAAACCCTACTAATTTCTAAACACAAAGCTAACAATTGACTATAAAACAATTCAAAAGAATTCAAATGAATTCGAAGTAATTTAAAAAATCGAAAAAATTCCATTCATTTTCGTAAAAATTGAATGAATTTAGAGGAATTTAAGGTAAACGAAATGAATTAAAAACAATAGAAAAAAATGAAGAATCTTCATAGAATTCAGTAACTTTGAAATGAGCTTGAAAAAATTCAAGGGAATCCAAAAGAATTTGATAAAATGCCTGAATTTAAACGAATTCAGGGTGGATTCCAAAAAATAATTTCAAATCTTTGAAACCCTACTAATTTTTAACGAAAAAAGTGACTAATAACTATAAAACAATTTAAAATAATTCAAATGAATTAGAAAGTATTGAAATAAAAAAAAATTCCATCGATTTCCGTAAAATTGGAATGAACTTAGCGGAATTTAAGGTAAACGAGAAGAATTCGAAGGAATTCATAAAAATTCAAGGTGAATTGAAAACAATTTAAAAATATCAAAAATCTTCAAAGAATTTAGTAACTGTGAAATGAGCTTAGAAAAATGGATAAAATGCCTAAATTTAAAAGAATTCAGGGTAAATTAAAAAGAATTTAGGGTGAATTCCAAAAAATAATTTCAAATCTCTTGAAATCTTTGAAACCCTACTAATTTCTAACCAAAAAAGTGACTAATGACTATAAAATAATTCAAAAGAATTCAAATAAATTGGGAACAAAATTTTGAATAAAAAAAATTCCACTGATTTACGTAGAATCGGAATGAATTTGGAATTGAATACAATCTAAAAATATGAAAAATCTCCATAGAATTCCGTAATTTTGAAATGAGCTTAGAAAAATTCAAGGAAATCCAAAAGAATTTGATAAAATGCCTAAATTTAAAAGAATTCAGGGTAAATTATTAAGAATTCAGGGTGAATTCCAAAGAATAATTTTAAATATCTTTAAATCTTTGAAACCCTACTAATTTCTAACCAAAAAAGTGACTAACGACTATAAAACAATTCAAAAGAATTCAAATAAATTGGGAGACAATTTTTTATAAAGAAAATTCCATTCATTTCCGTAAAATTGGAATAAATTTAAAATTGAAAACAATTTGAAAATATGAACATTCTTCGTAGAATTCAGTAACTTTCAAATGAGCTTAGAAAAATTCAAGGGAACCTAAAAGGATTTGATAAAATGCCTAAATTAAAAAGAATTCAGGGTGAATTAATAAGAATTCAGGGCGAATTCCCAATCTGTTCAAATCTTTGAAACCCTACTATTTTTTAACCAAAAAAGTGACTAAGGACTACAAAACATTTCACAAGAATTCAAATGAATTGGAAGGTTTTAAAATTAAAAAAATTCCATTCATTTTCGTAAAATTGGAATGAATTTAGAGGAATTTTAGGTAAACGAGAAAAATTCGATAAACTTCATAGAAATTCAAGTTGAATTACAAAAAGAATTCAAATTAATTGAATAATAAAGTGCCTAAATTTAAAAGAATTCAGGGTAAACCAATAAGAATTCAGAATGGATTCCAAAAAAAATTTCAAATCTTTGAAACCCTACTAATTTCTAACCAAAAAAGTGACTAATGGCTATAAAACAATTTAAAGAATTCAAATGAATTTGAAAAAAAATTTTAAATCGAAAAGTTCCATTGATTTCCGTAAAATTGGAATTAATTCAGAGGAATTTAAGGTTTCATACAAATTCAAGGTGAATTAAAAAAAAAATCAAACAAACGGAACACAATTTAAAAATAGGAAACATCTTCATAGAATTCATTACCTTTGAAGTGAGCTTTGAAACATTCAAGGGAAACCAAAAGAATTGAATAAAATGCCTCAATTTAAAAGAATTCAGTTTAAATTAATAAGAATTCAGGGTGAATTAATAAAGTAATTCAAATGGATTGAAAACAACTTAAAAATATGAAAAATCTTCAAAGAATTCATTAACATTGAAATTCAAAAAAATTGAATTCAAAAAAATAATTTCAAATCTCTTCAAATTTTTAAAACCCTACTAATTTCTAACTAAAAAAGTTAGTAATGACTATAAAAAAATTCAAATGAATTGGAAACAAATTTTAAAGCAAAAAAATTCCATTGATTTCCGTAAAATTGGAATGGATTTAGAATTGTAAATGTAAAAATATGAAAAATCTTCATAGAATTCAGTAACTTTGAAATGAGCTTAGAAAAATTCAAGGTAATTCAAAAGAATTTGTTTAATTGAGTTTACATATTTTACCTCAATTTTCTTGAAAGAAGTCTTCTTTTTATTTAAATTTTTGTAAAAAGAATGCTTTGAATTTTAGAAATGCATTTACATAGTTTGGATTGTTTTCTTTTCCTAATTGGAATATTTAATAATCTGGATGGATTGGTTTCGGAATCACCCACAAATTGATCTTATATTTCTTCTAGTTTATATATAAACTTCTATAAGAATATTTATACTTAATTAACAGTTTCTGTAAACTTTTGTAAATAAAGTTATAACATTTTGTAAATTTTCACGAATTTTAATGTTTCATCTGTGAGAAAATCTTATTTTTAAAATAAATTTTATATCCGGAAAAAAATGCCCCGAAAATTCCAGGGTTTTTCCAAGTAATCGAATTTTTCCCAGGAATAACTTTTCATAGTGCGGAACAATTCAAATATTTTGAATTCATTTAAACAATCGAGTAAAATAATCAAGTAAAAATATTGCATTTTCAACAAGATAGATGCATTTTTAACCAAATAGTTGAATTTTCAACCAAAAAGGATTAATTGTATACCAAAAAAGACGATTTTTCCACAAAACACATGCATTTTCAATAAAAACAGATCAATTGGCATATTTACATTCCATTTAGAAAGTTCATATATAATTTTCAACAAAAAAAGTAATTTCCAAAAAGTAAACAAAAGTGATGAATTTTCAACTGAAATGATGAATCTTCAACTGAATTGAATTTTTGAATTTGATACCAAAAATACGAATTTTCTACCAAAAAAGATAATTTTTCAACGAAAAATTGAATGTGTTAAATTTTTAGTTATAAAAATTAATGTTAAACCAAAAGGATGAATTTTTCACGAAAATAATGGAATCGTGAATTGGAATAGTTACATTTTCAGTTAAAAAAAAATTAACCTCAACCCAAAATAAAATAATTTTTAACAAAAGAGTTTAACTTTCAATCAAGTATTAAAATTTTCATTCTAAAAAATAGGAGTTCTAAACAAAAAATGTAGTATTTGATATTTGAACCAAAAAAGATTTGAATTTTTAATAAAAAACAGTTGAATTCAACCAAGAAAGACGACTTTTCAACATGAGTTGAAGTTTCAACAAAGAAATATGTTTCAGTCAAGAGAGAGAAAAAATGGCTAACTGTTGAATTTCCAAGCAAAAAGGTTCATTTTCTACCAAAAAGAACGAATTTTCAACAAAAAACAACAATTTTCAATCAAATAATTAAATTTTTAACCAAGAATATAAAAGTTAAATTTTCAGTTAACAAAATTAATTTCAAACAAAACAACACACATTTTTAATCAAATAGTCAATTACAGCAATATAAAGCTACTTTTACAAATAAAAAATTATTTGTATTCAATTTTGTGTGTGTGTGTGTGTGTGTGAAAACGCATCTCCTTTGGTAGAAATGTCATCTTATTTTATTAGAATTGCAAGTTTTTGATTTAAAATAAAAATCGTTTTTGGTTGAAGATTCATAATTTTAGTTCAAAATTACTGTTCATGGTTGAAAATTTATCGTTTAAGTTGAAGATTCAACTATTTTGTTGAAAATTCGTTCCAAATAAAGTTATACATTTTTATAAATCCTCTATTCATATCATATCCTTGAGCTCATGGGTTCAGTATGATATAAATATGTTTTCTACGTAAAGGATTATTTAAAATAAATCATCGTTATGAAATTAGGAAGGTTTTATTTTTTGCGCGCGGCTCATTTCTAATCCAGTCGCTCGACAGTTCAATTTGCAACGGATCTTAATGTATTTTTTTAAATGACCTTAAGGCTTGGATGATGAGCAACTGCTAATGAATAATTCCAACCAAGTAACATTAATTTTGAATAAAAAAATAAATGTTTATTTTATTTAAATTTTCAAGTATTCCACAGTTTTAAAGATTTTCAAATTCAATAAAAAAAGGTTTTAAGTCACTATAATAAATAATAAGCTGGAGTAATTTAAAATGTGTTGATATAAGAAACAACAATTTATTATTTTATAAACAAATTAATGAAGAAGAGGTATTTTTCATGATTTGCAATGATCATTGGTTGATGTTTATTGTTCTTGCATAAAATATAAGAGAAATTAATGTACGATTACGAATTATTAAAATTGGCTGCTCATGTTGAATTATTAAAACAATTTTTGTAAACAAATACAGAGTTTGAATAGGCTTAACTATTTCTCAGAATAAACTAAAAATGTCTTGCTATAGTGACTTCTTGCTGTCATATTTTTCGAATTAACAGTAACTGTTAATTATCGAAACAATTTATTATATATACAAATGCACATTTCGATCTTTTTCTAAAAATGGTGCAATCAAATTTTTTAGAAGAACATGTACTTTTAAAATTAAAATTCAAAACCTTTTTTTTCTAAGTTTCTAGGGTTCAAAGCCGTTCAGCGAGAAAAATTAATAGGCGGTTAGCAAGGGCGGATTCAGAAATTTTTTCAAATTTAACTTTTACAAATTGAATATAAGGCGATAATTTTCACACAATTAATATTCCTGGTTCAAATTCAACTAATTGGTTCAAAATTTATGCACTTTGTTGAAAATTCGTCTTTTTTGTTAAAAAATCCAAATTTTTTTATTAAAAATGCAACTGTTCAGTTGAAAATTAATCTGCTTTAGTCGAAGATTCAACTATTTTACTGAAAATTCGTCTTGTTTGCCTAAATTATATTGTATTTTACTTAAAATCTCTTTTTGTTGCAATAATCAACTATTATATTGTTCATTGAAAACCCATTTGAACTTTTTCGTCTTCGTTTTGTCTTCGAAATTCAACAATTATGTAGGAAATTTAATTATGTGGTAGAAAATTTAACTGTTTAAAAATTCGTTTGTGATTTAAAATGAAAATCTTCCCTTGGTTAAAATATCAACTATTATATTTTTTGTTGAAAAAACAAAATTTGAACAAACTCTCCTCCCCGAAATCGCCTTACGGTACGTGGTTCAAGATTTCAGAAGGAAAATAAACTAAAAATAAGGCCTTAAATACTTTATGTATCTGATATGAAAATTTTCAAATTTTAAATTTGTTGTCCTGAATATCGGGTCGGGGGGGGGGGGCTTCAATCGCCCCTTCCCTGGATCCGCCCTTGACGGTTACAGAATCTGATCACTCAATTGTAAATTTAGGGGCCAGATGCAATAAGGATGAGGGGACATAACATTTTATCGTACGCCAAATTTTATTGCGCATCTTTTTTCCTGTGAGAAAAAAGTTGTAGCTTTTTTAGTTTTCAAATTAAAGCCAAAAAACTGACTATTTTCAAATATCGATTTTAAGCCGTTTTTCACTTCAACTCGTGCTCTGTTCGTCAGTTTTTGGAATTTTTAAATATAAGTTTCAGAGAATGCCCTTTAATGTTTTCTTCGATAGATAGAGTAACAGGAGTTCAAAAAAAATATTTTTTTTTCATAACATGTTAATAATTTTTTTCTAATGCTCGGCGTGAACGGGACTGTTGTAACTTTTATCGTTTCATAATAATAGATTCAATGCTTTCACGATGATTCATTATGATAATTCTGAAGAAGTGAACTGCAATGTTCACGAAACGGCGGCAAGATTCGTAGTTTTGCACACGATTGAAACCCGAAAAAAGCTTTAAATTTAAAATTAAAAATTATCAAAATATTTTATAGTTTAGGAGTAGTTACGATTTTAGTTGATGTCAGCGCTGGAGTGTGCTAGAGTTTTCGATTGTACTAAAAACTCTGGGACTTATGAATGAATTTTATTCAATTGTTAATGTATTCTTCCGGGTTATTTAGATTTAAATATAAGATTTAGACTCAAATCTGAGATTTAAATCTAAATCTATTTTCCAATTAAAAAAGATCAGTGAGTCCTTGACTCTTCACTGGATATTGCATATCTGAGTGTAAAGATTATATCTAATCCAATTTGAATATGTTTTGCTAAATAAAAAGGATTTTATAAATTCTGATAAATATTAAAATGTTTAGTTTCTTTCTTACAAATTCATTGAAAATTAATATCGTATTGCACTGGAGTCCCGCTTTACTATGTCCCGACGTACATGATAAGGTGGTCCAAGGGGACGAGAGAGAGGTCAGCGGAGTTGCGATGTTTACGGTTCGGCACTATGAGAAGCCACACGCAAGAAGGAGAAGAAGAACGGTTTGGAGAGTCCCGATTTAATGTGAAGGCCAATTTCGACTACCCCAAAATGCCCACTAAATCGGGACTCCAGTGTATAAGCTAAAACTCACTAGCAAGAGAGCGTGGCGCGGCGGTAAGACCCAGAGTCCACAGTTCTACACTCTATTCAACACACTCGAAAACTCCAGCGCTGATATTAACTAAAATCATAAATTATTCTAAACTATTGAATATTTTGACCTGAAACTTTCCAAAAAAATGTTTTATAGTTTTCTCCAAATTTTTGTCGCGAGAAGTCTTTGCTTGCACAACATTTCCTCGAGAAACGAAACGCTGGAAGTTACAAAAGTCCGATTCACGCCGAGCATCAGAAAAGAATGAATAACAATTTATCAAAGAAATGTTTTCGAACTTTTGTCGCTCTATCAATCAAAGAACATCCCAAAGAGCATTCCCTACAAATTTAATTAAAATATTCTAAAAACTGAAGAACAGCACGAGTTGAAGTGAAGAACGGATTAAAATTGATTTTTTTTTAAACTCAGTTTTTTGGCTTTAATTTGGAAACTGAAAAAGATACAACTTTTTGCTCAGAGGAAAAAAGATGTACAATAAAATTTGACATACAGTTATATTCTTTAAAAATTGAAATCCAAAAGTTGTAAATGGTAAATTGTGCAGAGTTAATTTATTATCAATTAATTTTGAATCCCGAATTGAATGAAGCGGAAAGGAAAATTTCAGCAAGATTTTCAAAGGAAAGCCGGAAAAGAGATAGTGACTTAGACACAATGGACAGGTCCTTGGAAAAAACAAAGGCTCTTCAGTCTAGCAGGGTTTTCGGATAATTGCACGAGATGGTCAACAAGGTGCCGCCTGATGAGGAGTGGAATGCCTGTCACTAGACATTAGGATATCTATGGCAAAAAGGACGCCGAAGACAACTTGTCAGAAGGTTTTTGGGATTGTTTCTCTGTAATCCAATCAGGATAAGGTATCTCTAAACCAAGCGACGAGGACCTCCAAAGAGATAATTATCCTCCTCTATAGACTTTTAACTAATTATTTTCCATTAATCACAGTTTCAAAGGTAACTAAAAGCAAAATATATCACAAGATGTTAGAAATCAATTAGGAAATATCATTTTGATTATCAACCTCAGATCAAAATGATCCTCTTTTGCAGATACAAAATTAATTTTTACACTTCATTCATATATGTCGAGTGGCAGTTGTTTTATTTTTTATCGAAAGTTGTAGGATAGTCATGATCGACACCATATTTCTAAAACAAGGGATTTTTTAGAAATATTGGAATTTCAGAGTGGGAGGAAAATTTAAATTTTCCTAGGTTGGGATATAAAACTCTATAACTCTGGAAAATTTACAACTTGATAGGACCAACAGAAAATGTTTTAGAAAACGTTGAATTTTTAACCAAATATATAAATTTTCAATAAAATCGTTAAATTTTCCAATAAAGGGGTTATTTTCAACTAAAATTATTAATCTTTAACTAGAATAGTTTAACTTTCAGTTTAAAAAATTAATTTTAAGCAAAAAAACAACAAATTTTCAACAAAATCGTTACATTTTCAACCAAACAGGTGACGTTTTAACGAAAATAAATAATCTTCTACGAGAATAGTTACATTTTTAGCATAAAAAATTAATTTTTAACAAGAAAACAACTAATTGAAAAAAAAATTAATTTTTAACAAAATCGTCGAATTTTTTACCAAAGAGATGAATTTTCAACTAAAATGATTCATCTTTAACCATAAAAGTAAAATTTTCAGTTGAAAAAATAAATTTCCAGCCGAGAAAAAACGGCTTTGCAACAAAATAATTAAATTTTCAACGAAAAAGATCAATTTTTGACTGAGAAGATTAATTTTCTACCAAAAAGACGAATTTTTAACAAAATACATGAAAATACATCATCCAAATTGTTGAATTTCGTCTACAAAATATTATATAATTTCTGAACTAAAAAGTTGAATTTTCAAGCAAAAAAGATAAATTTTCAACCAAAATGGTGAATCTTCAACTAGAACAGTTATATTTTTAGTTCAAAAAAATTAATATTCCACCAACGAAGAAACTAAATTTCGAAAAAAAAAAAAATTCAACAAAATCGATAAATTTTTAACCAAACAGATGCATTTATTCTCAACTAAAATGATGAATCTTCAACTAGAATAGTTGAATTTTCAGTTTAAAAAATTAATTTTAAACAAAAAAAAATTAATTTTCAAGCAAATAGTTACATTTTCAACAAAAAAAGATACATTTTTAAACAAGATTAATTTTCTACCAAAAAGACGATCTTTTAACAAATAACATGAATTTTCATCTAAAAAAGATAAATTTTCAAACAATTGAAGATTCAACAAAAATTACGAATTCTCAACAAAAATGTAATAGTTCATATTTCAACTAAATAAGGGTTTTTTTGCAATCGAAAACAATACATTTTAACCACAAAAGATAATTTCTGAACAAAATAGTGAAATTTTTAACCATGAAATTTAATTTCTATCAAAGGAGTTTAACTCTTAACCAAGTAGTTGAATTTTTCGACTTAATTGTTGAATTTTCCACTAAAAAAGATACATTTCAACTTAAAGAATGATTGTTCAAAAAAATTAATTAGTTCAATTTTTTACCAAAGAGATAAATTTTCAACATTGTATATAAACTGTGTAACTTTTGATATCAGGGAAGAAAAAAATGTATAACACATATATTTTCAAAGATACAGTTTATTCTTATTAAATTCCAGAGACTAACTTATATTTCACTAAAATTTTTTAATAAATACAATTTATATACATTCTTGTGCATTTTACAATGATTATTTATTTTAATTGAAAGCACTGTTTTTAATGCCTATTTTGAATCCGCGCGGCCCTAATGCAAGCGCAGTAGCTCACGGCGCCGATACTGGCATCACCCCTGCCGGCAGCGCCTTAGCACGCCTCGTAGCGTTTAATAAAAGTCAATTTTTTGTTCAAATCAAATAAATTTCAGTAAACAAATTATTTGTTTCAATCAATAAGACCAATATTTTCAATTTTTTTAGAATAAATAAACCTTTTTTTATTTGAAGCAAAAAATGTGTTTCCTTCAATGATATGAATTCAAACAAATTTTGTTGTTTGATTCAAACAAACATTTTTCTGTGTGTGATGCGCAATTTGCTGATCAAATAAACTACTCGAAATCTGTATAGAAGCGTTGCATATCATTTTCATCCAATTTCGGGATCAAATTGATCGACCGGCATTTACTATGGAATTATTATAATTTGATCAAATAAATTCTCAAAGTGATTAAAATAAATATAAGGAATACGATACTTTATTGCGTTATTCATTGGTGACCACCCGTTTCACAGAGCCTTAATGTGACCAGAAGATTTACTTTAACGCTCAACTATTTTGCTTTCCATGCCTGATAAGATCTTAGATTCCAGGGAAGGTGCGGTTTGCGTCGTGGCCAATAAATTTCAGGCTTCCAGGGAATAAAATATTTTTATAGGCACTGGGAATATGCAAAAGAAGTAAGCGACGTTAACATCCCGCGTGGGAAAAGCGAGTCGATTAATAATGTTTGCCATTTTTGGCCTCAAATCGATTAATAATTTTGATTTAGAGGCATTGGAAAAAATTATCTTTCTCCAAAAAATAGGTGTGTCACGAAAATCTCGAAAGCATTGTTGTCGCTTTTTCTCAATGCCGATTGGGTAATTTGAAAAACTCGAAGGAAGGAATGTTGCCAAATTCACACACATTATTACATTTTGAGTTAAAAAAATTAATTTGCAACCAAGAAAAAAGATATTTTCAACCAAGAAGAAGGACATTCTCAACAAAATAGTTGAATTTTTAATTAAACTGATAAAATCTTTGATAAAGAAATGAATTCTCGACAAAAAGTGTAATAGTTGATATTTGTACCAAAAAATATTTTAATTTTCAATAAAAAACTGTTAAATTAAACCAAACAGTACGAATTTTCAACAAAAGAGTTGAATTTTCAATTAAGAAAGATTGTTTAAACAATAAAGAAAAAAAATCTCATCCGAAATGTTAAGTTTTCAAGTCATGAGGACGAATTGTTGAAAAAAAGTATTGAATTTACATCCCAAAAATATTCATTTTCTACCGAAATAATTGAATTTGCGACTAAAAAAGACAAGTTTTCAACAAAAGAAGTGAAGTTTTAACTGAAAAAGATTATTTTTCTAGCACACATGCTATGGCTACATTTTTATTTAAAAAATTCCTTTTCAACAAGAAAATAAACCAAATTTTCAACAAAATAGATGAATTCTCAACTAAAAAAAATTCCAACAAAAAATAGAATAGTTTAATTTTAAGTTGAAGAAATAAGTTTTTAAACAAACAAATTTTCGACGAAATAGTTACATTTTCAACCAAACAGATGACGAGCAGATGAAGAAACAATAAGGAAGTTGATGGTTAGAATGGAAGTGGGCGACGTGATACGCTCAGAACACTTTCCGGTGACCTTGACAATGATATGTGGTGTCCCAAAGCGTGGTAGGGGGAAGAGGGAAAAGAAATTGAAAATGGGCATTTGGGGGGAGGAAAAGTTAAGAGAATTTAGAGGAAAAATCTGCCTGATGAGAATGTAAAAATAGAAAACGAGGAAATAGGGTGTTTGGAAGAGGAAGGAGTAAACAAGCTGCTAGATAATCTCAAAGGAGTGATTGATAAGGTAAGGGAAGATGTGAGACCAAGAGAAGAAGAAGAGGGGTTTAAGGGAGGTTGGTGGGACGATGAATGCAGGAAAAGTAAAGATAGGATGAAGGAAAGTGTAAGAAAATGTAGGAAAGGGGAAATGGAGAAAGGAGAACTCAACAGGAAAAAGAGAAAGTACGAAAGAATGATAAAGGAGGAAAGACAGAAGCAGAAAGATACGTACATGGAAGAGGTAGAGAAAGCGGTAAAGGAAGGGAGGGGATGGGAAGTGATAAACAGTAAAAGAGTAGGAAGAAAGGGCATAAATGAAGAAATTGGAATGAAAGAGTGGACGATGCTCTTCAAGTGGCTGTTAGGAGGGGTGGAAAATAGGATAAAGGGAAAAGGAAGAAAAGCGGTAAAAGGAGACGAGGACAGCAAAAACGAGATTAGTAGGGAAGAGGTGAATGAGGCGATTGCTCAGTTGAAAAGAAGCAAGGCAGCCGCGGAAGATGGCCTGTAAAATGAAGCACTGAAATATGGAGGATTAGGAGTGAGAGAAGAGATGTGGAAGATTGGTAATAATTTATGAAAAGAAGAAGGGCTGGTGGTACCGTCGATTAAGAAAGAAGGGGGTTAGATGGTAGAGGAATATAGAGGGATCACATTCATGTCGGTGGGATATAAAGTGTATGCGGAAGTGCTTAGAAGCATGTTAGAAAGACAGGTGGAAGAAAAAGGAAGTAAACCACACAATCAAACGGGTTTTAGAAAAGAGGTGGGAACTACATATAACATCCACGTGCTCAACTATCTAGTAAATAGGAACCTAGGGTGAAAGAAAGGGAAACTAGTCGCACTGTTTGTCGATTTTAAGGCTGCATTGGACTCAGTTAACAGGAGGGTGTCATGGGCAGCCATGAAAGGGAGAGGAGTAGAGGAAGGATTATTAGAGAGGATAAAAGGAATATTTGTGGAACCTAAGATAAGGGTGAAGGTAGGAGACAAAAAAGGAGAGGAATTCTGGACAGGAAGGGGGCTCAGGCAAAGGTGCCCATTGAGCCCAATTCTGTTTAGTATTCTTATGGCAGATTTAGAGGAGAAGTTGGAGGGGAAAGGGGAAGGAGGGAGAATGTTAGGAACAGGCAAAGTGTACAAACTAGGATATGCAGATAATGTAGTTCTAGTTGCGGATGATGAAAGAGACATGCATCTGATGAAGAGAGTATTTGAAGACTATGTTTGAGAAAAGGGTTTAACAGAGTATGTGAGCAAGACTAAGATTATGTGTTTCAGAAATAAAAAGGGTAGAATAGAGTACAAATGGAAGCTAAAAAATGTGGTGGTGGGGTTAGTGGAGGATTTTTGCTATGTACCAATAGGATTTTGGTTCGAAACGAGAGGAGGAAGCGAACTGCAGATGATAAAGAGATTAGAATGCGCAAGCAAAGTAATGGGACAAGTATGGGGTATAGGAAAAAGAAGGTTCAAGGATGACTGGAGGATGAGAGTGTGGATGTTTGATGTGTTAATATGGTCAGTGTTAAGCTATGGAGCGGAAATTTGGGGATGGAAAGAACAAAAAAGAGTGGAAAGTTTGCATGAGAGATTCCTCGGAAGGTTATAGACAAAGAGAAAAAGGGTAACGTGGGAGGAAATAGAGGAAGAGATGAAGGCAAGACTAGGGGAGGGAAGATAGGGAAAAATCGCGGATTCAAGGTACAACAGCTGGTATAGAATGGTTAAGAGGAAGGAGGAAACATAGTAACTGAAAAATATTAAAAAGGAGAGCAAATGGAATAGAGTGGTGAGATTCGGAATGGGAGAGGGTGTAAGAGCATGTAGGTATTGGATGAATGAAGAAGAGAATCTATGTAGAGTATGCAGGTACGAGCAGGAAACATGGTTGCATGCGCTAGAGAGGTATGCAGGTGAAGAAGGGGGAAGGGAGATTATCGAAGAGAGAATTAAATGGATTCTGAATGAAAATGGTCAGGGGGAGGAATGGATGAAGAAGCTGGAAGATCTGAGAGAGACAGTTGGTTGCACAGGGCAGAAAAAAAGCCAAAAAAATGAATCGTAAAGAAGTAGAATTACGAAGTAGTGTTGCGGAATAGAATCCACTTTTGAGATTGATAATGATAAGAGGAAATGGAAGCCCAGGGCAAAGTCTCACGCTTTTAGAAATAAGAATAATAATTTAAGACGATATGTAGAAAGATTAATTTTCTACCAAAAAAGGAATAATTTTTAACAAAATACATGAATATTCAAAGTAAAATTGATATCAATCATATTAAGATTCAACCCCTATCCATATTTTAAATGAATCTTATTATTAACTGCAAAATTTACAAACAAACATAAAATTTTTTGAAAAATATACATTAATGGAACTTAGGTCAGTTAAATTGTACAAGGCAGGACTGATTCACATAGCCTTACTGACGAGTCCGGTGAGTCAGTCCGCGATGAAACATAAAAAATCTCATTTTTATTTTATTTTAAAATTATATATATTTTTTGAATTAATTGCAGGACAAAAATAAATATTATCGACCCTAATGCCAATTAAAAAATCTTCTTTGCAATAAAGAAATATTTATTTATATTATTTTTATGTGGACAGCGAACTGTTAATAGCATTTTTCTTATATATTTTCATATTTTAAGTATTAGAAATTATAAGCAATTTGATTAATTAATTTAAGATGTTGTAAAAATGCGTGTTTGTTGGATAGTAATTGTTATTATTGTAAAATTTTAGAGTGCTTGTACAACTTGAATTTTCACAATATTCAGATATTTTCTTTTTGCTCTAGTTTTTTGGTTTGTTTTCTACAAAACTTGTTTTCCTCTAAACTTCTTTTGAAATCAGTACAATGCTTGCGAAGATCGTAAAATTGCAAGTCGTAAACGTACCTGGTCACCAAAATGCATTCACCATACAAGGTATGATAGCGTGGGCGAGTGTCATGTCCTCCTAAAATCATTGCCTCTTAAAATATCCCTCGATTCATGCAAATCACTAACTGATCATTTTGATTTTTTTTAATTGGACCTGAGTCAATAACCATTTCTGTACTATTTCAAATATCAGACAATTTTCATTGTTTTACAACTTTAGTTTCTGTATTGTATCAATATTTCAAGATTTAGGAAAACAAATTTAAAATTAAAAAATTGATATATCAGGTACATAAAGTACTTGAAACCTCTTAATACTCTTGAAAAATTTGAGCCTCCTAATTATCAGACCTTATTTTTAGTTTTTTTTTTCTGAAATTTCAAACCAAGTCCCCCCCCCCCTTTGTTACGGTTCGTAAGTTTTTACTCCCTCACCCCAACCCCTATCTAACGTAATTTTTGTCGACTACATTTTTTCGTCAATTTATTTACAGGTCATCCAAAAATAACGTAAGACGATTTGGGCAGGGTAGAGGGGGGGGGGAGGGGGTAGAATCTTACTGTTTTCAATTAATTAACAAAGTAGTTCATTTTTCACACCAGTAGTTGCGGATTTTCAACCGAGAAAAGACGAACTTACAACAAGAAATATAATAGTTGATATTTTAATCCAGGGAAGATTTTCATTTTAAATCAGAAACAGTTGAATAGAAACAAAAAAGAATAAATTTTAACAACATATTTGATTGTTTAACAAAGAAAGATTTGTCAGTCAACAAAGAAAAAAAAAATTCATCCAAGATGTAGAATTTCCAAGTAAAAAAGATGAATTTTCAAACAGGAAGATTAATTTTTTGCTATAAAAGACTTCTCAACAAAATACATTAATTTTGTACAAAAAAGTGAAATTTAAAGCTAAAAAGACGAGGTTTCTAGAAAACAGTTTAATTTTCAATCAAATAATCACATTTCCAACCACAAAGATTAATTTTCAACCAAGAAGATTAATTTTCTACTGAAAAAGATGAATTTTTAACAAAATACATAAATTTCTAACCAAATACTTGAATTTTTAACAACAACAAAATTTTTACAAAAAAAAAACGAATTTTTAACAAAATACATAAATTTTGAACCAAATACTTGAATTTTCGAGCAAGAAGATTAATTTTCTACTAAAAAAGAAGAATTTTTAACAAAGTAGATAAATCAACAGAATGTTGATTTTCAATGCTAAAAAGATCATCTTTTAACCAAAATTGGAACAGTTACATTTTCATTAAAACAATTATTTTTAATATAAAAAAACGAATCATCTACAAAATAGTTGAATTTTCTACCAAACAATTGAATTTTCAAGACAAGACGAATTTTTTATACAAAACAGTTGAATTTTCAATCAAATAATTACATTTTCAAACAAAAAGATAAATTTTCAACCGAGAAGATTAATATTCTACAAAAAAACGACGAATTCTCAACAAAATACATACATTTTTAATCGAAAAGTTGAATTTTCAACTAAGAAGATTAGTTTTCTACCGAAAAAAGACACATTTTCAACAAAACAGAGAACTTTTGAGCTAAATAGTTGAATTTATAATCTGAAAAAAATCAATTCAACCATAAATAGAATAGTTAAATTTCGATTTGAAATAATTAACTTTGAATTAAAAAACGAATCTACTACAAAACAGTTAACTTTTCTAGCACATAGTTGAACTGTCTACCTAATTGTTACATTTCGAAGACGAAAAGATGAATTTTGTTACAAAAAAGTAGAATTTTCAACTCGAAAATATGAAATTTCAACAAAAAAGTTAAATTTCAAAGAAATAGTTAAATTTCCAGTAAAAAAATTTCTTTTTCCCATCAAAAGGGAAACTTCAATGAAGTAGTTCAATTTTCAACCAAATAAGAGAATTTTGTACTAAAGTTATTAATCTTCAACCAAAAAAATGAATTTTTAGGATGTACATTGAAAAACAATAATTTTCAATTTAGAAAAGCGAATTTTTTACAAAATAATAATAGTTGATATTTTAACCAAGAAAAGAATTTCATTTTAAATGAAAAACAGTTGAATAGAATAAAAAAGTACGAATTTTCAACAAAATACTTGAATCCTCAACAAGAAAATATTTTTCAGTCAATAAAAAAAAAAATTTCATTCAAATGTAAAATTTTCAAGTTAAAAAAGATGAATTCTTAACCATGAAGATTAATTTTCTACTATAAAAGACGAATTGTCAACAAAGTACATCAATTTTGAACCAAATAGTAGAACTGATAAGCTAAAAGATGAGCTTTCTACAAAAAAAAGTTCAATTTTCAATCAAATAATTACATTTTAAAACAGAAAGGTCATAAATTTTAATTCAAGAAGATTAATTTTCCACTCAAAAAGACGAATTCTCAACAAAGTACATACATTTTCAACCAAATAGTTGCATTTTCAACCATGAAGATTTAAGTTGAATTTGTGAATAAAAAAGTACAATTTTTAATCAAAAATGGTATAATTAAGTTTTAATTTCGAAAGATTTATTTTTGATAAAAAAATCTAATCTTCTACAAAACAGTTTACTCTTTTACCATACTGTTGAATTTTCAAGACAAAATAACGAATTTTACATACAAAATAGTTGAATTTTCAACCCGGAAATAGCAAGTTTCAACAAAAAAGACGAATTTTCAACAAATACCAACAATTTCAATTAAATAGCTAAATTTCTAAACTAAAAGAATCCATTTTTAACCAAAATAGAATAGATAATTTTTATTTAAAAAAAATTAATTGTCAAGAAATTAAAGGAATCTCCTACAAAACCGTTAAAAATTTTCCACATAGTTGAATTTTCCACCAAATTGTTAAATTTCCAAGACAAAAGATGAATTTGATATACAAAACAGTTGAATATTCAACCAAAAAATATGACATTACAACAAAAAAGTTCATTTTCATTTAAAAAGTTCATTTTCGACCATAGAATTAAATTTTCAGTTTAAAAAATTAATTACGACCTCCAAAAGGGAATTTTTTAGCGAATTAGTACAATTTTCAAAGAGATGGATTTTCTACCAAAATTATGAATCTTCAAAAAAAAAAAAAATTAATTTTTAAGAAAGTATTTCAACTTTCAATCAAGGAGTTGAATTTTCAACCTATGAATAGGAATTTTCAACAAAAATATAATAGTTGATATTTCAACAAAAAGAGATTTTAATTTTAAATAAAAGACAATTGAGTTTAACAAAAAATACGAATTTTCAAACAAATGCATACATTTTTACCCGAATAGTTGAATTTTCAACCAAATAGTTAAATTTTTGATCTAGAAAAGATCAATTTTTAACCGAAAATGGAAAAGTTAAATTTTCATTGAAAAACAATCATTTTGAATTTCCAAAAGCGAATTTTTCACAAAACATCCGAATTTTTATCCCAAACATATGAATTTCAAACCAAAGATTGAATTTCCAACAAAAAATTGAATTTTCGACCAACTTGTTGAATTTTAAAGCCAAAAAAAGAATTGTCTACAAAATAGTTGCATTTTCAACCAAAGAGATGAATCTTTAACCAAGAAATATTTTTCGGTAAAGAAAGAAGGAAAATTCGATCAAATTATTGAATGTTCAAGCTAGAAAGACGAATTTTCAACAAAATAGTTAAATCTTCAACCGAAAAATTGAATTTCCTACCAAATTGTATAATTTTCAAGCCGAAAAGACGGATTTTCTTTAAATCAGTTGAATTTTCAACTCGAAAACATGAATTTTCAGCAGGAAAAGTTATTTTACAAACAAATTAAATGAATTTTCAACAAAATTGCTGAATTTTGAAGCCAAATACGAACAATCTACAAAACAGTTGAATTTCCAACCCGAAAATATGAATTATTTCTTTAAAGTTTATTTTCTACTAAAAAGTAACATTTTTAAATAAATAGTGAAAATTTCAAATAATTAGTTTAATTTTTAACCAAATATTTAAATTAAAAACTAAAATTGTAAATCTTAAAGAAAAGAATGTTTAATCAAGTAGTTCAAATTTCTACCAAGGAGATGAATTTTCAAAAAAAAAAAAAAAAAATGAAGAAGAGTACTTTACATTTTCACAAGACCCGGTAATTTCGGAAGTATGAAAGATAGAACTTTTTTTTAGATTTGCTGTAAATTAGCTATACTTCAAGTTTCGTACCCATATACAAAAGGAAGGGAGATAAAAACAACTGGAATAATTATAGAGGTATCAGCTTACTAAGTACCGCAAGTAAAATATATTCAAAAATACTTATTCGTAGGGTAATGGAATATATATATATATATATATATATATTTGTTTTTCGTCTTCAGTCAGATATTATGAGCAGAAAATCCTGGTTACCTCATGAGACTTAACATGTCGATAAATTGGCTTTTATTGCATTGAAATAGGGGCTTAATGAACACCGAAATGTTGTTAGATTTTTTGCAAGTTTTTTTACTGTATTTTCTTTCCTTATTTCTTATTTTTTATTTTTTATTTTTTATTTTCAATGGAGACATTTAAGAGTATGTTGTCCAAACTTGATCGTTAGATTCTTATTTGTTGTTAATTTCTAAGAACTTCGTAGTTTAATTTGAATGTTGAACGTTAAAGAGGAATTTGAATATTAATTTATGCTGAATTTAATTGCTTAAATTTGAATTTCATGTGAAAAAAGGCGAACCTAATGTTTTCCTTGTGCATGTTCACTTTACCCTCGGGGAAGACGTGAACCCACTCTCCGGAGGCAAGCTTTTCAATGCAGAAGTCCACAGCGTCTTGAAAAACACCGTTGCCTCTGATGACTGGTATGCATTTCCCAAGCATAAAGAAGTAGGAGTGCCAAACGTTTGTGAAACAAATGTCTTGTGCTGCTAGGGACCATCTTATTTTGTGGCGATTCAGAAGGTGCCTCAGGTCCAGAGTCGCTAAATGGGTTCAGACATTTTCTTTCTTAAATTCTTTCGTTCGATCGATCGCTTATGGACGATTGTCTGAGAAAGAAAAGATTTTATGTGTCTGTGAAGAAAAGGAAAACGCGAATCGAGGAAAACCAGCGAACGTTCGGTAACATCGACAAACCAACTAGAAAGAACAAAGTATTTAGTATCTTAAAGGAGTTGCCTTGCATTCTTTTCTTTTATAGTATCAAACTAAACACTGAGGTATCCTTATTTTAACCTGGCAGAAAGTTTGTTTTGAAAATGAATAGTCACAAAAAGAAAGTACACATTCATACGATCTGTTAATATTTTCCCATGCTTCAAGGCACTCAAAGTTTCCCTCACAATTCACATGAGAAAGAATGTGTAAAAACTTCAAATCTACATAAATATATCTAAGTTTCATTAAAAAGAAAAAATTCATTTTTATTTTTCAAAAATCAACAAAAAATTGCTGAATTTAAGTGATTAAGCTGCAAATTTCTTGCGAAATATAAAATTACTATATACACTATTAAAAAAATGCGCAGAACAGCTTATACTATTTTCTTTTACACGTCTTGATTTGATTGGCATAATCTTTAATTACATCTGTTTACATCGAAAAAATCGATTTCATTTTAATTTACTGCGAGATAACAAACAATATCAGAAATAAATGAATCTTGATCAAAATCACAATATTTGAGGTTTGAGCTGGTTTAAAAAAATTTACTTTCAAATTATTTAAATTTCGAAATAAAATAAAATACATGCGACAATCATACACTTAAATTCTTGAATCTATAAAGAAGCGGAATACATAAATAACAATCGACACGTGGATTAGCAATTTTTTAAAGCCGTTTTATCTTTCTAGTAATCCACATTGACATTAACATTGATAACGCCGATCTAAGTAAATCGTAGAATTAGAGCCAAGATAAATTTATTTGAATTTATAAATAGCACACTGAATTGAATCCAACAATATTTTATCTTTTCTCGTAAACCAAAAATTTCGAATTCTATATTATTCGACAAATTTTAATTTAAAATAGCCCCCCATACCCATGTGTTTAAAAAAATAAATTTAAACGGGTTAAAAATTTAAAACCTAACGGAATTTAACGTTTTGACGGTAATATTCTGAAAATTTGTATTAAGCTTATGTTGGCTTGAGTTTCAATTACAGGGTATTTTTTAAAAAGCAAATTCATTTAAATTTAATATCATTACGCGCGTTAGGATAGAATGTTGCGGTAGCGAAACTTGAGGTGACTAGTCTTACATTCTGGGAAAAAATTGAAATGGTTTATGACAAAAGCAGATATAGCAAAAAATGTAGTTATTATGAGCTAGTCTTTAGAGATAAGATATAGACGGAAATATGTACAGCTAAACTATTTTATTCATAGAAGAAAATATTTGAAAATGTTAAAAAATTTATATTTTCAATTACGCAATTATAAAATGTGTTGAACAATATTAAGGCTACTTGTTGTATAATCATATATGTAAATTACAAGGAATGTATTTAAATATTTTAAAACCCTAGTTAACCATCTGTATTACCTGAAGATAGAAAAGCAGTGCTTCTAGAAATAATTGACTTTTCAAATCGAATTTTGAATTATTTGTTAATAAAGTTAAGATTTGATGCTTAAAATGATTAAATCACATTTCATCATATTAAAATCAATAGATATATTTTTTTTAATCAAGAATAATTCTCTCTTCTGGCTATAAAATGTTGTGTAACGATATGTCTCGAAAATATCGCAATCATTGTTGTTGAAAACCTGACTGCCTTTTGATTACTTGAAGTTGTTTTATATTCTAAATTTGAAAATTTTAAAATTAAATCTAAGAAAAATCACAGAACACCTTATGCGAATTAAAAACATTTGTGTCTTGCAAATACTCTTGCGCAGTTAAATTAAAACTCTCAAATGGTCTAATAAATTAATGAAAATATTATAAACGTTTTATCTTAACTTTGAATAAAAAATTAGTTTTTTGAAAAGAGTTTTAATATAAACTCAGAAGTTTTAAACATGCTTAAAATTTCTAAAATGTTTAGGTTGTGTTAGTTTTTTTCACCGGAAATCAGCATTTGTAAACAAAAATCATCATTAGGATTCCCAATTTTCAACAATTTTCGATTATGTTAGCGTTTAAATCGGAAATAGGCATTTTTAATACTAGATTTCAAAGTTTACACAATTTTCAACAATTTACGTTTTTCAGTTTATTAGGGGGTTTTTATACAGGGAACTAATACTTTAAAACGAAAATCTTTAGATTTTATTTTTTGGTTTTGCTGTCATTTTTTACAGGAATTCGGTACTTTTAATCAAAAATAAGTAGATTTCAAAGAAGATGACAATTTTTAAAAGAATTTGAGGTTATTCTCGCGTTTTTAACAGACGATTTAGAATCTGAAACAATGGGTGGTTATGTTATGTTAGTGTTTTTCGTGTAAAATTGCTACTGTTAATAAAAAATCAGTAGATTTCAAAGAAGATTTACAATACTTGAACAATAATAGATTATTTTCGCATTTTTTTTACTGGAAATTGACATTTTAAAACAAAAATAATTAGATTTTAAAGCTTCATGATTTTTAAAAATTTTATTTAAGATTGCGTTAGCGTTTTACACCAAAAACTGGGATTTTAAATCGGTTACTTTAAACGAAAATCATTAAATTTCAAAGAAGATTTACAATTTAGAATAATTTTTGTTATGTTTTGTTAGCATTTTATACAGGAAATCGGTACTTTTTTATTTAACTATTTTGTTGAAAATTAATTCTAACTAAAAATTTAACTATTCTATTTTTCGGTGGAAAATGATCGTTTTTAGTTGAAAATTCAACTAATAAATTTTTCATTAAGAACTCACATTTTTTTATTGAAAATTCAAGTACTTGGTTAAAAGTTCAACTACTTTGTTAAACGATCATTTTATTGGTTGCAAATGCAACTATTTTGTTGAAAATTTAACTCTTTTATTGAAAATTTGTTTCTTTTTTGGTTGGAAATCAATTTTTCGAATCCGAAATTTAACTATTCTATTTTTGGTTAAAAACTGATAGTTTTTAGTTTAAAATTCAACTATTTGGTTAAGTCAAAAGTTAACTTTTTTGTTGAAAATTATTATTTTTAGGTTAAAAATTCAACTTTTTTGTAAAAAATTCATCTTTTTGGGTTGAAAATGCTATTATTTTTGTAGGAAATTAAAAACAGTTAAAAATGCAACTGTTTGGTTAAAAATTTTTCTGTTTTGGTTGGGGATTCAATAACTTTAAAGAAATATCGTCTTTTCTTGCCGAAGTCTACAGTTTGTGATTTAAAATTAATCTTTTATGTTAAATTTGACTATTTTTTATTAAAAGTTAAAATCTTTTTCCGGCTGAAATATGAACTATTATATTTTTCGTTAAGAATTGATCTTTTTTGTCGAAAATTCAACTACATGGTTGAAAGTCGAACTTCTTTGTTAAAAATTCATTTTTTTCTTGGAGATTCATCATTTTAGTTGAAAATTGAACTATTTTGTTGAAAATTTAATTATTTTGTTAAAAATTAGTCTTTTTGGATACAAAAATTCGCAATTTTGGATTTTAAATTCAAATTCTTCATAAGAATTCGCCTTTTTGTCTTGAAAACCGAACTATTTTGTTTAAAATGCAACTTTTTTTTGGTTGAGGTTTAATTTTTTTGTTTAAGATTTCGACCAATTGGTTGAATATTCGTCTTTTTGAATAGCAAATTCGTCCATCTTGATTAAAAATTCTTCTTCTTTGGTTGTAAATACAAATGTTTGGTCTAAAATAATTGGTTTGTTTCTTAGAAATTTAACTATTTGGTAGAAAATTAATCTTTTCGGATTGAAAAGTCAACTGTTTTCTAAAACATTTGACTTTTTAGCTTTAAAACTCAACTCTTCACTGAAAATTCATCTTTCTTGGTAGAAAATTAATTATTTTGTTAAACATTCGTCCTTTTCGATTTAAAATTCTAATCTCTCTAAAAAATTCATCATCTTGCCTGGAAAACTGAACTATTTCGTTCAAATCGCAACAGGTTTTTTTTAATTCGACCAACTGATTGAAAATTCGTATTTTTGGATAGAAAATTCGTCCCTCTGTATTGAAAATTCATCTACTTTTGTTGAAATCATATCAATTATTATAGTTTTCGTTGAGAAGTCATCTGTTTTAGTTGAAAATTCATGTATTTTTGTTAAATATTCAACTATTTTGGTAGAAAGTTCAACTACTTGGTTGAAAAATAACAAACATTTTTATTGGAAATTCAACTCTTCCGTTGAAAAGTGTTGGTTTTGGTTTGGAAATTCATCTATTTGGAAAAATATTCTGTAGATGGTTTAGCTACTTTGTTGAAAATGTGTCTTTTCTGTTTGAAAATTTAACTACTTGGTTGAAACTTGAACTACTTGATAAAAAACTCAGTTTTTTCGTTGAATATTCATAATTTTAGTTGAAAATTTAATTATTTTATATATAGGGGGTAAGAAGATGAATGGTCAAAAAGTGCGCATTCAAAAAAGATCTACAAATTTGTTAGCAATCACTTTTTGATAGCATGCGTAGTTATTGTTTTAATTTTAGAAAATAAAATTTTAAAATATGAAAGAATTAAATTTTTGGACAAACGACACAAGCTATGAAAAAAATGAATAGACAAAAGTTGCTCACACAAAAAGTAACTATAAAAATTTGTAATAAATAATTTTTTTAATGAAGCTTAGTTTTTGTTTTAATCGTTAAAAATAGCATTAAAAATAAAAAAATTAAATTTTTGGAAAAAACACACAAGAGACGAAAAAAAATTAATGTACAAAAGTTGTTCAACCAAAAATGATCTACAAATTTGTTAAAAACTTTTGTTATTTAATTTTTCTTAGAACCACTTTACGCTAGGATGCGTATTTTTTTGGCCAAATCGTCCAAAATAATATTAAAAATAAACAAATTAAATATATGGGAAAACGACAAAAGTTGCAATAAAATGTTTAATAACAAAATTGTTTTTTTTTTGTATAGGATGCGCAGTTTTTTTAATTATAAAAACAAGACAATGCAAATATGTTTGTTTTAATATCAATGCATATTATGAATTTTAATAATATAAATTTATTGAAATGATACATTTTTCAGGGTAGTTAAGGATAAAATTGAATGCGAAATAAGAAACAAAGATTAAAGTTATCATGATAAATAAAATTTGTACTTTATTTTGCAATATCTGAATTAGCAATCCCAGGCGGAGGTACAGAAATAAATATAATATACATTTGATATTATAATAGTGTTAAACCTAATGTAGAAAAGTTCACATTTTTGACAAAATCGAGAGCAAAGCACGAGACTCGCAATGAGAATGTGGTCGTTAAAGCCGAAGGAGCTTCAACAAAAGAGAATTCACAATTACTAAATTATAGTTGTAGATGCTTTAACCTTTAACTTTAAAAGGTCTGTGCACAAACATGGGGGAAGTACAGAGACTGAGCGCGCAGCGTGAGATAAATATATTATCGAGCGCGAAGCGCGAGAACCAAAAGTCGCGCAACAACTGGGTACAAAAGAAAGTACATTGAACATGCGCAGTAAACTTTCCAATAGGTAAAATTGCCTATTAATAAAACTATCTTTTCGCTTAGAAATTCAACTTTTTTGTTCAAAAGTGTTCTTTTTGGTTTGAAGATTAATTTTTTCCGATAAAAAAATGTCAAATTTTTGTGATAAACATACAACTGTTTAGCTAAAAAATATGACTGAAAAATCTTCCTTGTTCGGAAATAGAACTCTTCTGATGCAAATTTATCTTTTTGTTTGAAAATTCAACTAGTTTGTTAAAAAGTTATCCATTTCGTTGAAAATACAATATTTTTACTTGAAATGTTAGGAATTTAAAGCGCTTCTAATTGAATCATACAAAAGGCTTTTGTCCGAAATTTGAAACATTTTAGTATTTTTCAACTATTTTATCAGTTACAAGTTATGATATGCATAGTACCGTGAACCGAGGGAATAGAATTGCTAAAATTAAATACGTGAGTCGTGATTTTAACTTGAAGTTCAATATGAAAAATCATGTTTAATGGCTGATAAAAATAAAGCCAACGAAACAAGTCATTCCGGCGATCCTGCCGAGCAATGTGGAAAAACGAAGCCCGTTCAAAATCTGATACTACAGGATATTCCGAGTGACCTGTCCATTACTCATTTTGAATTTTATTTTAAATATGCATTGTTGTTCACTTGCCGAAATATACTGTGTATTTTTTATTCACTTTAACAAATGCCTATTTCTTTTTAAATTAAGTTTTTATGAATCATCATCTTAGTTATTTTGATTTTTAAATTACAAAATTAAGGATGTGAAAGAAGTAAGTTTTTAGGTAACCTGAAGTTACTTT
Source organism: Andricus grossulariae (assembly GCA_011634705.1). Classification (NCBI taxonomy): domain Eukaryota; kingdom Metazoa; phylum Arthropoda; class Insecta; order Hymenoptera; family Cynipidae; genus Andricus; species Andricus grossulariae. The sequence continues at coordinate 131,804,692 of JAABKJ010007545.1, read as the reverse complement.
ATCTAGTGAAAGTAACAAGTCTACAGATTTTAAGGTAACGTAACTATAACTAGTTATTGCTAAAAAAAAGTAACTTACCCAACACTGAGGGAAACCTACACACTGATGACTATAAATCCATGAATGAAAAAAATCCTCGTTTTAAAAAAAGACTGAAGGCAACTCCATTAATAATCAAGAACGAAACATTGAACGATCAGACAGGGAAGAACGACAAAAACTACGACAGACAGTAGCGATTTTTCTCAGAAAATAATACAAATAATAATGGAAAAATGAAAATGATAAAATACAGTAAACTCACCCCATATACCTGGGTCATCGAAGCAACTGTGATGATTTGAAACTGTAATAAGAGGCACATTTCTGGGTCGACAATCCAAGGCCCTCTGGAGGATGTGTTTGTTGTAAATGGTGGTTTTGTTGAACCATTCTTGACAGATAGGAAATTCAAATAGTGGAAAGTCAAATGAAATACTTGACATTTGATTTGAATTGAAAATAGGAATTGGCCGGAAAGTGCTTACCTATGAAGATTTTGGAAAAAATTCCTACTGCAGCGAAGGTTATGCTGCTCGCGATATTCCACAGCCTTGTTGGGTTACGAAGCTTCGGTATAATCCATTTGATGTTGTAGACCATCGTGAGCCCACTACTAAAAGGAAAGGAACGAGGTTTTAAAAGCCTCGGCTCCCCTCGCACGCACAAAAAGATTCCCCGTGGAACTTCCCGGAAAATCGTCTGCTCTTTCGTAATACGGCGCGGCCATGTTCGCATGGTTGTATTTGACACCTCTCACGTGACCACTTGTTTCTTCTTCACAGTGCTGCCAACGCTGCCGCAATCTCCTTCTCCTAACCTCCTAATGCTCCTAATCATCCACGTTTTCCCGCTAAAAATCAAAATACTACTCCAATTAAGTTTAGGGCCCACCCTCTTTCTTACTGTGTGTATTTTATGGTTTTCAGAAATAATAAGGTATGGGACTTGAAACTAATAGACATTTTTTATATTTAAGATAATATACGCGTTGCAGGGTCAAAACCATTGTAATATTTTTAACATCGGATCTTTGATAAACGGAGTAGAACAATATTTCAGATACAAATTTAAAATTTTCAAATTTACTTATTTAATTTCAACAAAAAAATAACTTTCTACCATAAAAGACAAATTTTTAACAAAAAAGTGTAATAGTTGATATTTCACAACAACAAAAAATGAAATTTCATTTAAAAAAATTAATTTAAAAGCCAAAAAGACGAATTTTCAACAAATAAAGATTTTTCAGTCATAAAAGAAAAATGATCATCTAAATTTTCGAACCTTCAAGACAAAAGACAACATTTCTGTACAAAAATTGAATTTTTAACCAGAAAATATGAATTTTCAGGAAAAATGAATTTTTAACAAAATAGTTCAATTGTCTACCAGAGATAAACCTTCATTTAAATAAATATCAACAAAGTACTTCAACTTTTACCCACGCAGTTGAATTTTCAATTAAGAAAGATCAGTTTTCAACCAAATAGTTAAGCTTTCAACCAAAGAGATGAATTTTCAACTAAAAATATGAATCTTCAACATAAATGATTTTTTAACAAAGTGGCTCAATCGAAATTCTCAAACAAAATAGTTGAATCCTCAAGCAAATAAGAATAATTTTCAACCAAACAGTTGCATTTTTATAAAAAAAAATGAATTTTTGACTAGTTGTTTCATGAATAGACTTCAATTTTCAACACAAAAAGACGAATTTTCAACAAACCAGTTGAATTTTCAGCCAAAATTGATGCCTTTAACAAAATTGTTGAATTTCCAAAGGAATAATAAAATTTATAACTAAAGAAAAAATCTTCAAGAGGAAGCACCTGCAAAAAAAATACAAGGCAAACAAATTACTAACAAGAATATTATATCAGGGTTATCGCAAAAGTTCATTCAAAAAATACCCTAATTTTTCCCAGACCAATTTTTCATTTTCTTTTACCATTAATATTTAAAGATTAGAATCTTAAACTTGTAACAGTTTTAATCTAGAATCGTTTATAAACGAAATAAAATAATTACAAATTGAAATTGAAAAATTTGCAATTTATTCTGCTTGACAGTCATTTAAAGTTATAGAACTTCCCTGACTTTTGCAACATTTTTTTTTCTCAATCCCTGACTTTCTCTGACTAATAAAATACCCTGACTATTTTTTAATCCTTAAAGCGCATACGTATCTCACTTAAAAAATACTTCCAGCCGTAAGAGCAGTTTGAAATTTCGACTTGGAAAAATTTCGAGAACTTTTTTAGAGTAACTTTATGAAAAATGATTGTTACATTGGCCAAAAATTACGTTTCTAACTTTATAAAAAATCATTAAGTTAAAAACATATGCTTGGGGTACCAGGTGACCCACAGTGCGCTTCAAGGGTTAAATTTTTAGTGGCTAGGTTCGTTTTTCACTCACCAGGTTTCTTTGGCGTGTAAAGTTAAATTCATATTAAATTTCTGTGCATTTACTGCGAGTTATTCGTTTCATTTGCGGATTTCCAAAAACTACGTATATGATCCCCCTCCGTATATACCCCCCCCCTGCCGTAACCAATTTGAGTTACCAATTTGAGGTGGCGGGGGTTACGATAAAAACTACGGTTAGTAACGGGAGAGGGTGGGGGGGGGGGGTCAGTGGAAGTAATGTGGCGAGCTTAGGTAATGTTTAATACGTTTTCTTATGAATTCTTCCTTTTTTCTCTGTTTTTAAGAAACATACCCTTTCTCCCGGTTTCTTGATTAAATACGAACTAAATTAATATTAGAATTGTGATAAGAAAAATAAGAAAAATCAACTATTTTTGGTTTAAAATTCTACTATTGTATTTTCGGTTCGGAATTAGTCTCGTTTGGTTAAAAATTTCTAGTATTTGGTTGAAAATTTTATTATTTGGTTGAAAATGCAATTATTTGGTTAAAAAGTTTGTCAAAAAATTCGACTTTCGATTTTTTGCTGATCGACCCCCCCCCCCCAATTTGTTCGTTTTCTGGAAAAAGAATAATTATAAACTTTTTGTGAATTAAAGTACCTCTTAAGGAATTTTCAAGGAATAATTTCCACCCAAAAATGCAAAATAGCAGTTTTCTAACAAATTCATGCTAAAGACGATATTTAAAAAAAAATTTTCAACATGGATAATTTTTAATCAATAAGTAAAGAGTTTATAAGTATGTATTCTTTAAGTAATTTTGATTTGTTTAAACAAATTTTTCCCCTGAAAGTCGTGAAAATTTATTATGTTTCGGGATAAATGATATAAAGTTGATGAACTTCAAGAGTAGTACTTATTGTTTAACATATTTGGCACAAATATGGAGAAAGTATAAAGCTTCAATCTTGCGATACGCGCGGTCAGCGCCCTATGGTAATGTACCCGCCTAGCGGGCAGATTTGTAAAAAATTAATTTCTTTAGATGAAAATTTAACTTTTCCATGTTCAGTGGTAAAATTTTAATCTTCTTGGTGAAAAATTAACTTTTTTGTTTGAAAGTTCATTTCTTGTTTTGTTGACAATCTAAATATTTTGCTACAACTCTTTTCTGTTTGTTTAAAAGTAATTTTTTACTGGAAATATAAATATTCCATTTTTTGTGAAAAATTCATCTCTTCAGTTAAAGATGCATGTATTTTGTTAAAAATTCATCTTTGTGGTCGAAAATTCATCTTTTTTTTATGTTGATCTTTTTGGTTGAATATTCATTTCTATGGTTGACTATTTACCTAATTTGTTGATGATTCGTTTTCTTATTAAAAATTATTTTTTAACTGACAATTTAACTATTTCATTTTTGGTTGAAAATTGATATTTTTAGTTGAAAATCCATATATTGCATGGAAAATTTCTTTTTTTTTTACATGAACTATTTTAACTTCAAATTGATCTTTTTTAGAATCAAACTTTTTTTGCATTAATATTATTGATCTCCTAGGTGACAGGTTGTTTTTATACCTGGAAGAAAAATTTGTAACGGTCAGGGAAAATAAAAATTGGCAGGAAAAAAATTCTGTGGTTTCAAAAATGGTATAGCCCTTGTAAAAATGATAAAGCGCCTTCCTTACATATGAGCAGAAACTTAAAAAAAATATTGCGAAAATAAAAAGGTGGAGTTTCCCAGAAAACTGAATTGAATTTTAGAATTTTTCTCGGAAATGAAGCAAGATATCACAAAGGAGCAAAAGGAATCTTTCGGAGAATTAATTTGGAATGAAAATAAAAATTGGAATATGTGAATTAGCTCAAACTATAGGAGGTTACAGAAAAAATTAGTGTTATTTTTAAATAGTCAAAATTAAAATACTGGCAACTTTCGTGGAAATTTTTTTTTCTCAAGTTCGAGAAATACTTGTTGCCTAAATTCCTCTAAAACCAAACATATTTTGCAGCTGAAAGATTCTGGGACTTGAAGTCAAAAGTATTACAAATTTGAAGTGTTTTCAATTATACCTTATAATCAAAAGTCGCATAAAAAGCATATCAAAATATTTTAAAAATAATTGCCGCATTTTGGAAATTTAAAATTATTTGGTATCAGGTTTTGTTACGTATGCCTAAAATAAAAAAAACCAGTACAAAATAATACTTAGTCGATAATAGTAATTATAATTATGATTCATTAACTGCAAACTCTACACAACGTTACAAAATTATAATTAATGTGTAAGAACTAAACTATCAGGAAAATGAAAAAATCAATACTCTAAAAAGGTGATACTAACCTCAAAGATATGACCTATTTAACGAAAAAATACGAATAAATCTCGCTGAATGATAAACGATAAAAAGTATATGCTCTCAATACACTAATTAAATAAAGCACTTATCCATGTCACTTACATTATTCTCCATAAATAAATCACATTTAAAAAACAGACTCAATCCCAAATTAAAAGCTTTCTTTACCATAGTTTAATCAAAATCGACTAAAAAAATATTGATAACTGACAACAGCTTCAAATTAAACGATTGTTTCGAAAATTCTTTATTTGATCAAAAAAGTCTTCCGGGCACAAAAGCGTGAAAATCGAACGTTTTTTTTCAGGTTGGCAGAACTGCGGCTCATTATTTTACACGAAGATGGTCGATCGTTCCCGAAGAGTTGTCATGGCCGTTACCGAAGTGTTTGAATCGAGTTCTTTCCTTTGCTTATCAAGAGATTGCTTTACGTTTCGAATAATAACGGAAATTAATTATTCCGGGGAATATTTTCGGTTGTGCGATTCGTTTACCTCGAAGTAAAAGAAGACTTGGTTTCCGAAAACTCCTTCAATTTCAGTTCGTCCTGCGAGTGACGTTTGTTCTCCAAACATTTCTCACTATCCTCGCCCGCCAGATTTTCTAGTTTCGCGTGGTAGCCGTTTTTCATCGTCGATTCTAATCCGTTCATCGTTTAAATAATGAATTTCAAAGAAATTCCACGATTCAAAAATCAATTTTGAGCTTGTCAATTTTTTGCTTAGGTTATGGCGGTGTCATTTACGGCCTACAAAATTTGGCGTTCGGTAATTGTTTCAACGGGTTTTCAACTTCCGACAATGCTACTGACAGACACGAAACAGTCCACGCGACAATCGGTACTGTCTTCGGGCCACTTTGTTCGAAATAGGCTGAGGCAGTGCATTTGAAAACGTGTTGAAACGTGACACGGGAGGCGGAGGAACGAGGCAAAAGAGTAGGGAGTAATTGTTTATAACGACGTTCGCTCGCGAGTGCAATTGTAGATTTGTAAATGCGTAAACTTTAATTATGGTCGGTATTACGTGGTCAGTGTGTAATAAATGCCGGTTTTTATTATTGTTAATGATAATCAGTCTTGTAGTCCTAAAAAAAAAGTGGCCTGGCGGTACTTTCCATAAACTACGTTACTAGTTTGAGGGGGGGGGGAATTAAGGTTGCTGACAAGAGCGGGGGGGGGGGATATGTGGAAATAACGTCACGAACTTAGATAACATTTAGAACTTAAACGCAATAAGAAAGTCCAACTACATTTTTGGCTAAAAGTTCATTTTTTGTATTAAAAAGGCTACTTATTTTAAGGCTATTATATTTTTGGTTCGAAATTCATCAGGGTTGGTTAAGAATTCGATTTTTTGGTTGAAAATTGAATTCTTTTGTTGAAGATGCAACTATATTGTTAAAAATTTATTTTTTAGTTGAAGGTTCATCTCTTTGGTTGAAAATTTAACGATTGTGATGAAAATTCGTTGCATGTTTTGTTCAAAATAAAGTTTTTTTAAAGATAATTAAACTATTCCATTTTTGGTAAAAAATTTATCCTTTTTTAGGTAAAAATATAACTATTTGGTTAAAAATGCATCTTTTTTGGTTGAAAAGTCGATAATTTTACTTAAAATTGAACTACTTTGTAAAAAAAAGTCAATTTTTTTATTAAGGGTTCATAATTATAGTTTAAAATTAAAATATTTGCTTAAAATTAACTTTTATATTAAAAATTCTACTGCTTTGTAGATAATTAATCTTTTTGACATGAAAGTTCAACAATTTGGTAAAAAATTAAACTATTTGGATGAAAATTGAACTTTTTGGTTGAAACATATTTTTGGGTCGAAAATTCGACTTTTTTGTAAATAACTCGTCTTTTTGGCTTTAAAATTAAATAGTTTTGTTCAAAATGTATTTTGTTCAAAATTCGTCTTTTTTGGTGGAGCATTAATCTTCTCAGATGAAAATTCATCTTCTTGGTTGAAAATTCAATAACTTTGTTGAAAATGATTTTTTTTATCTGCAAATTTGGTTGAAAACTCTCGTTTCTTTTGTTCAAACTTTTTCATCATTGTTATTGTTTAACAGTGTCAATTGTTTAACTATTCCATTTTTGATTAAACTTCATCCTGTATATTGTATTAGTTAAAAATTCAACTATTTGGTAGAAAATTCATGTATTTTGTTGAATAGTCGTCTTTTTGGGTCGAAAATTAATCTTGTTTGTTGAAAATTCAAGTATTTGGTAGAAAACTTATTAATATT